>MU007083.1:0-159518 GCA_010583015.1 Tothia fuscella | reverse complement strand
CAAAACCAGCGTTTCCCACCAAAATTAACTATTTTCAAAATGGTCTACCACCTACAACTATAAATAAAATAAGCCTATAATAGCTAAGATAACTAATAATAACCTAAAGATTAATCTAGGAAGTTTCTAAAATATCTGCATCTAATCTAGGTATATAGAAATAGAAATATCGTATAGGAGTCCAGAAAACGCCAGTAAGCGGCAATTCCTAAGTCCAGTTTAACCCGGTTTATTAGAGGAAATCTTCACCTCTAGATTTAGATATCTAGATTAGCTCTATTTAGATTCACGCTCCTATAGAAAGGTAATCTATACTAGGGCTTTCTATATATAAAAACTTAAATTATAATATTCACTGATTGTAGAGGTAGACTACGTTAAAGTTGGCGATTTTGGTGAGGAATCGAGGTTCCGCGCCCGCGCGCTCAATTCCTGTACACCCTGTGTGTGGAGGTGAAAGTGAGGGATCTCTACGTAGGAGAAAAAAATTGCCGATTAAGGCACCGTGCACACAAGGGAAACCAACCACTCCAGCTTAAAGAGCGCAACCACCAGCGATTAAATAATCTAAAAAACCTAGTAGGTATATAGAGAGAGCTCTGTTCTATCTATCTTTAGGGGGGTTGAACTTATTTCAGTTGTGGTGGTTGTTGTTGGAAGAGTTACCTGAGTCGGCAGTTTTTTTCTCCTACGTAGAGGGGATATATTGGTATTTCAGCCTCGAGGACCATAGCAGCCACCACGACCGATAAAGGTCTGTGGAAAGTTTTTAGCACACTCTCATACGCCAGATTCATGATAAGAAGTCGCGAATACCTTTGCGGTAGTAGGTAATGTTCCCAGTACTCGTAGGCACACGGGCCAATATCGCTCTTTTGGTTTCCGGTGCAGACCCTGTTTTTAGAAGGGCAAGAAAAGTGGGTCCTTTTTTGTGTGCCACTTCTAGCCACAAAGGGCCAGCTACCTTCTTGTGCACCTTGTTAACTTCTTCCTTTTTAACTCCTTATTAACTACTTCCTTATTTACCACTCCGTGCACTGCTGGTTGCAAGTTCTTGACACTCTCCCCTGATCTACGAGAATGCATACTGTTCTTTGCTATCTTCTCCTTTCGCCTCCAACATCTGCGTCTCAGCCAGAAGTAGGGTTTGACGACACAGTTAACATAATCTTGGGGTCGCAAAGAACCGAGAAAGAAGACGAGGAACAGCTGCAGAGCTTTTCAAAGATCCTGATCAATTTGAATAAGGGTTGGTCAGCACTAAATTACAATTCCAAGTAGGACCAATGCCACTAACAAGAATTATAGAGGCTACCTACAACGCCTGACGCGATAATCTGCCATTCCAGTGGGGTGATAAAGAGCATTATGATATTGTTAATCCATTTGGAGATGAGCGTGAGATCGATTATCACTCCCTTTGGACTTTTGACACCCGAAATGATATTCTGCGTTACACCAATCGCAATGAGCGCAAGCAAATGTCATTGGCTCTCCTTCGTGAGCGCGGTGTTAGCTTAGCAGATATGGTATCTCTTGGACCATCAATTGTGCTACCTAGAGAACAGCCTTTCGAGTTCAATCTGCCTTGCTGGAGACCACAGATCGAGATTGACGACAGAATACCGGCATTTACCCATCGCCTACTGCGCGATTTCAATCATCAATGGAGGCACATTCTTCGCAGCCCTTACAATTCTACGACTTTGCGCACACTTGCCCGCGCTGCTATCCGCATCTCCACGCTTGATTTCGAAGTTCGTGCAAACACAAGAGGGTATGGCTCCCGAATCTCGCATGTCTGGATTACACATCTGCCTCCGTGGGAACCGTTCCAGACCGACATTGTACGCATGGGTAGCGTCCACGTTATTCTTAGTCAAACAATCCAAAATGGTCTCTTGATGGCGCAACGACACTTATCAGAACAAACTGTGGGCAGTGCGGTTAATTGGAAGTCTATAATCCACAATGAAGGGCGGCCAGACTACATCATTCTATCAGTTAGAGATATTATGCTCTGTCAAATAAATGGCCCGAACTCACTCCGACATACTGCTCCCGAGCCTCTTTTCAACGGAAATTATGGCATTGAACCTCCTTCAAAATTAGCACTAGACTATCTTGTCTGGGCCATCGCCTCCGCCAGAATTACAATACCCACGCCCATTCAGTCCCTGCCTGTGGAAATTCAAGACATCATACTCACTTATGGATCTTTGGGCACAGTAGTAGCTGCGAGGTTGGGTTGCTTGCTCAATATAGGCTCTCCATTCTTGTGGCAGGACGGTTCTCTGACTGTCGCGCTGGAGAACAACCATGTGACTCGTCCTTCGGGGTCGTCTGTGGAATCTCTTATCTGGTTTGACGAACACAAAAGTGGGCTAGTCTATTTAGCCCGGTGGGAGTGAAGCAATATTTAATGAAAAGCATGCCCTCTATATAATCCCAAGTTAAGAAACTCCAGCTAACCTGTGCTATTCCTTTGAAAAGACAGTTTCCGTGAATATGTACCGTTTGACATCCCTTCCATCTCTTCTACCCGTGAGCAGTGTCTCTACTTACAAGAATGGGAGCGGGCGATTCTTCATGGTGCTTAACATGTTGGTGACGGTGGCCACATCGTTCCGCATGTGAAGCCGACCACTCGTTGCTGCAAGCACCCCTCTGTTCGCAGTGAAAAACTGAACATACAGACCGATATGGACGATGCCGTAAAGTTGCCTCGATTGATTTTCTGTCCCAGCGCAATGCCTGCTCAGATGGTCTGCTGTCGCAGTCCAGCTCTCACCAGCCTTCTTGCTCTCCACCAGACAATAATCATACGAGTACATGCTTCCTCCCGGTCTGGCCGTGATTTTAAGTACTGCAACATCCGCAATCGAGTTCCGCTGGTCATGAATTCCACGTGACTCCTCCTGAAAGATCTCAAAGCCTTCATCCTCGACGAAAAAATGCTTCAAAATTGACATGATAATCCTTCTGTATAATACTCGTGGGATTCAGGCGATCTTTCCACGAGTTGAAGGTGCGTCTGCACATTGGTTTTATCCAGGTAGGTACGTGGAGCAGGGGGGTTGGGGTCAGTACGTCTAATCCGTCCAGTTCGAGTGTTGCGCCTAAAGAGAAAGAAGCTGTCAGCCCTATTCGTGATTCATGATAAATGGTATGGGACCCGGACGGAGTCAAGTACTCACCATTGTTGCCAAGTCTTGGAACCGTCCACTGCCCAAGTGTCCTATGAATACTATCAGCATATCTGAATTCTAATAAATCTGCTATACGCACCGTGGCAGCATCTTACCACCCAACCGGTATCATATATTGGGTAGCTCGGGTGCTTAGAAATTCGTAATAATCCTGTCCAGCAGCCGATGACCATTGCTTCCAAGTACCGCCCGCCAGGATTCCAAGCTCATATTGTGGATTGGTAGCCATCTCAATATTGATGATACTATTGTATATGCGTGGATTTGGAGTTACCAATATTACTTCGTGATGCAAATTTGGAATAACAAAAGTGCTGTACGTGGGTTGATGGGATGGTATGTTAAGAATGAATTGGTCTCCGTTAGATGTATAGGCACTTTCCCAACTTCTTTTACTTTGAAAGCCAGACTGAGTAGGAACGAGCCATATAGCAATCGACAGCAGGAAGTGCGGGCCGCCGCTCTCTATTGGGCGGCTACATCGCGGCGCAGTAGTCTGTCGTTTCACATGTTTAGTGTATTTCGTATTTCCATCATTTTGTGCCCAGTTGATGGTGCATAGTGCATCACTATGGACCCTGCGAAGTACCTGAAGGCGTTGTTGGCGCCAAAACGATTGCTCGTTACTGACGCGCTGAAAGCTGGCGGCTACTGTTACTCATGAACGAGACGCCCATACCGTACCGCACAAGACTCATCATGCGGAAATAGAAACAGTAGGTCTTGAACTCAGCGCTAACACCACTTTTCAGTTTTGGGTTGCTTCTCTTGACTCGGGTCAATATTGCTTGTTAACCCATGGTTTTGGGTGCTCGGGTTCGGCGGCAATTTCGAGGTTTGCCTACACCTGTCAACTTTGGTAGTCTACCGTGGTTTTGTCATGCACTCCCTCTTCATATGCTCCCTTTCCATCTGACACCAAAATATTTATTCATTGGGCCGGTCTAGGTGATCTTGAGCTTCAGTGTCACTCTAAGTGTACAACAACAGAGAACAAGAACGGCCAAGTAATATGGAATCTTGCAATCAACAAGGCATTATATTAGTCTTGCTACACCAAATCCTACGGGAGATGTTTCAAGATAAATTCCAAATGAAAAAAAGATGGAACTGGTCAAGTTGAAGGCTGAGTCGTTGTGGCGCAGTCTCAAAACAAGGGGCTGGGAATCTCGATCCTTTCCCACCTCCCCATATTATCTCATCCAGCGTCCAAATATCAGGTTCTTAGAGGCGATGGATCACTAACTTGCAACTGAACTGTAGCGAATCGCTGGTATTTGGTGAATGGGACTACCAGCCACAAACGCATTGCAGCCTAGCCCTTAGCTCCTGCATCATCGTTGTATCTTGCACTCACAGCTCAACTTGACTCAACGAGAATTCCATGTTCTACTATTCTAGTATTTCTCCTTCTGTTCTTCAATTTATTCTATCATGCTTCCTTTGCGATAATATCACTTCAAAGATGTCCTCACCATTCGGCAAAAAGACACCAGAATCATACTTCTCCGGCCTCCGCCGTAAAGACAGCAAAAATGCACTAACAACATGCCATGGTGTTACCTCTAATGGTCGCGCTTGTCGCAGAGCACTCTCATCACCCAAAAATTCATCAAAGTTTGATGGCGCCGTTGTGATCACGGATAATGATAGCGATCCTGCTGTTTTCTTTTGCTGGCAGCATAGGGATCAAGCAGACTCGGCGAGTGCTGATGGTGGGAGTGTGGTTGAGTTGAAGGGAAGGCATAGTTTGGAGGAAGCGTTTCAGAGTTTGGGGCTTGAGGATGTGGTGGAAGGGGAGGAGGAGTCATTGGAAGAAGTAGTTGTGAAAGGTGTAAGATTACGAGAGCCCCGCAGGACGGTTGCTGTTGATTTTGCGAGCATGAGGACGCTCCCGTCTGCAAGTCAGGAGAGCTTTGATCGTCCACCGATAGCTAGACGCAAGTTTGGAAATCCGAGATATAGCGAACCAGAGTCGCTGCCACTGCAACGGAAAGAAAAGAGGGTTACAAGTATAGGTCCCACTCGTGCGAGAAAGCCAAGCACCTTATCGTCGCTATTTTCTTACTGCTTCACAAGTCCAGAGGTATCATTAAAATCTGGCCGCCGATCTCCCCGGGAAAATGGACCGAGAATTGCTAGGCCAAAACCTATGCAATCTTATGACAGAGAGCCTGAAATGAGGCAGACCCCGACGAGATCTCCAAGAAGGGACTACGAAACGGACTTTTCAGGGCGCCGTACCAGTGACTCTCCAAGAGTACGCGAAGGAAAGATCTCCTCTCACCGGAGAAGTGACTCTGGTATCGATACGCCACCCAGTGATCCCTTGAATCCACGACGTGTCTCAGAGAAAGGACGGTCGACAACACGAAAAGCTGTGCCAAAAGCCACTCGCCCAGGTCTGCAAGTGTATCGAGACTCGGCTCCAGAGCAGCCAACTCAGAACACCTATCTCCAGCCACGAGTTAGCGAACTCCAGAGTACCACCGGAAGACCATCAACCTTAAGAGCAAAATCCACACCCGACCCTCAGCAGCTCAACCGTATCCATGGCGAATGGCCTCCACCATTACCGCGAAATGCAACAGATAGCGTTCGGATCGCCTACGCCAAACTCCTCACAGCGATGAGTGAACCCCCAACGAAAGGGGATTCACCCGGGTACATCTACATATTCTGGCAAACCGACACCGAACAAACCGATGACGAGACATCAGCTGTAGCTTCCATAATTAGCGCTCCCGCAGACCGCGGCCTCCACCGCCAAGAAACAATCCTGCAAAGACGATTCTTTCAAACATCCGCTAACGCACGATCGTTCCACCCGGTAGAAAAACGCACCATCTTCCTCAAGATAGGCAGAGCAGCTAATGTGCATCAAAGACTCAGTCAATGGAAGAAACAGTGTGACTATGATATTACCCTCTTGAGAATTTATCCATACGATCCTGATCGCCGCGAGGCGGCTAGGAAAGTTATCTATGTGGGTAAAGTGGAGAGATTGATTCATTTACATCTTGAGATGTTGGGGCAGAGGGTTAGTAAGCGGTGTCGTTGTGGGACGGAGCATAAGGAGTGGTTTGAGGTGGAAGCGACGACGAGGGGGATCAGGGATGTGGATGAGATTGTGAGGAAATGGGTACAGTGGAGTGAGGACAGATTTGGAGTTTGAGATCTAGCGGCTAACATGATCAAATTCAAATATTGTTCCAAATTCGTTAGGGCGGTAGAGACAGTCTTCCACTTCCCCGCAATTCTCTTGAGATCTTCCCTGCAATTCTCTGGATTACTCCGAATAATCTGAAGCTGCGCGGCTAGTCTCATGAGCGGAGCGTGCTGTATGTGCCCGCCATGTGCGAGACGATCAAACCAATACTGTGAATGTTATGAGGCACAATTGCCATCCTATATATAACTCTTCCCACAACGTATGCGAAAGAAATCGATTCGAGATATGAAGGGCCAATCTTGATGAACTCCAGGGAATTTATCCTTCCAGTGAGAATGACATGATTCTGAGTGCATGATAAGACAACGCATCTTAGACCAAATGTAGTGAATGCTCCAAAGTTCGAGATCAGTTGATTGATTGTCACCAGTCAAGAATCTGGAGATCGGGATCGTGGCGTGTAAGAATAAACGATTTTATACATGACCATGCAATAAATCCCAGTTTGCCATGTGGTGGAAAGCTCTAGATTCTGGATTTGTAAGAATCCTCTGAACATATTACGGGACGATATAGGGTGTATATATCGGCGAGTAACCGTCACCGACGTGTGACATAAGAACAAAATATGAAGCCACGGAGCAGAAGCGTGCTCTTGCTGCTCGAAGGGGAAGCATGCGTGTATAATATTCTAGATGTGAATGGCCAGGTTAAAGCCAGATGGACGAAAGTTTGGGCGCGTTGGTTAGTAGTTTGTTGGTGGCTGACATTATCATCCATGGAAGTGGCGATCGCCAGCACGGGTAGTGACTTTGAGTCCGTGTTTCGAGACGAGTGAAGGAAAGGTTGGGTTTCGTGCAAACTCACACCAACTTGTCCACTGGCTATTGAAGCCTTCGAAAAAAGAAAGAAGGGAAGAGAGAAAGCAGAAGAAAGTCGTCGCGTCCTGTGTTCTTAGGCGTGCAAAGTCAAAGACAAGTGACGGAATAAGGAGATCAGATCAAGTCTTCGGTTCTTCTCCTCATATTCGCCAAGTCTCCCCTCAAACGCATAGCCGTTTCTCCTACGCGTCCGACTGCGACAGCAACTCTTCTCTTCCACACCGAAGCTTTCGCCATGTAAATTATATATCAGACTTTTGGTTTGTTGTTGTCGTTGTGCAGGCTCTCAAACTTGGCGCACGACACGAATCATCAACCACTCTTGCCTTAGGTTTCTTTTCCCCACATCGCAGAGGTTGTGGCCGAAAGACCGAGAAGGTCGCAAACTCCATCCTCCGTCTCGCCGGTCTGGGGAAGTCACAACTCGACCTTCCTCGCGACTGCCAACCAGACGGGCAGAATGGCAGCACCTGGTGCCATTGATCCTCGCCTTCAGCAGCAACAATATCGCCATGGCCATCAACCTCCTCCCCCTCCCCCTCCCCCTCCGTACGGGAGTGGTCTCGATGTATTGCGACGCCAGCAACAACAGCAACAGCAACAGCAACAGCAACAGCAACAGCAACGTCATCAACATCAACATCAACAACACCAACAGCAAACGCAGCAATCTCACGGTATACCCCCGCCGCAACCTTACTACCTACCGCCTGTGAGCCATGGCCTGCACCAACATGCGCCCGAGCATCATAATAATGTGGATCCTGCCTTAGAAGACGACGATGATTCCGGCCATGAAAGCTCAGCGCATGGAAGTGGGCCCGATGCCAGCGCAGGACAGACTCCCGGGTAAGCATGTTTGAATTTTTATCAGGGCTAGAATTGAGAGAAACCCGATCTTTGGATGATAGATGGTACCACGCCATCTCTCGGACATATTGTGGGTTTGCGGACTTTTTGACGCTGCTTCGCCAATCGTTTGTAACGTTTCAATTATCGCTCCTGCCTAAAGTGTTGCAACTATGGATTGCTCACGACTGAAAGCGCAATACACATTGTACTAGCACTTCAAGTTCGGTGGCGGAACTCTGCGTTCACTTACTTGTTTCGTTCCAATTCGAGAAATATGGACCACAGTCACATCGTTGCGCAACGGGTTGTCTGAGACTTTCGAGAACCTGAAACAGTACCTCGAATCAGACTATATAAAGTTTCACTCGGTTGTTGTGGAATGTTACTTGGTTACAATTAAAATTGGAGAACCCTTCCAATTCTAGCCGCATAATATAAGTACTCGTGTAGCAATCGACTAACATCCAAACAGCTCCGCTCAAAAATCTGCAGATGCAAAGCGTCCACGCGCCTGCGACTCATGCCGTGGGCTGAAAGTCAAATGCATAATCGATCCTGCTTCAACCGAACCATGCAAGCGATGCGCCAAAGCTGGTCGTGCTTGCATAGTTACTCCGCCTACCCGAAAGCGCCAAAAGAAGGCTGACAGCCGGGTCGCGGAGCTTGAGCGTAAGATTGATGCACTCACCGCGACGTTGGCTCAACGTGAGGGCAGTGCAGCATATGAAGCGGGCTATCATGTTGATATAAAGCGGCATCCAACCGATTCTGCTTCTCCGTATACTCAGAGCTCGCCTCAATATCAGGCCGATCAGCGGCTTCTCGGCAACCACGAGCATGGCTCTCCAACCCTTGCTCGCCAGGGAATATCTCGCTCTGATGAGGGTCCAAACAAGAGGAGACGTCTGGATAGAATTGAAACGAAGCGAACTGTAAGTATCCGCTGATATCTAACTTTGATGTATCAAGTCGCTGACCTCATGCAGACCACTGACGACAACCTGGGAAGTGCTAATGGCAATGCCCGCGGAGGAAGTATCTACGATCAGAAGCCCGGCGTAGAATTTGACCATTCGGACCTTGAACAGAAAATCGAGGACATCATTGATACGAGCACCGCGGAACACCTTTTCAACCGTTATGTAACTCAAGTCGCGCCACTCTTCCCCGCTGTCCCATTCCCACTCGGCACCAAAGCCAAGATCGTGCGCAAGGAAAAGCCAATACTGTTTCTAGCTATTCTAAGCAGCACTTGTTATGGTACAGGAGTATCAGATGAGACTCAAGGTGCGCTTGAACGAGAACTCCGCGAAGTATTCGCCACCAGCATGTGGAAACAGGGAGAGAAGAGTTTGGAGATTATTCAGGCTCTGCATGTGTCTACATTATGGTACCGTCCACCTGCCAACTTCGAACAGCACATGTTCTACCAAATGGTGCACATGTCTGCGGTTATGGCCATTGACATTGGTATCGGAAAGAAACAGAGCCCGTGGAAGCGCAAATGGTATGGACAGGAACAACCGTTCAAGCACGCCTTGCCAAATCCCGAGAGTGCGGAGTCGAGAAGAGCCTGGATCGTTTGTTATTTCCTTTGTATAAGCATAACCATGATTTTACGCCGACCTATCCTGGTACGACATAACGAGTATATGAGGGAGTGCATCGAATACCTCGAGACTGCAGACGACGCATTACCTTCGGACAAGATCCTTTGCCATCATGTCAAGCTGGCCAACATTTCCGAGGAAATTGCCACACGATTCATGATGGACGACCCAACCGTCAACCTCTCTATATCTGATGGGAAGGTTACTTACAGCATCACGCACTTTGAGCAAGATCTGGCTAAGCTCCGGACTCACAATGTTTCAGATCATGCCATCAAACTGGCAGACGCGGTAACTAATCTATACCTGCACGAAATCGCGCTTCATTCTCAGAGCAATGCTGCGGACTTCAAGCAGCCATTCACCGAGGAGACCTTCAAGACAGCAGCAGGAGAGTCAGTGCTGGGCCCACAGCACGTCGATGCACTGACGGCATGTCAACAGTCGTGTCAAGATATTCTTGACACTTTCCTATCATATGAATTCGAGGTCATATATGCGCTTCCTGTCATCTTCTGTAAGTTTTATTCTCTTTTGAGAGTCGGATTGAGCTAATGCATGTAGCTGTGCGTGTAATATATGCCGTCGTCGTCGTAATCAAACTGTACATTGCAGCCACCGCACCCGGAGAAATGTCTGCAATCATCAAAGTGGACGAGCTAAAGGTCGAGCAGCATCTGCAACAGCTTGAACACCTCTTCAAATCTATCTTGGACCGAGACAAATTGAGTCCGCACTCAAAATTCCTATGGGTTATCCAACGACTCGTCGACCGCTACAATGGTATCAAATCGGGCAGAACCGGTAGATCAACACCACCATGTACTTCCGTACGCGGAGGAGATAGAGACAACAAAGCCCCCGTCAACGCAGCTGCCGCTCCAGCTCAAGGTCTTCACCTACTCAGTGAAGTTGCTATGAGCAATAATCAGAACGATGGCAATGCTCAAATGGCTCGTAATACACAAGGACAACCACCGCCGCCTGGTTGGTATCATCAGCCACAACAGCAACAGCAACCGAATGATATGTCAGGATTGCCCATGGATCCTGCTGCTTATGCTTACCCCAATGGTGTGCCTGTATCCGGGTACGACGTTTTTGATTATGGAACCGGTAGTTTGGGTATGGGTATGGATGGTGCTATCTCTGGTTTGTTTATGGCTGATGGGTTGTGGAATTTCAATGAACCACAGGGACAGGTGTTTCCTGGGTGGTCTTAACTGATTTTGTCACAATCCTTGTCGGCTAAAATATCAGTTTTCTTTCTTTCCTCTTCCCATTCTTTTTCTTTTCTTGTGTTTATGTTTGATGATAGGCTTCAGATAGTCATTTAAGCTGATGGGAGATGGCGCTTTCAACTACGGGAAGGCGTTTCTCTACGATCCAATCATTTGATACTCCTCGGATTCTGGTATGGCGTTTGGTGTGGTCGGTGCTCTCCTTTCATTGTTATTCTGTCACAGTGTCAAGGCGTTCGGAGCATTAGTATCTCTTATGATTTAGACGCTGGTTATGTATTCTCATGCAAGTCATGTGTTTGTGTCTCGCTTCCGTATTTAAATGGATATTATAATACTGGGCGGGCCGTCCGCGAGCGGAGTCTTACACAAGAGTGGAGTGCTACTAGCCTATCTTCAAAAGATGACCCATGCCTTGTCAATATGCGGGGTGCGGAAAGGAAAAGTCCCTGCATTTGTGGTGATCGCCGCATGGATCTGAAGCATCACCTGTTATATTGCTGAGTCTTTCCCTTTCTTCCTGAGCAGATGTTTACAGTTGGTCCGCAAGGTAAATGGGCGGCTGTGTGATTACTGTAAGCGGTCTCGGGTACAAGTTTGGTAGTCAAACTCTTTCCTCTCTATCAAACCTTTTCATGTTCTACTTCACTTCTTCATGAACTGGACTTGAGGATCCTGCGTTGCACGACACAAACTGGGAACCTCAATATGGCTGGGAAAACAGCGAAAACAACGAGTAAACGGCACTTACCTGTGAGGCAATTGACAATACTTGGTATTCTCAAAATCAAATTACTACAAAGAGACAGAAACACATTCTAAACAGCCACAACAGCAATATGCAGATTCGCAGAACCCATCTCCCTTACAAGCATATTCCCCTACCTCCCCGAAATGATCGAATCCTTCCACGTCCCTCCCAGCGACATAGCCTTCTGGGCCGGCACAACCTCAGCAGTCTACTCTTTATCGCAATGCGTCACAGCTATAGCCTGGGGCCGCGCCTCCGACCGCTTCGGCCGCAAATACATAATCTTACTTGGCTTGCTGAATACAATGATCACTTCTTTACTCTGGGGATTTAGTACTACCTTACCTATGGCTTTGACGGTGAGAGCCTTGAGTGGAGCGGGCAATGGGAACGTCGGCATTATCAGGACGATGGTTGCTGAGATGTGTCCGTGGAGGGAGTTGCAGCCAAGGGCTTTTAGTATTATGCCGTTAGTTTATAATGTTGGTAGTGTGCTTGGGCCGGCGTTCGGGGGTGCCTTATCGAACCCGTTGGGTAGGAAACCAGAAGATGATCGTGGTAGTAGGAGCTCACTGCTCTGGAAGTTTCCATATGCGTTGCCGAATATTGTCGCGGCTTGCTTCTTTATGGTCGGGATTACGGTGGGAACACTATTCCTAAAAGAAACACTTGCTTCGCAGAAGAATAAACCGGATAATGGCCTCGTTCTCGGAGAGAAGATCAAAGCCGCTTTGCAGAGTGGCATGAGGCGTTTGAGGGTTATAGTCAGGTCTTGGAGAGGGAAGCGCAGCGAAGAGGAGGAACCGTTACTGGAGGACTCTACGTATTCCTATGTTACCACTATCAAAGAGGAAGATAATACAGCCGACCGCGATGCCCAAGAGAATGAAAAGCCACCCAAGTATAGAGAGGTCCTTACAAGGCAGACAATGCTCAATCTCCTAGTCTACACTCTGCTGGCTATGCATTCTATTGCATTCGATCAACTACTCCCAGTCTTCATGCACCACCCCCGTTACGGGACAGGTATAGTCGAAAGCAAGCTACCATTTACCTTCAATAAAGGCTTCGGTATCGACTCCGGTAGCATCGGTGCTCTCTTCACAATCTACGGAATTGTTGGAATTTTCTATCAATTCGTCATTTTCCCACCTATGGCACGACACTACGGTGTGCTAAACTGCCTTCGAGTAGTTCTCATCATCATGCCTTTGGTCTATCTCCTAGCACCGTTCTCTACCCTCGTACCCTCTGTTCTCGGTGCAGAAATAACACTCTTGCTTCTCTGGTTGGTTAAGGGACTGTGCTCAACGTTTGCATTCCCTTGTTCGACGATTTTATTGACGAATTCGGCACCGAGTTTGAGGGTGCTGGGGACGATTAACGGGATCGCTACCAGTGTTTCTGCTATTGGGAGGGCGGCTGGGCCGACCGTCGGTGGTGCTACGTTTACGTGGGGTACTAAGAATGGATTCATTATTGCTCCGTTTTGGACGTTGTCTTTGATTGCGGCGGTGTCTACAATACCAGCTTGGTGGTTGGTTGAGGGTCACGGCTTTGGCGATGATAATGAAATTGAAGAAGAGGAAGAAGAGGATCTCCTAGATGGCGATGGCGATGGCGATGACGAGCATGAGTCGTCAACATCAAAATCAGTTCCAATTTCCCGCGGTGAAAGCACTACATCCGATCGGCACCCTGAAAGCATAGATGACCTTTCTCCACTCCTTAGCAGAGAGAACACTATCTCAGGCCCCATTTCTAGGATAATGTCACACAGGAACTCTGTAACATCAAGTGTCTTCACCGCCACGGATGATGAGTACGACGACGAAGAAGAAGGGTTGAATGGGGTTGGTTCACAAAGACTATCCGGTACGAGGGCGGTCAGGAAGAGAAGAAGCAGCGTGCCGATTGGAATGGGTACCGGCTTTAGGAGGATGAGCTCCAATTTGGGTCAAACGAGGAGTGGATTTGGGACAGGTGGAGGGATTGGTCCTGGTTGAGGGGTTTGTGTTGTGTTGTACTCACAGAAGTCCTTGGCTCGAAGAAAGAATTGCTCATTATGCATGAGACGAAGTGCCGCTTTCCGGCCAGCTCCGCGCATGAAAGAGAAGTGTAGTTGTTCTGTGAGCCTCCAATTTGGGGTGTCGTTGGTTTTTGCAGTCTTTCATGTTTTCAATTTTTTCACTCGGCAAAGTCCTTAAAGACCGCATATCCGGCCTTTTCCCATCAGCAACAATACTCTGCATAGACCACCCATCGTTGGACTCGAACGCAAAATGCCGTCGTCTGAGCTCCAGTCGCTTCACGGTTGTGTCCCACGTACGGTACCGAAAAATGTGCAGTACACCAAACAAGCGAGGTGAACACAATCAAGTAACAATGTTACCCATATTCAAACTTCTCGACGTACAATGTTTGATCAAATCAGCACTAAGAGTATACTGTGCTACACCCCGCAAATCAACACGAGTCTATGTTACACAAATGGACGCCGAGCCTAGCAGCCAGCCTTGTTGCTTATGGTTGTGTGATACTCAGTGCCGTCTCGTAATCCGGGTATGGGCATGCGTTACTGATGATTCTGTACTCTGTATTACCTTACTGTCGCCGGATTGAACAACCAAACATTTTTTAGCTTCACAACTTAGCGATGTAGGGAAGCTGAAGAGCAAGCGAACATAAATATCTCGAGTTCCCTCTTCGAGTTGGTCATATCTCACACCGGCTTTCGAGACTCCAGTCCTGCTACAGTCACAAATACTCGCTCTTACAATTCGTTGAATCGACCCAAACAGCAAAGTACGTCCCCCTCCTTCCCTAACCAACCACCACCTCCACCAACACAATCTCATAGCATGCACATCCAATCCATCCTCGCCCTCACGGTCCTCCCATCCCTTATCAGTGGCTGGACCCTCACCCTCGGCGGCGACGTCTGGGACGGGAAAGGCAATAAATCATGCAAAGGCGGGTTCACCCACAAAAAGGGTGACAAGCTCTCTTGGAACCGAGCGTTCGGTTCCAAGTGCTGTGTCCATCTGTATAAGGATCACAAGTGTGATCATCAAGTTGGCATTTCTTGCCCGGATTGGAAGAAGGATCTTAGTCAGGAAGTTGGTTCGTTCAAGGTTACGGACTGTTAGGTCTGTGATTGTTGGATTGGTGAGATGTGGATGTGTTCAAATTGATATGCTTTGGGTTGCAAGGGAGACCTGAAGGTGATGGATTTGGTTGTATCGTTCTCTGGTGCTGGAAGCAGCCGTATTGGTGTTGAAAATACTCCTAGCCAATCCTCGAATTCACAATCTTTTTGTACCTGACATATTTATTTTATATACGCTTCGTATGGTAGCACACGAAGCGTGCGCAGCTCACGATTCTGGGCGTGTCAAACATGTCGGCGGCTTCTTGTTTTAAACAGACCTAGCCTCCACTTATGGGTAGAAAGCTTTTCAATCTCGGCGACACTCAGTTCTTCGCGGATGTAAAGCGTGAAGGAATGAGTCTGTTAAGATAACATGCCAAAGGAATAAATTCCAAAAAGATATCCAATCCGGGCGCGCCCGAGGAGCTGCAGGAGACGTGCATAGGATCCTTCTTGGGAATCTAATGGCAATCGATTTGAAGTGCGTAACTCATCTACCAATAATACAGGTAACATGTTTGGTAGACGAAGCCATAACACCTATTCCATTTTGGAATTTCTAGTTTCCTTCGTCTATTCCAGCGGTACTGGAGTCGCTCTTCTCTGTCACCAATTCTGACTCGAGCTTTTGACCATTCCATACTGGGATCTGACTGGCACTTTCGTCTCCTAATTTGATTGATCTTTCTATTCTATTTTGTTCTACGTCTTATTCTCCGCCGTAATGGATCCCAACTTCCTCATTGAAACCCCTCGTCTCCTCTTATCACACTTTCTGCCCAGCGATCCAAAGCATTGCGCCTTCCTCGTTACAACATACAACTCGCCCCTCTTCATTGCTTCAGAAGGGGAGACCGGCATCGTAGACAACGAAACAGCTCGAGAACGCATCGAAGGCAGATTCGTCCAACAGCATCAACAATTCGGCTATGGAACATATTTGGTTTCACTCAAACCTTCGCCAGCAACAGATTCAACCGAGCCTATACCAATTGGCTCAGTGAGTCTGACCAGAGGACTTGAACCAGGTTCCTGCCCAGTGCCGGACATTGGCTACGCTATCATCCCAGAAATGAATGGTCAAGGCTATGCAACCGAAAGCGCGAAATATCTCCTTGAGCACGCGAAGACGGTACTCCATGTCCAGGAGGTTTTTGGGTTTTGTTCCCCTGATGCCGCCGAAGCCGCAAGTATGAGGGTTATGGAGAAGATAGGTATGACATACAAGGGTGTCTGGAGAATCAAAGGCTTCAATGACCAACCATCCCATGTATACGTCCTACCTGGAATGAAGGATGTAGCGCAGTATGCCATTGGGCAACCTGTATAGAATTGTTTGAGTTCCTTCCCATAGGGTTATTGTGGAAGGCTTTGCACTGCTCGTGGAGAGGCTTGATCCTCAAAAGGAAGGGGGTGTGGGGCTTGAAGCAGTTAGACGGCGATATTCGAGTTGCAGCCGTTTCGCGTTGGAAGAAGGAGTATCGCATGGCTCAGGATGAAAGAGTCCGGCGCTTTAAGGAGAAGAAATGCGAACCTCAAGACGAATTTGTTTGAGGATTAAAGAAGGAGAAACGCGAGCCCCAGAATAAGGTTCTCTAAGCATTAGAAAGGAGAACCATGGGAGTGAGTCATAAGGCACTCCTTCTCCACTAGATACCAAGTATCCTACGAGTGTAGCAATAGCTAGGCAAGTAAAGTGTGACTTGGAACGGAGAACATTATGGTTGTACTCTGTTAGATTTCTGATGTCAGACTCATCTAAGCAGAAAATTTAACAGAACTGGTAGAAATGAGACTGAAAAATGGACTTCGGTCTAAGTAATTCCAAGAATCTGAAAGCTTACTTTTTTATTGTACGATCAATCGGTTGGTAGATACTCAACTTTGGAGCAGTAGTGTTCCCCAGTCCTTCCTTCACTGTAGGCAGTCTATCTGCAAGAATCAATCTGGCTTGTTCGGAATTCGAATCCGTCTATCTAGGTAGGTGGCCTAGATAGAAAATGATACAGCAATACTTTACTAGGCATAGTCCCAAGTAGTGGATATAGCAGAGTCCTTCGTGTGCCTGATCAATAATTAGGAGCAGAGTTGCATAATTCGCACACAGCAAGTTAGGTCGCACTTAAACTGGCGTGTGCGAACTATAGGTATGGCGAATTATGTGAATGTAGGAGGGTTTCTCGCACTCTATGAATAAAAAGACCTCTCCTGAAATGTGCAAGAATTATGCAGTTTACATCCACTTTTCCTATTCTAAGTATTCCCCGGTTACTCCCCGGTCACAGCCTAGTAACTCTCCGGTCTACCTATCCACTACCTGGAGGCGCCCTACCCCCTAAAGTACCCTGCGAATTATGCGAGCAATCTTTACCCGGACTCTAATTCGAGCGCCAGATGAAGCTCGCAAGTAAGTGCGAATTAAAACCGTGCAGCTCTGAGTAGGCCGCTCAGCTCCAAAATCCCGATATCTCCACGAACAAGGCACAGATACAATGGATTCCTCGTATTACCTGATGCGGCAGGTCCTACCGGATGTGGCCCCTAGCTTCCTGAACGCTTAAGCTCCAGCCCCGCAACATGTGTGCGGGTATCATCGGCACCAAGCTTCTTATCAGGGTCAACGCCATGTAAAAGGTCGAAAGACTTCTCTGTGTTGAATTCCAGAGATATCCTTCTTTCCGTAGACGACTTCCTGACCCTTTCAGTCCAGCAAAGATGGTATATCCATTTGACTATTTCCAGCACCAAAAGGATTGGTAAGTATGTCACACGACCGTACTAAGAGCTCGAGAACTAATCTTTCTTAGCAAGAGGAAACAAGATGAAAGAGCCTCCAAGATAGCGAATCTACCAGCAGCATACCAATACCCCATCTCAACCAACGAACGATCATTTCTCAACCGCCCAATCGCGGAGCTCGTGAACGATGTTCATGGTGGTGCTATAAAGCCAGTAGATATATTACGAGCATACGGGAAAGTTGCAGTAGAAGCACAGAAAAAGACCAATTGTGTGACAGAAATACTATTCCCAGAAGCCGAAGAGTGGATTCAGAATGGAGACATCAATCTCAAAGGTCCTCTTGCTGGTATACCTGTCTCACTCAAGGATTCGATAGCTGTGGGCGGATTCGATGTTAGTGTTGGTTACTCAAGTAATACGGGGAAACCATATGCAACTGATGGATCATTGGTCAGATTGCTGAAGGAAGCTGGAGCTGTCCCATTTGTGAAGACGAACCTGCCAATTACATTACTTTCATTCGAATCAACAAATGATGTCTGGGGCGCGGCCAAGAATCCACACAACACGAAGTACTCTCCAGGTGGATCTACCGGTGGAGAATCAGCTCTTCTCGCCTTTGGTGGTAGTCGCATAGGCATAGGATCAGACGTTGCCGGTTCTGTTCGTGTGCCTGCACACTTCTCTGGTTGTTACTCACTAAGAAGCTCAACTGGTCGTTGGCCGAAAATGGGTATGAATACGAGTATGCCAGGCCAAGAAGGTATTCCTAGTGTTTTCGGGCCCATGGCGAGAACGCTGGACGACCTGACATACTTTACGCGCGAGTTTATCAGGATGGGGCCTTGGAAGTACGACCATTCATGCCACCCTTTGGAGTGGAGACCCAGGGTTGAGACCGAGTGGGCAGAGAAGAAGGTCCTCAAGGTTGGAGTCATGCGGGATGACGGTACGGATTTCGAAATCGACTATATGAAATTGTGGCTAACAAGGACTGAACAGGTGTCGTCACACCGTCTCCAGCATGCGCAAGAGCCCTTGATCTTGTTGCGGATGCACTAAAAGCTGAAGACCACACTGTCCTCGATGTAACCCCTCCATCACCATACGAAGCACTAATCATAGCATCAAAACTTCTCAATGCAGATGGCTGTACCACCTTTCGCTCATTCTTTCGCGCCGGAGAGAATGATGATCCTGGTGCCGCTCAGTTAGGGTTTTACATGCGCTTACCTCGTTTCGTTAAATACGTGCATTACCTCTGGGTCAAATACGTGAACAAAGATGACATCTGGGCTGGCTTAATCAGAGGCTGGAACCCCAAGACCGCAGCGGAGAATTGGCAACTAGTTAGTCAGAGGGAAGCATACAAGGTAAAATGGCACGATTGGTGGCGAGAACAGGGCTTGGATTTCATTATCACGGTTCCAAATGCTACACCTGCTGTCCCACACGGCGGGATGAAAGACGCTGTCAGCAGTTGTGGATATACCTTCCTTTTCAACTTGCTTGACTACACAGCAGGTATCATTCCTGTCACGCATGTTGATCGTAGCCTTGATCAATTACCTCCTTCGTTCAATTTCAAGAGTTTAAATGGGGTAGCCAAAGGCGCGTATAAACATTACGATGCCGTTGCTATGGATGGTCTGCCAGTGGGTGTGCAAGTTGTAGGTCAACGATTGCAAGAGGAGAAAGTAATCACGCTCATGGCAAGATGTGAGGATGCATTGGAGAAGAATGGAGTGAAATATCAACTCCTAGAAGTTGACTAGTGTTATGAAAAGAAGCAGGATGGAGTGCAAGCTCTTGCGTAAAAAGCCACATACCATATATGATTACTCGAATATAGGGAGCTAGTCAAGAATGTCAAGATTGTCCAAACAAGGTCGAAATTGATAAAACTTTGCGATCAATTAAACATTACAAAGTAAACACAACAATAGACAGTGGGTATTGACGCAGCCGGGTGCTGTTCACGACAACTACCCCCTTTTTGAGCACTCAATTTAGAACCTCATCTCTTCACACCGCACCATCCTATTTGGCAGCGAATCTACTCCTAGCACGAAGTTTCTCGCCATAGAAGTAAAGCCCATAGACACCGAAAACGCAACCGATAGTCAGGCCTGCAAGCAGAGTACATCCTCTATCAACACCTAGATTTCCGTATAGCGGGCGGGAAAAGTGGATAGCACCACAAGCTAGGGTCGAACGGGTGAAATCATTGCCAGCGAATAGTGAAGCGGCATACTGCGGGTATGTGAGAGGCAGGTAGACGAAAATACACTGGAGCACGATGAAAATGCCAATGGTGAAAATCGCAACGCCAATGACCGATCCAATCCAGTGCACCGAGGGATTTGACGCCCAGCCTGATTGGTTGTGTTAGGAAAACAGCAAGATCAATACGAAGAAGGTTTCAGAACTTACCAAAGATGAACAGCCCAACAGGGCAGCAGATCGAGGAGAACAGTGCAGGTATCAATCTTCTCTCTGGAGCACCGAGACCATTCTTTCGAATCTCAGGCTCCACAACGTACCAAATATAAGCCCAATATATAGGCATAGCAATCAACACTCCAACAGTAATACTGAGGAATGTAAGTCCAACCTCTCCCTCATTGAATCCATACATATCCACATAAACCATTGGAAAGGCTTCAAAGAAGGAGTAGAAGATCCCATAGACTAGAGCTGTATAAACCGCAGTGAAACCAATAGCGGGATCCAAGAACATCATCTGGTTGGGACGCCAGAGATTCTCCTTAACCATAGCCATTACATTAATATTTTCTTGTTCAATTTCGCTCTGACTTCTGAGTCGCTCTGGTTCGGCACTAATCTTTCGGAGACGTTTGGCCCTTCTTAGGAGGATGTTTGATGTTGAAGTCTCTGGAAGGCAGAGGAAGAGCAGGATCCAGATTGGGCCAGCAAGCCACAACAGCTCCCATAGAGACCAGCGCCAGTCTTTCGCTGCAACACTAAATCCTGAGATAATGGGACCAAGCGCCGGTCCACAGGTAGCTGACAAAGCCCAGATCGATAGCACATAAGGAAGTTTGATCAAACTGAACATGTCCTGCAGACTTGCACCGCCAGTGGCTAAACAGGGCGAACCAAAGAAACCTTGGAGGAAACGAAGTACAATAAGCCCTGGGAAGTTCTGCACAACTGCTGCAGGAGCAAGAAGGATCACGAATATGGCGAATGTAATCATATAAGGTGGATTCCTGCCGATGGCTGGGATCTCGGACAGAGGACTCCAGAGCATTGGACCTAAGCCATAGGCCAAAACGTACATGGAGAGGCCCATCGATGCAAGTTGAATATTCACACCAAATCTCTCCATGACTCCATACGTTGATGGGGAATAGATTGCGCTGCCCATATAGACCGCCAAGGTGTAGGCGCAGATTTGGAACGTAACGAAGGACTTCTTTTTCAGTGACCACTTTGGACAAACATTAGTGGACGACGCCAATATTTTCGGCATGATCAAAATCTCACATTCTGTGGGTTTTCTGGGTCATCGGTAGTATACCAATCAACAAGAATGGTACCATCGTCAAGAGTGGCTGGAACAATTGGTGCTGATGGTTGTGGTGCGAGAGATGCTCGAGTGATAGCTGACTCAAGATCTGCTCTAGTGTGCGATTGAGCCAATGCGGCTCTCGTACCAACCTTCTCTAGGCCACTTGTTGTTCTTGTGGTCTTGATCTTCTCCATATGTGGGCCCTCGTGATCTGTTTGTGTTGCAATTTTGTGAAGCTCAGGAACCCTATCATCCTCACTTGAGAGGGAGCTTGCATCGTGACCCATTGATCCAATCATTTCCTTTTGGGGTGATTCAGCTTCTTCTAATGGTAGACCCTCGTTGATGGTTGGTTTGGTTTGTACAGGGAGCTGTTCTCGAGTAACAGCATCTTCGTAATCGGCAATTTTCTTCTCCTCGTAATTGGGATCGGTATAAACATGAGGGCATTGCCATCCTTCCTTTTCTTCTGGATATTTGAGATATGTGTTTTTCGTTGCCCACCGAATCAATTGTCCTATTGGCGCGTCGCGTATCAAATCAGACATTGCAACGTGGAGATGAACAGGATTGGGAACGTAAAGTGGGAAGAGATTGGATGAAGTAGTAAAGACGTCTTGTTACCACCGTTCAGTGCCAGTGGTGGGAAAAGCTGTAAAAGAAAAGAGAATCAATGTCAGCTTGGGACAGCATATATACACTTCAATGGCATTGTGCAAGAGCTAAGAGCTACAACTAGCAGGACAGCAGCTCCTATCCCCGTCTTAAGCCCCTTGATAGGGCTTTGAAACCTACTTGCATGAGATGCAGGGTGACTACTTGCAAATATCAGTGCCCCGAGAATAATCAACAACTATGATTGGCCTAGCGGCATTGGAAACAGTCGTTGATTCGCCACTTGGGGCAGGCTTTGGTTGGTTCGATGGTGCATCTTGCTGAGTGAGCAGAGAATGCTTAGTAAATCCTTGACGCCATTTTCCGCAGAATATCCTTACCACTTGCGTTTTCGAGATTAGTAAAGAGCAAGTGGGACTTTCCCACAAACGGCGGATCTCAATAAGAGATTTGATCTAACTTCGCTCCCACAAAATTTCCATTGTGACTCCATTACATCATTCATCTTCGATTTGCATTGGTAAGTCCGGGTAGGGTCATAGGAGAGGCAAAAGCACATGTCGCGATAATTGCTTTGAAATTCGACGTTTACGAGGTAGACTAGGAATAAATTCAGCCCGAAGCAACCTTTCATAATTGTACGAGAAGCATTGGAGCAACATCTTCTTCGAAGTGCTTCCTCGCCCTGACAGCGCCATCGTACAGATATCGATGTAGATAGCCATCGTCCTTCTCATGAGTCAACTTGTCTTGAATCCAGCACGCTTTCTGCAACTCTCTAACATATCCTCCCAGATCATACACGACAAACATTCCATCAGTGACAATTTCATGTCTCATATCTAGATCCGCAAAAAAGAACATGGAGTAGTGACTCTCCAACAAAGATGGAATATTGGCGATTATGTTCCTGATGACTACGAGCCTGAGAGGACTATGAAGACGCTGAAAGGAATCATGTTGCTCGCGCGTAGGTTGATCGTAAAGGAGTGAGCGAGGGTTGAATCGTCGATCGGACTGCATATCCCATGCTATGCGGCGCTGGAGCCATTGATTAATGAGGAGAGGATGTGCATTGCAAATGTAGCTTGTGATGTATTCGTCGTAATCTTCGTAAGGAATTACTGGTGGTGGCATTCTATGCTGCAGAAGCAGCCGATATTCGGACGCGTGATCTATCCACATTACGGTCACTAGTCTTTTGGGAATAGAAATCAAAAGGTTTGAAATTCCGGGCCGGTAAAGTTTTATGTAGTTTGCCCCAAACCAGTAGAGCACTGCCAAATCTATCATCATCAGACACAAACTGGACCGACAAGAACGCATAATAGAATTGTTGACATTCACATCAATCATCGATTACATCCCGATTGAAGAACCTGAATATCTGCCGACCCGCTTCTCGCCCAATGAGGTCGCATATTTCGTCTTCCCCAGTATTCGCCAACTCTTGGATACTGTTGAACGAGAGACTGATTCTAACAATGTTCTTCTCCGTGACGCCTGGGATGATTCTAAGCATGTCCATCGGGTCTTGATTGAACACCCTGCCTGTTTCTGCATCTTCACCTTCCTCCAGGCCAATCTCGACAGCTCGGAATGGATCAGGCTCTTCCTGTTGCTTCTTCAATTCGTCGAAGATTTCAGCGGTCTGGTATGGTGAGCTAGACCAGACAATCCTCAATCTGGGGAAATGCAAAGTCAGGATAACGATCTTGGATTGCAAGTCTGGAGATGACATTGCAGCGGCAGCAGCGGAATGTGACAGATCGGCAAAAGGCTCCAGAGTAAAGTTTTTGGTATCGCCAAATTCGATGAGCAGCATTGGACTTTTGTAATGCTCAAGCATGGTCTCCACCTGATTGTAGAGTCGACCGCTTTTGAAAGAGCCAATGAGATCGGGTATAGACTTCCTCTCAATGCAGATGTTGGGCGTGAGAATATAATCGCCAACAGTGAGTTGAGCAGGTACAACGTCCATATTGCGCGCATGTAAAAGGCCGGTGAGCGGCGATCGGAATTCTCGCATATCAGCTACGATTCGAGGTTGCTGGGCTGTGGCCGCCAGACGTCCTCCACCTGCAATGCGGGTGTTGATTGTTCGTAGGAATGTTTCCTCGGGATTGTTGTTATCCACGTCTAAGGTGATGGTCATTTTCTGCAGTCATTAGCGCTTCCCTTCAAGAAGTTGTTGAGTCTACATACACCCCGTTCTTTGATTAGCTTCGTGAAAGCATGCTTCTCCCTTTCCACTGCGGCCAGATATCTCTGTTCCTCGACGGACTGTCCATAGGACATGAAATACACGCGAACGTTTCTATCGGTGTGGGAGCTGCGGTAGACCTCAATTCTCCGCACAAAAGCAGCATCTGGTTCCATCATGATAATGTATCTAGGTTTCACCTCTTCGAGTACATGTTCATCCATGTCTCCATCGTAAGGGTGAATCACCAAGAGATCTTTCATGTTAAAGAGCTCGTAATAGTCTTCCATCTTTTCTAACGGATCAACAACGACCTCCTCTTTCTGGTCAGCTTCCAGTTCTGTGATTTCAAGCTTCTGAAGTAAGCTATTCATGTGCGCATCTCTGTCTCCAGCGGTGCGTACGCCGTAATCCGTACGATTGGGGCCTGAAGCAGCTGCCGAAGCACCTCTTACTCTTCTTCTCTTGTTCGGGGGTGCTCTGCCCCGAGAAGCCTGAGCTCCACGGTCATTTGCTTGTCCATTCGTAGGCTGTTGAGTCTCGGCTTCGAGGGACGCTGTAACCCGGGTGAAATTGCGCTTCCAGTGGATGTAGGCTCGTAATTTACGCCTCATCATGAAGGCAGCCGAAGTTGACGAGCCAGGGTCTTCTACATTTTCATCCTCTTCGTCTTCATCGGGCATTATGTGCATAGTTTCTAGATACTCTCGGATTTGAGCGCAAGTGCTTACATCGGCACACATGATGAGGATAGCTCCGCTCGAATCGTCTCGAGGAACAGGGTTGAAATACACGTCTTGCTCAATCTCTGTCAATATCTGCGACAGCAAATCCCATTTCGGCAACTCTTCAAGTACTGGACGTAGAGTGTCCGAACGAGCAGGTGTTTGCCCATTCGGGCCATCTTTGTTATCAGGAATCTTGCCTGTGTACACACGACGCTTAGCAGTCTCAAAAAGAGTGTCTGCAGCGTCCATAAGTAGCCATGGTGATGGATTCTCTTTTCTCTTTCCTTCATCGGCCTGTGCATTGACAAGTACTGTGTCCAGGTATCTCTGAAAGCTCACGGCATCATACCGCATGATATATCTGTATTGCAGTCAATGGAGCAGTACCCAAGAAAGTAGAAGTATACATACTGGAGGATATCGTGCAATACTCCCAGGTCATTCAGAATTTGTTTCGATTTGGGGGTTACGCGATGCATGATAGGGCCGAGCTGCCGCCTCATGATTTGGTTAAAGTTTCGCTGCAACGCATTATCCATATTCCATTCTTCCATCTCCAATCCACTATTCAGCTTCTTAAGCTCTGAAATACTGGCTTCAGTACATTCCATGACAGCGCCTTGGATTACTCGCATGCTCTCCGTCATGTCCACATTCAATTCAATGACTTCGGCACGCTTCATCTTGCCATCCAGGGAACTTGCTACATCAGTCTGGAAACGAGGATATAGGGCCACTTGGCGCAAGAAAAGATTCCGCAGCATAGTCGACAACGGGGCAAAGCCGGATGTGAACGCTTCTGGAACATCAGAGAAAGCTTTCAAAAAGCCATTCTTGTTCTCCTGCCGATATTTTCGAAGTATGAATGCTTCCGTGGAGGTTGCTTTTGCATTCTCAGCGTGGAGAACTATCACTCCCGTAATTTTAGAAACATCGACCATGCCAGAGAGGAAGTCCACGATGAGTATGCGCGAGGTGACACTAAACAGTCCTGTATTTGCGTACATCTTTTGTCTTGCAACCGCAGTGACATTGTCGCTGTCAACTTTTGTCAGGCCTCGACACTTTCCTGTCATCCTGCTCACCTCCGCCTTCTCCGCCAGCGACTCACCCATCCATGTATTCTCCCTATCATCGGCACCAATAACAAATATCAGATTGTTCCCTGCTGCATCATAGGAATGTAAAAGGTTTGTTACGATACGCAAAAGCCCAAGGCCGCGCGCAAGGATGAGGAGTTTATCATCCTCTCGCAGTTCATGGAAGATTTGCTGTTGGTAGTCCTGAATGAATGTGTTAGTGGTATTGTAGTTATATGTTTGGGAAATGGCCTCTTTCAATACCAGTGGTAGTGACAGCCTCACCGGAGCCTTCTCCTCCCCAGGCATTTGATCGAGACCAACTGCATAGGCTGCTGGTTATATCGTTGAGCTTAATTCCGTAGTAGACTGGAGATGACGGGCCCACAATGACGCCACAAAAAATGGAAGCGAGATTTCTCGTCGCGAAGTCACATGTCCAGCTTTGTTTTTGCATTCGAAAAGGTTCGAAGATGACTTCAATTTTTTCAATAGAAATCGCGCGACTACCATGAAAACTCGACACATTTCGAAATCCGCACGCGGTCGACCTTTATACCGACTTAGATTTGGTGAAAAGTTAGGATGACTCTCATTGGGCTCAAATTCAGGATTAAGGGGGAACGACATATGAGGACGACACTGAGCGGTCGGGAGTCATTCGCATCACAGGTTCAATATCCATAATGCCAACTTGAAGCTGCCGGCCGCATGGTCGAGCATCGAGGAAACTCTAACGAAGGAAAAAGCACACCCAGAAAAAGTGCTCGTCCTCCCTCGAGGCTTAGCCGCTATCTTGAGCCTCCCAATTATGAGGCTTAAACAGGAAGTCTATTAGGCAAACCGAAGGGCAGCTCTTCTAAAGCTGTTCCATGGACTCGAAGTCATGGTAACGATGATAAATGTTCCTCTATGGAGAATGCTTGGACACGACTTAAAAGGAGCACGGACATTATATTAAACCTGCGTAAAGGCGGTTTTTACGAGAAAGATCCAGAACATTGAAAATAAAAGATTTTCGAGGTTTGTTAATGGATGAGTTGTAGGTATCGCAGGACGCAGGCGTTCACGAAGGCGACTGCCGTCCAAAGCAGACCGCGCCTTCCTGTCTGAGGGCACTCGCCACCCACCCTCACCACAACGCTTTTCAAATACGACATTAAGGTTGCTCTCTCCAGATTCATACCCTTCGCTCAGTGAAAATTGTGCCATACCTGTCTTAATAGCTCTGTGCAAAGATAATCCTCTTCAAGAACAATGGCAGGCAGTAAGCGACCAGCAACGAATCCCGTTAGCAGCAACGAGCACGCAAAAAGGCAAAGACGGCGTCTGGGCTGAATTTGACACTTTCTCAGGGCGAACTAGAGCAGATGGAAGCTTCAGCGCTCATCGATCATATCTTGAAGCTCCAACAGTATGTTCTTGGCCTGAAGTCTACGACCCCATCAGGCATGACGAAAGAAAAGGTCGACGAGAAGAGGAGGCAGGTTCGGAACCTCATGAACAAGGGTATCAGAGCTCAGTTCAAGGTAAAGAACATGCCAAACCCAAGAAGGCGAATCGCAAGCTTACATGACTTTAGTGGAAGCCTAAAGTCAAAAATGGAACCGCGAGATGGTCTTACTTAGCAGTGATTCCAGACGAGGCTGTCTTCCTCACTCTCCTCAATCTTCCTAGCGATTGGAAGAAGAAGACACTCAAGCTCGAGGTCGAGAAATTCGAAGACACCGTTGCTCGAGACGAGATTAGTGTCGATTCCCGCTATGTTGCAATGCAGATCACTGGCAAAGACGTCAAAGTGATGTGGAACCCTGAAGATCTGACCTTCAAAGTCAACGGGACTTACGGTCGCCGCTGAGAAAGTTTGGAAATGGTAAGCTGCTATCCACTGCCTATGTGAAAATATTTCTGACTTTTCGAAAGATGGAGATGTGGTGTAGATTCAGCGAAACTATCGTCACCTCAGTCTTGCATGGAAGTGAGCAGTACAGGAGGTGATTGTTCTAAAATATCAGAAGTTATGAAGATATTTATTGATGGTTTCCGTCGTGCTATGGGCCCTAGTTTAGTGTATGAGCAAGCTGAATATTCAATGGTTCCGTAAATGCAGAGTAGTACGTACAGCAAATTTTCGCAAGGTTGTGAACTAGTCTGTACCTGAATGATAGAACGACTGAATTCATGTAGACAGCAACAGCCCCCTGTTTCAGCCAACCCAGCACCAAGTTCGGCCTAGTGCATAATCGAGGAATGTTTCAGTCACGTTTTCCTCCTACCAGCCGCCAATTAATCTCACGCTCTCCCCATATTAAAGAATTATGCACCTCAATGTCCAAGCCCGCTATGGCTACTGTGTCCCGCGAGTCTTCCACGATGTGCTTTTGTGGGTTCAGATCTATCGGGCAATGTTCTCAGTTCTTCTCTTTAACCCATATTTCCCTTAACCGTCGAGATGCTGCTCACTCAGTTTTTCCATCTCCTAGTGATTGGACGCCTTGCCACAGCCAAATCCTCAAGCATTGAAAAGACAGTCGACAAGGTCGAATTCACCAAAAATAATGGCTGTACGAAGCCTTTCGACTTTCCTGCCGAGCTAGGCGGACCATCCAAAGGTATCCAAATTGGCAACCGCAAGGTCAGGATAACTTTGCCGAAGAACTACAAACAAGATGTTCCTGCGCCCCTCATACTCGCATTTCATGATAAAAACATGACCGCCAGCGAAATGGAGGAAGAGTCCCAGTTGAGCAATTCAGTCTTAAACCCCGACTCCATTGTGTTATATCCAGAATCTTTTGAGGCAAGTCACTAACTCTTCGCAATGAAGAGCCACTAAAGGCTTTCAAGGAGCTAACACAAGCTTATTAGAATAAATGGATGTCAGACGAAGACGCTAACCTGAAAATTGACGACAAAAAGTTCGTGGGATCCGTGATTGATGGGCTATCTGATCAGTTATGTATAGATCCCAACCGGATCTATGCGGCGGGATTGGGAGTCGGGGCTGGTGTGGTACATTTTCTCGCATGCGATCCACTGTTTTCCAAACGAATATCAGCATTCGCGATGACCAATCCAGCCTTATATGCTGGACTGCTGTCCCCGCGAGGTGTCAAAGATCTCATAACATTGCGTTGGCAGACTTGCAAGCCTTCGCGGATTCCGATTAGGATTCTTGAAATACACAGCGAGAATAATACGGTCAATCATTTCCGAGCTGTGACAACTGGGGAGAGGCGGCGGATACCTGTGGTGCACTGGCTCGTAGAATGGGCGATGCGCAATGGATGTGGGTCTGCAGCTGGTAATCCATATATGGAAGATCCCGACGAACCTATGTATCTGACAGACCTCGAGGGAGGTACTATTCATGAAGGTGCCATACACATGGGCAAACTTCAGAGAGCTTACTACAAATGTTATGAACGTTCCCCAGAAGAGATAGTGGCTGGATTCATGCAGACGTTTGAAAAGCTTGACCAAGGTCTTGACAAGGACGGCGAAGCCGACAAGCTTGAATCGAAGGACAAGGGAGAGGAAGGCACAAAGGAAGGCACTGAGCTAAGCAAAAAGATTGCAGAGAAGGTAAAGCATAATCCCGAATGGGACAAACCGAAGAAAGAGCGCGGAATTGTGTCTATCATGCATTACTTTGTTAAAAACAACGGCCATGGGTGGCCACGGGTCTCCATGAAGAATGGAACGACGGAGCAATTTGGGCCAGGGGTGGCTCCTCTACCTACCGCTGATGCCCCTATCTTCGACTCTACTGTCGAAGTCCTCGAGTGGTTTAGAACACACAAACTTTCCGATGAGGCTCGCGCCCCGGAAAATCCAGAAAGAGATGACGAGGTCTTGGACAAAGTTGTTGATGAGCTCGACGAGGACGAAGATGCTAAGAGCGGGACGAAAACTGGAGAAACCAAGGGCGCAAAGCAAGAAATGGCCGATCGAATCAAGGATGAACTTTGATTGTCGCATGAGCCACTTGCATGGCGAGTAGGAATAGAAATCGGATTCTCTTTCGTCTTGACATTAAGACTTGCCGAGCTCTGTCACGCTGGCCACGCACACAGTGTTGCATATGCTCAATGCGGAATGTCTCGCACTCCCAGAGACTGAGTACGGAAAAGTATACGTTGGTTTACGTTTCTAGGTTATTCTTGCCTTTTCTACCTTTTATAATCGGTCTGTAATCTGTTTCTCTAGTAAGGCGTTTTTCTCAGTTTGTTCTACAGCATTAGCATTTATCACCTCAGCCCTTTATTGAGATCTCGTACTCTTAGCTAAGGTAGCAGCGTCACCCTACCGCATGCATTGTACCTGGCCTCTCGCATGTTTTGTGCAGAATGCTGTTAGACTGAACCACAAAAGTAGTCATTCCCCTGCATCAAGCCGGTTTGGCAGTGGTTTATCGACAAGGAAGTCTGTGATATGTGAATTAGAACTCCCATACTCGTATTTTAAACAGTGCCTGGCGACTCTTGTGTGACCATACTAGGATACGAGATCGGGTCGCCTGCATTTTGGACTGCATGAACTGCATGAACTGCATGAACTGCTTCTCTTGAGATCTTTCGAAATGACGTTTCTTAGAAGCAACCTGACGACACAATTTTTCGGCCCGCAAACTATGTGAATCTCCCTTTGAGAAGGGGTTCTTCTTCCGACCTTTTTCGATCGGCGTTGTTATGCAAGGTTCAATGGGGTTATCAAGGTAAATCGAAGAACCGTAATCAGATTACACGTACTTTTGCGCCTTATGCGTGGCCAGCGCTTGAGGTGCGTACCTCGTACGCTCAGGTTGAAATCGCAATCCTTTTCGAAGTTCGATGAATTTCCCGTTCAGGAATTCATCTGTTTTCAATCCTTTCACAGAGTGACCATGCATAGATCACGTGACGTTAGGGCCGCCAAGGGAGAAATCGGCTCAGGTTTCATCTTTCATCATTTCCGTCTCTACTTGCGGGCCACTACATCTACTTTGTGCTACATTTTTTGTTTACTTCCGCTCGTGCGCATCCCTCTCCCGTTTGAAGTGTTCCTTCCCTTGTCACGTACTTTGAATGTTAATGATATTCGAAGGATTCGGGGCAGCTGGGGTTGATAACTAATTCGAGGCAGACTGCTACGAACAGAGCGCCATCTCTCCATCCGAAGTTACAAAACCCTGCCATTGGGACAAACGCAAAGCAAAGCTGCGACGACATCTCATGAACACTGGCTCGGTAGCTAAACTTATATTAAATGCAGTCCAGACCTTCGGGCTCCATGGCCAGAGCTTCCCTCCCACTTAGCCGCCATCGAGCCTCCCAGGTTCCTCCACGGGGATAGTTTCAATCTCACTTCACTTCATCTTTAAAGCGTTCCAAAATTTCACAAGGAATCTAATTAACCCTCGTTGAGTGTCTTCCGCATCCGGATGGCATTAGCAACCGCTTCATCAATTTTATTCCAGAGAAGAATCTTTACATCCCTTTACTTGTCCTGTGCCCAAGCTTCGCTACCTTTGTGTGCTCGTAGTTGCAATAGGAATACTTGTATCCTTTCCCGGGACCTTGCGTGATACCAAAGTGTCCTCTCGGTCCGTTCCCGTTCAGAGCGTTGAAGGTGGTACAAACGCTTTCGGTGTGACAACCTGGCCCATCAAACTGTCGCGTAATTGTGATGGCAAGGTCAAGCATCCGCTACTTGTATCCGCGAAGGTTGGAGACGGTAATGGAGGCGTTTGGGTAGCCTACTGAGCCAATGATATGGGTTCCTTCCTTCCTAGAACAAACAATCAAGGTGCCGTAAGAACCATATAGCATAGATTCCTGGTCCACACTTGGCGATCCTGCTATATTTATTTCTTATACTTGATTCACCGTGCGGGTTTCCGCTACTAAACACACTTCTAGCAACCAAAACTCAAATACTTGCCAGAAATCTGTCAAAATCGGGATCCACTTGATCGCCGGATGCAAATATCTGTGCAACGCGTCGCGTGAGCGAAGCAAACGACGACATTTCAAGATCACGTTTATAACATCACCTTCTAGCAATGGCAATCTACGACTCTGATGACCAGAACTCATTACCATACCCAGGAACATCAACCATGGAAAAAATCCCTACATCACCCCGCCGCAGCAAAGGCAAGAACGTAGCCATTGTCTCCGCTTTATGTCTAGCCCTCTTTCTGGCAGCACTGGACACAACCCTTATTACTACCGCGCTTCCAACGATCTCTGCTCAATTCAATGTGACGAATGCAGGCTACGCCTGGATTGGCTCGAGCTATCTCCTGACTAACGCCGCTTCGGTACCCTTCTGGGGTAAGATTTCCGATGTCTTTGGGAGAAAGCCAATTCTTCTACTCGCCAATGGAGTCTTTTTAGTAGGCAGCCTTATATCGGCACTTTCGAAAAATCTGGAAATGTTAATAGCAGGACGAGCGGTTCAGGGCCTGGGAGGTGGTGGTATTGTCATCCTTGTCAATATTTGTGTAGGAGATCTCTTCAGCCTAAGGTACGACTACCCATTTCCCTTTCCAGTTGTGGCGTTACTAATTCATGCTCCAGGGAACGCGGGTTATACTTCGGTGTTGTTGGCGCAGTGTGGGCTATGGCATCCGCACTTGGACCTGTACTGGGAGGAACTTTTACCGAAAAGCTAGGTTGGAGATGGTGCTTCTGGATTAATCGTAAGTTTTACGTCTTTGCAATGTCGAACTTATGCTTATCACTGAAACAGTCCCTACGGATGGCATTGCCGCTATCATTCTGTTCTTGTTCCTCGACATCCACACACCAACCACACCCTTTCTTGAGGGACTTCGTGCTATCGACTGGCTCGGTTCCATCACAGTAGCCGGCGCCACAGTCATGCTCCTTCTTGGTCTCCAATTCGGTGGCATCACCCATCCCTGGGGCTCGGCCACTGTCGTGTGCCTTCTGCTTTTCAGTGTGATCACGTTCGCTTTGTTCTTCTTTACGCAATTCAAATTCTCGCCATCTCCGATCATGCCGTTTCGGATTTTCTCAACAATCTCGAATCTATCAGCATTGGCGGTATGCTTTTGCGACGCTTTAGTCTTCAACTCGGTTGCGTATTTTGTGCCTTTATACTTCCAAACAGTTTTGGACACGTCGCCTTTGAAGTCAGGAGTATGGATGCTGGCGTTGGCAATACCGCTTGCGTTATTTTCTGCATCCGCTGGATGGATCATGGAGAAGACTGGTCGCTACTTGGAGCTGTTGCGTGGGGGTCTGTGTCTGATGACACTGGGTCTAGGTTTACTGATTGATTTGCCAAGCTATATCAGTTGGCCAAGGATCATTCTTTACCTTGCTATCATCGGTATCGGCTTCGGACCAAATTTCCACGCACCTTTGATCGCCCTTCAGACACACTTACAGCCGAACGACGTAGCAGCAGGTACATCGACGTTTGGATTTATGCGAATGCTCGCCGGCGCAATTGGCGTCGTCCTCGGTCAAGTTCTCTTCCAGAGTCAAATGCAAACGCACGTTCGTTCCTTTTACTCCGCAGGTGTACCTGATCCGATAATCCAGAATCTTGCACGCGGATCGGCGATCTCAACATCAACTGCCTCTCTGATTGGCCTCACGACAGAACAAGGAAGTCTTATTCGAAACGCGAAGGCGCAGAGTCTGAGCAAGATGTGGATTTTGTACACCCTGTTCTCCGCCTTGGGCCTGCTAGCTAGTATGGGAATCCGTAAGAAGGCCATGTCGAGAGATCACGAGGAGTTCAGAACAGGCTTGGACTCACTAAATTCAAACAAGAGCGATTCTGAGAATTCCACGGAGCGACACAAGCGTTCAGAGGAGACTGCATAAGGAGGTCCCCACCTCGATGCGATGTATGAATAACGATTCGGGAGTTCACAGTCTTTGTGACACTGGGGAGTCATAAAAATGGGGCAAGGTTTTCAAAATATCATAGTTTGATCGCAAATGGGTGGATCTACTCGTTCGTGCTCTGCAGCGTTTTCAGCGATGGAAGGGGGCCACTGTGAGCGTATACCAATTCGATTAAAAATAAGGACATTACAGAATACCGACAAATATTCTATCCATTGTCCCTCAATAGCATACCATAGGGTAACTTTAACCTCTCCCCACCATGCCTAATCCAGTACCCATTTAGGATGTCCAAGAAGCCGGAGTATGGACAGATGTCCGATGTCCCGCGTATGCTCCACTTAGATAGTGAGTGAAGGTAGACATGGCGAAACACTCGTGTCCATTCTCTGCAACATTTCGGACAGACCTCCGTCGTAAGGTAGCTTTCATTGAAGCTGTGTAACCCATCAATCCTTACTAAGGCTTCCGTGTAACATCCATTTGCTGAGCTCAGAAGTCTCATCGGCAGGACAACTGCTGAGCGTCTTGTCAATTCGTAACACATATTTCACTCTAACATCCTAAGATTTCTAATGAGATGGTCGTGCACTATTTTCTCGAGGCCCATTGCAATAACAGGACAAAAGCCTCTGCAGCCAGCCAAACAAATATATTTTATTTTACAAATGCATGGCCATATAACTAATGCAGGGCAATTGCTAAAGGTGGCGTGAGATATGTTCCACGTATGCATGCAAAGAATCGCCAGATGTTATAACTCCATGGGAAGAAGTGCTCCACTCCGGGCATCTAATCCCACTTTGCCCACTGTTCTTGCACACAAACGATCGTAAGACATACTCCGAGGAATGTGGTATATATATTAAACTATTCAATCTCATTGCTCCAAGGGTGTCTTCCCATCATTCTTGTAATGCGTCACTGCGATTAAACTCAAAAATAGAACGCATCAACTACCACCCTCTCTCTTATCATGCAGAATCATCATCAGCAGCCCAAGACAAACGTGCCGATCTCCCCCTTCCAAACAAAGAGGAATTCAAGTTACATAACTTACATGCGTATCTACAAAAGAAGATAAGAAGAAGGAGCTTACACGAGCTGAAAAAAATGGGATGCTTACGGGGACTGCTGCATTCGAAGGAGCAGATTGGGCACGATTATAAGTACTATGTATGGATGTATATATAATATCGAGCAGTGATGTCTCGATCTCCTACCCGTCGTCCATAGAATTAAAACCACACAAATATCTACGTCTCTCTATTTCTTATTTAAGGCCCGAGAAGAAGAGCAGCCAGCCGAATGATGTGTTAGATCCGATATGGCGTCCACAACAACACAAAAGGAGTTGGTAAAACGTCCCGAGAGGACGCCAATGGTGAGTATATTATAATCAATTGAGTTTTTGCTGAGGAAAATAACGAAAGCTGATCTCAGCCGTCAGCCTCTCGTTATTCAAAATTGTCCGGACCGTAATAGTAAAAAAAGATTGAGCATACTCGACGTCATCCACCTAGCCAATAAGATGGAGATCGATGCTCACCCTAACAAAAAGAGTCAGCAAGGCTCCAAGAGGCTAAAAACACTGGAAAAGTTTTCAGCAAAAGCAAAACAGGAGAGTACAGAGCTCGAGCTGTTCGCTATGGATGAGGATGAGGACAATGGAAAAGACTTGCAGAAACATCATCTAGCAGGAGAAGACAAGGAAGATGAAGAAGAAGAAGAAATTCTAGAAAAGGCAGAGGCGCAAGCGAAAGAAGATGAAGAAGAAGAGAAGGGCGGAATTTCCATCCCCATCCCCAGATCGAGTAAGAGGCGCAGCCAGCGTGGTGGTCGATATGAGATCGGTCTTGGAATTGATGATGATGAGAGAGTATTAGAGCGACTGGTTGATGCGGATGGATTACCGCGGACGAGGCTCGAATTTAAACATAAAAAGTGAATTTATCATAAAAACCGTGAATCTTGGGAGTGGGGACTGGTACCCTGGAATTTTCGAGGAAAGTGCTCAAGCAGAACATTAGGTAAGACTAGCAAGAACAACCTCAACCTCAAAAACAAAATCTCTATATGGGTTAGGCGACCTTTTTGGCACAGTGAACGAATTTTCGTCGCTTATAGCTTGTTTCGTGATACATGAATGATAGCCGATGTCGCTGTGATTACCATATATACAAAACCCAATAAAGGTTGCTTTGATTCTAAGAGGTTTTTTGAGTAACAATGTTTGGTTTCCGAAGTGTCGTCTTGCGTGGGTCTATCTTGATAGAGGATGGTATTAGGAGCAGATCCTCTACGTAACGAGGTCGAGAACTGGGGCTATGGGCCCTCTTAAACTGCCATGTTGAACTGTAAGTTTTCGCTACCAGAATGGAAGCGAATGTGCGTGAAAATCACTAGTTGTCAGTCGACCTCAAAAACTGGATGCTGTGTTCGACAGATTAGCAGTACCACGGTCACGAAATGATATATCCAAAAGTCACCATGAGCATACTTCCTTGCCACGCGATTATGTGCTAATACAGCCATATCTAAGCGTGAGAAGGAGACAAGTCAAGTGAACGGTGGACAGGGCTACGGGAACGAGACATTGGATAAACTACTTCAAACCAACCATTGCCTTGCTATGAAGATTGGAAGAGACTTCTCGAAACGAGTCAGTTCAGCAAGGGCAATGGTTGCAAAGTGTGCAAAAGCGCGCGAGAAAGATGAAGGCCCACCTACGCCTACCCACCATGAGACATCCGAAGAGCGTGCAGATACCTTGTTAGAACTCCAAAAATGCAAACCTTTTGACACTTCCTTGTGTAGAGTAAGAGATCAACTTCCTTTACCAGGGAGTTGACAGAGCACACCTCTCACCCCCTGTACCCCCGATGCGGATTTACAGCATGCGAATTAGTAGCCTGATTGACCTGATGCTGATGCTTCCTCTTATTATCCCCCATCTTCTTCTTCACGTTCCTCTCCAACTCCATCTTCCTCCTGTTAGCCACAGCAATAATATCCTGACTATTCTTCAACGCATCCATCGCAGCCGCCATACCGGCAATCTGCTTACTCCTCCCCTCCCCAACACCCAACTGCTGATCGGTGAAACCCAGTCCGGTCAAATACACGCCCATGAAGAAGTTCTGACGATTTCCCGGCATGATCATCTCCATGGGCCTCTCCTCGCGGTATTCGACTTTGGATTCTTTGCCGACGACTAGACGATTGAGGTCCGATTTCGCGTCCATGGCTTTCTCTTGACCTACCTGTGTGGCGCTACGCACACCATCGCCCTTGGCTTTCCATTCGAGGATTTTGGGGGCCCAAAGGTCGGTTAGCCATTGTTCCGCAGTGACGAAACCCTTTTCGTGTGGGGTTTGGATGATGATGCATGCGACGTAGGCTTCGAAGACGTCGGCGAGGACTTTGGTCCAGGCGGGTCCTGCGGTTTGCTTCACCGATTCGCTTGTGCGGACGCGGGTGTCGAATCCGTATGCTTTTGCGTAGCTGGCTAGGGTTTCGTTCTTGACGATGAGTTCGCGTAGACCTGCCTTTTGACCGACGTTGTGTAGTGGGAAGCGGGAGTGAATGAGACGAGTTGCGATGACTTCGAGGTATGCGTCGCCCAGGAACTCGAGGGGTTCGTAGCTGTTGGTGTTGGTGGGAGGGATGTATGCGGCGAGAGCGCTGGTGTGTGTGAAGGGTGCATTGAATAAGACAAGGTCTGTGATTGGTGGTAGTGCTGGCAAGGTTGTGGAGTCGGGGACTGGCACGTTTGTGGTAGTATCATGATTGATCTTTATGGGGAGAGGTGCATAATTGCTCGTGCATGGGTGGATGCGATTGAGTGCGGCCAAAGCTGGGGATGGCCCTTTCATGAATGTCTTTGGGTCGGGAAGAGCGAATGGCGGTGGGAGTTCGGTATGAGGATTGACTGCGACTGCCTCAACCTTTGCTTGAACAGGCTCTGGTACATCTGAAGATAGCGGTGGACTGGCGGGAGCTGCTGGGCTTTCTGCTTCGGTTGCTGGCTCTGCTTCGGTAGGAGCTGGCCTCAAGAATAAGAGTCTCTGAAGTTCCTGAGCATGTTGACGAATCTCTTCGGAGAAATTGTCGGCGTCCGCACCGCTGATGATGTAGAGGAGACCTTTCTTCAGGTGATTCAGTGGATCTTTTGGCGCAAGACCACGAGCTGGCTCTACATTTGCATTTGCATTGCCCTTTTTATTCTTATTCTTCTTGTTCCTGGACTGCTGCTGCTGCTGGCCCTCGAAGCCATTACTAAGCTTCTGCTTCTTTGCAGGTCTCTCGCCACCATTCTGCTCTGCACCTTCATCTTCGATGACTTGATCAATCTGCTCCTCATGATTTGCTGTCGAAGGTTGTGGTGTGGGGAGAAAGGCAGCTACGCCTTCCATTGTGGTGGAGAACTGTGGCTTTGAATCTTCCTCCATAGCGGCGGAAAATTGCAGCTCGAAATCTTCCTCCACAGCAGTGGATGATTGCAAATTGGGATCTTCCTCCATAGTAAAGGAATAAGCCGGAGTGATATTTGTGGTTGAAGAATTCGTATTCGAGCAATGAAAGTGGGGACGTTTTCAATATGAATTGTTTCGGTACACTGCAAGCTCCTAAAGCGGCGAGACGGTCTTGGCATTTATATCGACTTCCTTTCTGAGACTTGAGGGCAACTCCATCCCAAGCCGTCGACAACCCACCACACAATGTCCGTCCCCCGCGCTCGAATACTGGCGCTCCTAAAAGTGCGTATATCATCTCACCTCTATCAATCCATCTAACACACCCACCCCAGACCCAATGCACCATCTTCAACACAACCTACAATCCCAACCGCCTCCGTCTGGGTAACAAAATCCTCCGCCAACGCCTAAAAGGCCCCTCCATCACAAACTATTACCCCCCTCGCATAAGGGTGGTCCAAGAATTGAAGAAAGCCTACCCAGACTGGGAGGTTGAAGATGAAAAGGAAGATGAGCGGGTGGAAGGCTTGAAGATCAAGAGGCAGAGAGGGAAGGGTGCGCCGAAGAAGAGGAGGACGGCGGCGGAGTCGAAGAAATTGCTTAAGAGGAGACCTGGGCAGGCGAGGCCGGCGGCTGCTACGCCTGCTGCTTGATGAATGGCTTGGGGGAGTGGGTGGATGTGACGGGAGTTGTTGGTGGAAATACAGTTTGGCTGTTGCGGTACATGGTCGAATAGTCATGGATGAAATGGCGTTTGTGGGAAGTATTGCCGACCCTCTTTTCAGTTGCGAAAGATATCGCTTTAGAAAAGAGCTTCCAATGCGTCACAGCATTCATCAAGGAAGATGTATATATGTATTGTACCAAAACTTTACAAACAGAAATTGATGATTCCGAGAGAAATCAACCCAATGATACTCCATTCGCATTGGTTTTACCCGTTTTTCCAACCCAGAAAATGAAATAGAACGCTGAGAGATTTTGTCCCCGGGGGGCTGATTCTCAATGCCATACCCAGCAGAGTTGGGAATAAAACAAATGAAGAAGAAATTGAAGAATGAGCATTTCAAGACTTGATCTTCTTCGCCGTTGCAGGAGCCGCACTTCCTTTAGGCATCTTCAATGTGCCGAAAACGAGTGCTGCAACACCGAACATACCAGCGCCACCAACTGCGTAAGCGAATTCCCTACCTGCCCACCAGTATAATGTGCAGAAAATGAGGGGACCAAGAGCGCGACCGATTTGACCTATTATATATGTTAGTCTTGGTTCAGATTACTACAAAGGCAAAGTTAGTTTACCAAAACTCCTATGATTCCCCAATTTATTCCCTCTCTCCCCACTACCCGCCTCAAACGAACTCAAGCTATTCAATCCCGTAACCACAGTTCCCGAAGTAACAGCCAAAAGCGCAGCAGCAGCATACAAACCCTTCTGCGTAGTCAATTGCCCAAGTAAAACAAACGCAATAGCACAAGCTACAACACCCGTCTGTACAACTCGCAGTGGGTGTACCCTTCTAACAAACCCACCTTGTACGAGTGAAGCTACCAGCCCAATAAATCCGAGAAGTCGTCCAGACTGCAATGAACTGTATTGGAAGAGATCGTATGTCATGAATGGGAGGGAGAATTCCATGCCCGAGAAGAAGAGGATGAAGCTGAAGTGCGTGAGGTTGAGTATGAAATGCGAGTTCGTCCGTACTTTTGGTCCGTTATTCTGCTTCTTCTGTGTCTTCTTGCTTGATTTGGCGGTGCCGTTGGCGTGCCCATTTCCGTTCGCGTGCCCGTTCCCGTTGGCAAGTGCTTTCCCGTTTTCTGCAACAACAGGCGCAGGCAGTGTCTCCGGTAGACAAAACCAAAGATACACCGTTTCCGTCACAATAAGCAGCAGCGAAAATCCCGCAGCCGTCGCGAAAGGATTCCGTGAAAAGGTGTTAATACTCGACAGCCACGCCCCCAGCGCAGGACCGAACGTGAAAGCAATGCTAAAGCAAGCACCCACAAGCGCCATCGTCGCCCCCCTCTGTTCATCACTAGAAATGTCAGTAGCAATCGCCGTAGCCAACTGCACATTCCCCTCACTCAACCCGCCAACAACCCTACTAGCAAGGAACGTCCTGAAATCCACCGCCGCGACCCAAAGCGCCACACTCAATATATTCCCCACCATCGAACACAGCAGCGCACGCCTCCTGCCATATTTGTCGGAGAGTTTCCCGATGATGGGGGAGGCGACGGCTTGGCATAGGGAGAAGAGGGAGCCGAGGGCGCCGCCTAGAAGGACTATGTCGTAGCGGTCATTTATGGGTTTGGCGAAGCCGTTTTTGTAGGTGTTCAGGCCGGAGAAGACGCGGTTGAGTAGAGTGGTTTTGGTTGGGTCAGAGGAGGAGGAGGATTCGTGGGTGCGGTAGAATTCTAGGAGTTTGGGGAAGAGGGGGAGGATGAATGTGAAGGAGATCTGTTTTGTTGGAAGTGTGATTAGCTCTTTTGTTCTTGCTTACGGTGTGGTGGAAGTAGGTAGACGGACTAGATCGAGTAGTAGTGATATAAACAACACCCTTAGCACCTTCTTCCGCACTGACGCTGATACTGGAACCTCAGAAGACATTGTGAGTTGTGTGCCACGTCGCAAAGAACTTCGCAAAGAACTTCGCAAAGAGTGTAATCGCAGAAAATTGTTGTAGTAAGAACTGAAATCAAGAAGTGAAGCGCATCAGCACTTCTCAGGGGAGAAAATAGCAACGCAAGTGATAACGCTTCAATAGAATATAACAAGTTGACAGCTTCAACTCCACAGAACTCGAAGCCAGACAGAAAGTACGAAGAGAACGTCGTGGTCTATCCACTGTTTGAAGCCAACGCAAGAATCAGGTCGAGTTTCAAACACCGGGATGTCAGGAACGGCAATAATACGGTCTGAATATCAGAGCATTGACAATTATGTACTTGCTCATTGGGCCATCAACAACCCCACCCCCTTTTGGCCCTATAAAAAGCCAAACAAGGCCCCTGCTGCACACCCTGCACCTGCATAGGGGAGCCCTGTCCTGTAGCGCGTGAAACACTTCTGGAAACAAATTCTTCCTGATGCCGAGACAGGTTCTTTTTAGGGCCTGGTGGCGATCCTTCACACCATGAATCCTTAGCGCGGAATCCCGGAATCTGGGGTTCATTGGGAAGCTTCGGCTATTGCACTCGGGAGACTACATTTTCCGAAGGCGAGGACTCCTTTTCTAGATATTGTTAAGAGTGAGGGAAGTCTATGATGAATCTGCTGTATGGGACTTTGGAAAGGTTCGACAATACGACATAGAGCAAAGCGCTGACTGTGCTAGTATTACTTACGCTGCTTGGGCGCCCCATCTTCTCACGACATTGCTCGCCTGACCAAATGTTCACCGCAGATCTTGTAATTAGATCGAGGTACCCCACGCACTAGATTCGTCTAGTTGAGATGGCTCACGATCGAAAAGATGATGTTGTTCTTTTTGATGGCGTGCTCTTTGCATAAATCCCAAGCGATTGGAACGATCAAGATGGTACAATCGATGAGTGGAATTGGTGATTTTCGATCATCTGTATGGGAAAGGACACGGTGTTCTCTTTTTCAAAAGATTCCCATCGCTCTAGTACGAAAAGTGGTCCGAATGAGTACATATTATGGGCGTGTATTAAGGATCATTGTCATTTCTATACTCCCTCCTTGGTGCTATCCACCCCTTCTCTTTTCGTATCTCGTCAAAATCTTGCATATGTTCGTTCGCTTCTCCGTTTCTATAGTCTGCACACGATCTTAGTGTCTTCGCTCCTATTAAACCTGTTTTGCCATACAGGCTGAAGTTGTCGAGGTACACGTTGCCGTAATGCTTTGTTCTGTACGTAGGAAGCACATGGGAAGAAGTTGTGCAAAACTGGTCTCAAATGATTTTCGGCTGTTGGGCAAGAATCAGCTCAACAGTCAGCCTTGAGGCCGCTACGTAGCGCCGTTTCCCATGATTTCCTTGTCCAGAAACGTTGGAAACTCCTGGAAGGCTCGTTGAAACTCCAAGATTCAAAGATCGAGCGAGACGCTGTTGCATCGATGCATGATTCTATTCCTTCTCTCCTTCCTATGACTTTCATGCTCGTCACTTCCCGTCCCAGGATTTCTTTACGCTTCTCTATTTAAGCATCACCATTAACCAACTAGATCACGTTATATCACAATGCAAATTGGGAAAGAAGTTTGAGTTCAAAATCATATTCATAAATAAATCAGCACTCAAGTCGTACCCATAGATAACATATGTCCTAACCCAGCAGCAACATTGTCCAAATTATCGCGTCCAAGGCGCCGAAACCATTTCCATACACCCATCGATGGCAAATTCCAACTCCGCGACCCTCGCCTTGAGCTGCTGATTCTCATCTCTCAAATCAGCATTTCCAAACGCGGACGGGTTGAGGATATCATGATTCGGCCGTGCAAACATTGGTGGGGGCTGCATCATTTCCCTCCTCATTTTTCCAACGCTCTCCTGACTGGATGTGGTAGTATCTGATCTAGTACTAGGGCTGCTTCCCGCGGAGAAAACACTTTCGCCGTCGCTTTCGAAGCCAGAGTCGCTGGCATTGCCGCGCTTCCAGATGGCTTCGCTTTCATCCTGCTCGTCTTGGACCAGTCGAACGCTAGTCTTCCTACTGGTCCTCCTCTCGAATTGGTCAGACTTCTTCCTCTGACTCCGCTCCTCTTCAAGCATTTTCTCTAACTTATCTGCTCTCTGTGCTTGGGCATCCAACTGCGCAGCCATGCCGTCTAGTTGCATTTTCAGATGCTCAGCTCTTGTCTCCATTTCTTCAACCTCTTCTTTTTGCACTGCTGCTTCAGCGCGGAGATCTCTTACTTCGGCATATTGAAGGCGATATGATAACCGATAAGTGGCGATCACTGATTCAGCAGATGAGAGTAAATCGTGGAAAGATGTCGGGTCCAGGGGGTCGGCTGGGCCGTGTGGGAAGAGGGCGTTGGTAATGTTGAGATTGAGTAGCGGGTCTTCTGGTGCAATACCTGCGGATGGTTTGACAGGGCTTGAGGTTGAATTACGAGATCCAGTGAACCAGCTGCCCAGTTTACCCACGCCATAAGTTGTTGAAGAAGAACTAGCTGTATCACTGCGACGAAGGCGTTGGGTAAGGCCAGTCCTGGTGGGTGCCCTCGTAAACGATCCTTCCATCTCGTAACCGGCGGGATACTCCTCGTCCACTTCTTGCGCGTGGACAGATTGTTGAGACCAAGTGGGCAGTATACCAATATTCAGAGGCGCAGAAGTACCAGTGAAGAAGTTATCGAACAATTGTTTGGAGGCGTGCTTGGCTCGTACGCTAGCTGTACTCGCTGTATTACTATTCGCTGTAATGAAACTGGCAAGTGATTTCGTTGGTGATGAAGCTCCAGATGGTGGTTGAGAAGGTGGAGGTGTGTCCAATCCTGTGGGGGCCGATGAGGAATTTGTCGCTCGGGTGACTAGGGGCGGCAATCTGCACTTGTCGAGGAAGGCGTGGGTGCTGTTTCTGTAGTTGCCTGGTCCTCCTGGATTTTGGGTTTGCTCTGAAGGGATGTTGACCAGGGGCGATCGGGTTTGGGGCGAATATGCCGTATTCGTTTCTTCAATGATATTGTTACTGCTGAGAACGGCAGATGCTGGTAGAGCAATATGGAGGCCCTCGAAGTCTTCACACGCAATCCTCCGTCTTGGACTTCTAGTTCTGGGTGCAGCCATTCCTCCGGAACTTTCTTCGGGACTGATGTAATTGGCTGTTTCTCTACCAATGTATCCCGCCGTTGATCAAACTTTGGTACTGGTAATTGACCCTGGATTTGTGAATGTGGGGTTCGCAGGGGTCAAAACGTAAAATGTGTGAATGATTTAGATTATGGGATGTTGAATAATCCAGGCAGAGAGATGTATAAGATAGCAGTACTTCGTATTGGAATTTCGTTCCGAATTGGGATGAATGCTAAAAAATATGTAGGCGCTGTTGCTCGTTCTTGTAGCATTCAAAATAGGTGGTTGATGAGGCTGGCACGCTAGTCGACGAGGCTGGAAGCTCCACTGATGGGACGGTGACAATGACGACGACCCCTACTCTTGAGAATTCTCATTCGTTGCGAACGAGCTGATCTAGATCAAAAGTCTTCAACATTCAATACGTAGCTATTGCCTGGTGACGTTGGGTACTTCGTATGCAATAAAGCAATGGTTGAAAAATGGGCCCCAACCTCCCAGATAACGTGGCGAAATCTAATTGAAAATCATCAAACGTTGTTTGAACAATCCTATGTACCTCAAATTCGTCATCATTTCTCGCCTTTTTCTGATTCAATCTACTCAACAGCATTGAAAACCTCACAGCCTGAAGATTGCTGGGAATATCAAGCCACGTGACCTTTGCTTGGCGGCTGAGTCGATTTCCAGGTTGACTCCCGTCACTGGCCCGTTCTATACCTCGAGGTTTATTAAATTAAGATCGCGTACCTCCATCGAATTGCCATTCCAGATTTTTGACTCAGCAGGCCCTGCTTCTTTCAAGATCGTCACATATGAAGTGGTGGAGCATGTCTAGCCCTAAATTCACGGCTCAGGACCAAAGCAGCGAAGAGCCAGTTTGTCGCTGCCCACAAGTGATGGTGCTGCTGGATTCGAGAACAAATCGCTTTACCTGAGTCAGCTGATGGACATGCCTCAAATCGTTCACAAGTTGTGCCCCTACGTCAAGTCTGGCCTGTCCCACGAATACAGGAACTGTCTTGCTGGGACGTTTTGGTTGCTGAAGTAGACGACGTGAACTTCACCATGATAATTGCGCTCATCAACGTCGTCCTCAGCTCGGTTTATCGATTCCATTCTACGTCTACTTAGCTGTGCTTTCTCCATTCTATTGCCCAGTATTCACCAATTCCGAACTCACAGCTGATGTTTTTACTCGCATTTCGCTTAATTAACCTTGCTGGTCTCAAATATGAGGGGAAGGTCATTGAGGCCGCATGTGGTTTCGGAAGCAATATGCAGCTTACAACAGCTCGCGGCTGTCATTCGTCTTTGAAGTTAGCCACTTGCGACAGTGGCTTCAAGGTCGTTCCCGTAGTGGTGCCCATAATGAAGACTGCATACACGATTGTCCCGATCGTTTCTTATCATATTCTCAAAAGCTGGGGTAACGGGAACCAGGTCCTGATTCCCTGCGTGTATGCATCCCATGCTCCCTTCCTGTCAAAGATCATACCTTCTATACGTCATGGCTATAGTGCACCGCAGTAGAACGTTTCTGCTTCAGCTTTTACTTATAAAATGCGGATCCACACGATATGTTTGTCGAGCCGGCTACACAATTGGCACCTGGACGATAAAACTGTACCTTGCTGTCACTATTGGTTCTGTTGGATTTGACATAAAGTTCAATCAACCAACATCACCATCATGGCTAAGCTCAATCTTTCAGCGCCGCCTGACTACCCTGGCAAGTCATGGCCAGCTATTATGATCGGGTTGTTTGTTGCCTTTGGTGGTGTCCTTTACGGGTATGTGTAAATAGGAAAATGCTACAAGCAGACTAATGGAGAATAGCTACGACACAGGAACCATAAGCGGTATGTAGCGTGAATGAGTCGATATGTACGAACTTCCTAACCTTTTCATTACATAGGAATCCTTGCAATGAAGTTTTGGCTAGGCGAATTTGCAGATGCTTCGAACAATAACGAGCTAACGGCCAACCAAACCTCTCTCATCGTTTCCATTTTATCAGCTGGCACCTTCATAGGAGCCCTTTCTGCGGTGAGTAGCATTAAGGCCGTACAACGTCATGTCTTTGCGAGGCGTGAATTTTCGCGAATATTCATTCCATTTGGCAGTCCGCTAATCATCTTCGAGGAGATGACGGACAGCTATCCCTCGCTGATGAGCTTGACATGATATTCTGATCATATCTTTTACTGATACCATGGAAATCTTACAGGCTCCAATGGCTGATAAATTAGGACGTAGAATTGGCCTAATGGTTAGTTGTGCAATCGTCTTCAATTTGGGCGTTATACTTCAGACAGTATCAACGGAACGAAACCTATTCATTGCTGGAAGGCGAGTTTGTTTTTCTCCTAGTTTTACATATTTATCCTCCAGACTAGTCTCTGATGTTGAATCTGCAGGTTTTTCGCTGGCCTAGGTGTTGGCTTAGTTAGCGCTATCATAGTAAGCTTCTCACGACATATGGATGGCAAGAAGTTATACATTAATCTAGCCAATGTACCAATCGGAGACCGCCCCGAAATGGATTCGAGGCACCATAATAGGGGCTTATGTGAGAGAGCCCGTCATTTCTTTGGTGGTGTACTAACAACTACTTAGCAACTTGCTATTACCATCGGACTTTTTCTTGCTGCCATTGTCAATAATTCCTCAAAAGATCGCAATGACTCCGGCTCCTACCGTATACCTATTGCAGTTCAGTTCTTGTGGTCTCTCGTTCTTGTCATCGGGTACATGTTCTTCCATTGCCTGAGTGAAGAGGGTGCTAATTGACCTAGGCTGATCTTTCTCCCTGAAACGCCGAGATATCTAATTGTACGCGATTCTTGTCTGAGGAAATACCCGATATTTTGAAGGACTTCTCTACATGGTCCTGATCCCTCCCTAGAGAGAAACAGACTAGAGAACAACCAAAATTATCGCACAATTCAGCTAAGCCTGTCCCAAGTGATAAAGCATATGCTAATTTAGGAATTGCATCAACAGAAAATGGAGCGACGGGAAAAAGTACTTCGAATACGATGATTAAAGAAGATGACCTCTAATACCTGACAGGCTGTGGCATCTCTTGCTAAACTTCGCCGGCTGCCGATAGACCATCCTTCAATTCAGGAAGAAATATCTGAAATAGCGGCCAACCATGCCTACGAGATGTCCCTGGGCAAGGCAAGCTATGCGGATTGCTTCAGAGGCACTGTTTTGTAAGTTTTGTAGCGAGGACTGTGGCCGTTCTATCTATCACCTCCACATCGCCTATGAAGCCTCCTGAACAAGACCGGGTTGCATGAATCTTTAAGAAGGCGAATTTGGCAAAGTCTTGCACTCAAACTCGAGTCTGTTCACCTTTCGCGCAAGAATATATGCTAATGTTGAATGAAAGGAAACGACTAATTACTGGCTGTGCATTACAATCACTTCAACAACTTACAGGAGTCAATTTCATCTTCTATGTGAGACTTGCTGCAGCCGATGAGCATAGTATATGTTACTAACAGTCGCTTAGTATGGCACTCAATACTTCCAAAACGCGGGCTTTAAAAACGCATTCATCATCCAAGTCATTACCAACTCGGTCAACGTGGCTTCCACATTTCCCGGCCTCTATTTGGTCGAGAAGATGGGGCGTCGAAACTTGTTACTCATGGGAGCAGTTGGAATGTGTGTCTGCCAATACATAGTGGCTATCACCGGTACTGTAGCGTCTTTCGACAACACTTCAGCTCAGAAAGCCGCTATAGCTTTTGTGTGCTTTTACATTTTCTTTTTCGCAAGCTCATGGGGCCCTGTCGCCTGGGTCGTCACAGGCGAATTGTTTCCACTCAAAGCGAGAGCCAAATGTCTTTCGTTTACGACAGCGTCGAATTGGTTGCTCAACTTTGCGATCGCCTACGCCACGCCTTATATGACTGATCCAGAGCACGCCAATTTAGGATCAAAGGTATTTTTCATATCATATCTCACCAACTTCCGTGCTAATCGACTCAAGGTTTTCTTTGTATGGGGAACTTTCTGCTTGATTTGTATTGCCTTCGTCTGGTTCATGATATACGAAACCAAAGGACTCAGTCTAGAAGAAGTAGATGAGCTTTACGGAATCGTCAACAAAGCATGGCTGAGCAAGAAGTTCAGACCAGCCGTCAAGTTCGCGGAAGTTGACGACGCCGTCAGAGGTGCTAGTTTGGCTGAGATCGCAGCCGCTCAAGAAAGACGAAGAAGTAGTATTGTGCCTCAACACATCCGAGATGTCAAAGGCACAGAGGCAGAAAAGAACCAGTTTGGTACTTGATACTATGTATGGTAGTGTGGCTTAAAGCTCGAGTTGAGTGGATTTGGGTGTACTTGCTTTCTAAGAAGAATTGGGAGAGAACCCTAGTGTAGTTCTCAATTCTTGTTACTTATCGTACCTGCCCTAGGTACGCTCTCTTTTCTCAATCAGACGTATTCGTCAACCAAGAGTGTACTAAATAGGCTAGCGCTATCTACCTTTTAGTCGTTTTGTTGACGGTTATATTGGGGACCAAAAATTGGTTGAATGCTCCACTTCAGACACGTGACTGCCATATTATCAATCCCAAACTCGGAAGTGGTCCGTGAGCACGCTCTCAACTTTGTTTTGACAAGAAGAAACTTAAATGCGACAACATGCCTCTCTTAAACTTCGGAAACGTTACTGACAGCTTCCTTCTCCTGGTCGGCTTTTAGGTTTCGGCGATTCCTGCTCCTTGCAGTCCCACAGGATCGGAGTGGGCACTTCCAGCCTGTGAGGGCTTACTACCTCATCTGTCCCATGTCACTAAGCACAACTACTCCATTCTGCCACTTTTTGGTAGGGTAAACCCTGGAACGGATATGAATTGAACAATCAGACATTTTGCAGTCAGATCTGCAGGAGAACTGCCGCACAGTCGCTGCTTGTAGCGTTTCACCATCGATCAAAACCAAACATTGTGAGCCTTTCCGACAAAGATAGTCTTAGCTTGCTATGAAAGAGCTATGGATCCGCACTGGGTTCTTTTTACAGTCTTCAATTCTTTCCCTCAGTTTCTTTTTGTGGTTGCGATAATTGTTCAAAGGTCTCAATGCACGTCTCTTTACCCTTCAGCCTCCTTCTGTCAATTGTTTCGCAAGTATGGTCGATAAATATTGTGGACTTTGATACTTGTAGTATCCCATACATAATCCCAAGGAATTTTGAGCGGTTCTGTGATCATAGTGATCAATATCTCTCTGATGTTGCGCTCACAGACCTAAAGGGAAAATTCGTTACAAGCATAGCGCCGCCTGCCAACGTCACATCTTCGGCCATCAGAAACAAGCCGAACCTCTGGACTCACGAGCCGTTTTGTATTGAAAGCCCAGAAGCGAACAATGGATTCTGTGTTTATACCAATTCTAGATTCGCAAATGGTCGAGGTATTAGCATCGTTGCAACACCCAAGGAAATTTTAAAAGTTACACAAGCTCCAATTTTCAGAGACCTCAGTCGGAACCTCCGGAATGATGCGCAAGGAGCAGCTCGCTACGTTCAGCAGCCAGTTGCTGGGAAAGGATTGGGAAATGTAGCCAACGCCACGTTCCAGCGCGCAGAAAGACTGCAAACATTCACGCCAACCCTTGCCTTCCAAGACGATTTGATGCAATTCGTGGCCAAGAGAGATGTACATCTGCTCCAAAAAATCGCGGTGGAAAGACTGCCAGCAGAGTCGCAACGAAACTTCATGGCGCTGATGGGACATTTTGGAGGTAACGAACATTATGATCGTATTAGCACGAATTCTTTTGCGGCCAGACTGGGAGAGGCCAAAGACCATTTCTGGGCTGTTCTCCCAGAGACTTCAGTATGTATGGGAAGTCCAGAGCATTCTACCCTTGACTGACAAACAATAGAGGTTCAATCATGACTGCCGTCCAAAGTAAGTTGTTGAAGAGAGGTAACGATATTGGTTATGAAATAACTTGCTATTAGTGCTGTGTATCATTTCAACCAGAATACCCTCGAACACCACGTCCATGCTGTTCGCCAGATTTTGCCAGGCGAAGAAATAACAATATCTTGTAAGCCAGATTTTTCCCCCTAGGCAGGCCCGGTTAACATGTATTGATTCAGATCTACGTCCACTTGCTCAATATGCAGAACGAGAAGAGAGAATGATAGAACAATGGGGGTTCAAATGCAGTTGCACGCACTGCAACCTCTCTCCAGACATGATCGCTCTTTCAGACAGCCGCCTCAACTTGATCGAAGAGCTGGAGGAGGAGCTTGTAGACTTCTCCCATAACCGGACAGCAAACACAGATACGGCGGAATTATTGGTTGAATTGTATTCCGAAGAACGTCTGGAGGGTGCTTCGGCAGATGCATACACGTACGCTGCTCTCGAGTATGCATATATCGGACAGAAAAGGGCGGCCCAAAAGTGGGCGGCAAAGGCAATTGAGGCATTGTCTATGTGGAGAGGAACTGAACATGTTTATTATCAAGGGATGTGGAGGCTCCTTACGAATCCAGAAAGCCACGATGCATGGAGATATCTGACGAATGGAAAAGAATCAGACTCAAACCGCACCTTTTACAAGGAGGTGACTCGGATCACCCTCTCGGGAGGCGATTAGATGTTTGATAGCTGGAAATCGCAAACGTTGCAGTTCAAAAGGCGTCTCCAAAGCAACGGTGTGTCGAAGGAAGCGGAAACAAAAATAGAAGACGCTAGGAAACCTCCGGTTCCGGCTCTTCGACAATAGCATCAGCAATACTTTCGTTCAAATCTCTTCTCCATCTCGTCCTATCCTTGAATCCAGGTTTCTTGAGCTCTGCTTTGTCGCCGCTATACACAGCCACGTTTCCTTACAGCCTCCGGGCTCCTCATTATCCTTAAAGTGTATCTGACAGTCAACAACTTGGAAGTCGTCCCCAAGACTTCTGAGATGTTTCCGCATCCCTATCACATCGTCTTCAGCATCGAGATTTACTGCTATTCCTCTCGCCAGATCTCCTTGGGGTGGTTCCTCCAAAAGTAGCAAGTTTTGATTTGAATACTATACTAGAGTGCACGCTATGAGATATGCTGGTCGCATCAGGGGAAGCTCTTTGGTCCACAGGCCTAGTGTTCTGGCTAGGATATCTTGACGCATAAGATCATTACAGCAAAAAGAGGTTCTTGCGGCCAAAGTGCCTACTAAGGATATGGCTTGAGGTGCACTTAACAAATAACTTGGTTGCGAAGCTAGCGTAGTGCTTATCAAAGGATCTGTTATTGCGTTGGCGTGTTCGATTTTGGGAAGCGAATATTGGTAAAGGTGGTGCAGGCGGAGGACGAGGTTGGGTAGCCCTATTTTTTTTTGGGGAAGTCACGGCGTTCTGTTACAGGCAGCTGTTGTTGTTATTGATGGACTTGGTCCATATTTTCTTCTGGTGCGTGTTTGAACGAACCCCTCTGGTTTCAAATTATGCATTTCGCGCCGCTTCTGTGCATCCGCCTATAACTCAACACATGTGTTAAACGGTCAGTTGCCAAGGATCTTGTTAGGTCTGGTACAGAGAGTTCAAGATCTAAGATCTGGAAAGAGAAATATCGATTGACATGAAGTTCAAGAACCAGTGCGCGGATGTGCAAGCATGGAAAACAAAATGGCTTGGAACGCTTATTTAACAGCATTTGAAGAATTTAGGTAAGACAAACAGAACGCTTCAATAGCCCACATCAAGCATGACCTAATCAACACATACCGTCGGCACCCAGAAGAGATGGAAAGTTGCTTTCATGCCATCATGAGTCCCAAAAACTGCAAACCTACCGTCCATGGTGTTACCAACATAATTAGGAAAAGTGCACAGCACTGTCTTGAGAGAAAAGAGGAAAGACTGCACCGGCACCGAAAACTCCCAAAAACAGAGCAAAAATACAAAGGAAAACAGCTGTGACTGCCTGAGATCATCTCCCTGGTCCGTACCTGTCGGCGTGGCTTTTCCACTGTGACTGTTCCATTTGCCTCCTTCTAAGATCTTCATCTTGTGCTCTTCGTTGGACCTGTTCCTGGTACTGCTGGGCACTACGCACTTCTTCAGCAATACGCTGCTCCCTCTGACGGGCACGCTCTTGATCCCGTCTGACTACCTCTTGCTGATAATCGAATGAGCGTTGATCATGACGCGGAGGTTGACCTTCAGGAGGAGTGAACGCTATGTTCTGGAGAGGTGTGTGTCCACTGCGTTCTGGAGGGGCGTATCGAGGCTGACCAGCAGGTGGCGTATGCTGACCAAATCGAGGTGGCTGGACAAGCGCTTGTTCGCGTTCTCGCGTTATGGGTTCTGGTTCGCGTTCCCGAAATCTTTCGAACCTCGCATCCTGTTGATTTTGCAGCCGTGCGATGGAGAAAGGCGCTGGAATATGTCCGAAATCACTTCGTGATGAGGTTGGCAGGCTTTGTCCACCATGATGATTCGGTCCGCTAGTTGGAGGTGATTCTTTGTGGGCAGCATATGGATTATTGCGAAGATTCAAAGCAGGGCCGGGTATGGGGCCAAGGGGCGGTGTGGGGTGCTGACTGTGCGTATGATTCTGAGAGAACGATGAGTTGCGCGAGTGAGAAAAAGGACCGCTGGGTGGTGGAGGAGAGGGATTGTGGTGAGATGGGTGATTGAGAGAACTGAAAGCTGCAGTGCGATAGTCTCGGCTAAACATAGATTGTCGACCCTCTTGTTGTTGGGGCTGCGAGTGCGGAGAGCTGGCCTGAGGTTGCTGATATTGCGACTGACGCCAGCTATCTCGTGGGAGGGAAGGTAATGCCTCTCGAGGTGCGGTCTCACTAACAGGCGTTGACATAGCAGACGATGATGATGGTTGGTGTATTGCGTGATAAGAAAGCCGAGAATACGGTCGTGCAGCCTCCGTGTGTTCTCTTGGTGTCGTTGACTCTGAGGTATTGATAGGGATACCACGGTACTGTTGGGCTGGTGTACTCGCAGAAGGTGGTGCGGTTTGCTCCTTATCTCGTTTTCTTGGTCGTTCTTCCTCCGGCTCTGGATTTAGCATAGACATGATATTCACACGTTTGGAAGGCTCAGGCGCTGACGGGGGCGGGCGTTGTTGTGAGTATTGATTTGGCAACGCTGTCGGTGCTATACGTGTGGGAGATATAGGACGTACTGAGCGATGAACTGGATCATACTGCGACTGGGGATGCGGGCTTGTGAGGTCGACCACAGTTCGAGAGTCGGGTGTTGAGCCAGCTAGTGGAGCACCCCATATGTTACGCGGTTCCGGCCTTGAATGTTCTGAGAGCAGCCTGGGCCTATTGTGTAGACTAGAGGACTGTTGTAAGCCAATCACGTTGAATGGGTTCGCGGGTTGCGTGTGTGGGTACGGATTTGGTTGCCTTTCCAGCGCCTGTCTGTCCAGGGCCCGCCTTTCATGTGCCTGCCTCTCAAGTGCTTGCCTTTCAGCCTGCACGCGTGCTTCCGCATCTTCCTTAGCTCGTAGTTGTGCAAAATGACTGTCTCGAAGCTGCTGCTGCTGCTGTTGTTGTTGTTGCTGTTGTTGTTGTTGCTGTTGTTGCTCTTGCTGCTGCTGCTGCTGCTGCTGCTGTTGTTGTTGTTGTTGTTGTTGATGCTGTTGCTGTTGTTGTCGTTGCTGTTGATGGATTATAAGTTCACGCTCTTGTTCTCGTTCCTTATCGCAACGTTCACGATCACGATCACGTTCTGCAGCCTGTGCAAAGGGTGGTCGACCTGAGTTGGGCTCATATTCGGTCTTGATACGCTCAATCGTTGTTGGAATCCGCTGGTCGTCAGGTAGAACAGCACCATGAGAAGTGGCATGGACAACCGGTGTTGTCTGTTGTGAATGATGAGAGAGCTTTGCCTGATGGTTTTCAATAAAGTTACCCCAGCGAGGCCCTACACGAGCTGGACTGGCTTGGGAGGGGCCGAGGACTTCTGGTTGAGGTCCAGATATAGAGGTCGACGCTGAGCGGCCCAGTGGTGCAATTGAGAATCGAGTTTGGGCTTCAAATTGTGGTGGCGAGGCGTGCACTGGAACAATAGGTTGTAAAGTGGGAGAGTGATCAGCATCAGGCCCATCAGTATTCGGTGCAAGAGTACGAGGTACTGGAGGTTGTGAGGTGTCATAACGGCGTTTCGCGGCCATGGTTGGGATTGGAGGTGCTCCCATGTCTTCGCCGTTGGCTCTTCTACGAGAAGCTTCATTAGCAGCATGGATCATGTCCATGTGTTTTCCATCGTTGACAAACTTCTGGTAATGGTTTTTGATCTTGCCGAAGGTCAGCATAGCCACATTGGGTCAAGATATTTCGACTTACCATCGTTTGCGTTTTAGTTCCCATGTGGTTTGCTATGGCCTGATAATCAGTACCGAAGTATGCTAGGCATTTCTTGAAGTCGTGCTCTTCTATTACCGACCAGTAGCTAGATGCGCCTTGCCGCTGCGTCTGGCTGTGAGACCTTGGTCGCTCACCCGGTCCTGGCCCCCCAAGTTGCTGCATATCAACTTTGTAGCCGGGCAACCCGTTGTCTACATATAGTTGTTGCGCAATCAAGTCATTGTCATGAGCCGCCGCACTCTGGGCTGTTACCATCCAATCACTATCTTGCATCGGCATAATTTTTTCTTTGATCTCCGTTTCGGGTTTCTGCGGTGATATCGCTGGTCTGGCCGCGATAGGTTGATTACGAGCCTTCCTAGTTCCTTTTTCTTTCCCTCCCTTTCCACGTCGGTTCTGTTTCTCTAGCCCAGGCTCGCCATCCTTCCCACCATCTAGTCTCGTAGTTCCGGGTTTCCTCCCAGGGGTTGCAAGTTGAGGTCCTTGCTCTCCTTCGGCATCTTTTGGCCATTGTGGAGCAGCGGCTCTGCGAGGTCTACCAGTGTCAGTAACCAACGGAGTGGTGCTTCCATTGACCTCGCCCATTTCCGTGTCAGCACCAGCAGGAATGAGGGCACTTCTTCCGCCTCGGCCTCCTCTTCCCCTCCCCCGGGTTGCTTTTCCTTTCCGGCCGCCGCGAGTAGAAGACTTGTAAGGCTTATCCCATTTAGTGGCGTAGTAATGATTAATGCACTCTTTATACGTTCGATGTTTGAGTTTGTCCGCAATTCTGCCCCATACTTTGACACTCAGAGCATACTCCTCGCGAAGAGTGCGGTCTTCCTCTTCTGTAAAATCATCCAAAGGTGGAACAAATTCGAATAGCCGAATGGCATCACGAGGCTGTCGGGCTTGGCTAACGTCTTCAAACCTCCTTCGTTCTATTTCATGCCTAGGGAGCATTTCAGGGATGGCTGCTTCGCGATCTGTAGACGCACCCACCGACGTACCAGCCTGCGCTTCTATAGCTTCTTTCTCTCGTTGTTTCCTCTCTTCCTCCCTGCGCGTTGATTCGAGAAGACTATCAATGTCATACTGACTACCATATTTGTGCACACGCCTGCTGGACCCCTCTGTTGGAGTGGTTATTGCAGGCAGAAGACCTTCGAAGGGAGTGGAAGGGATTACAGCCTCTGGAGAGGTTCGCTTTAGAGCAATCTGAACATTCTCCTTCAGTCTATCCATGTTTAAGATATGTCTTTTCCAGGGCATGTAGATATCGCGGTAGTATTTGCGTGCGGCCTCTTGTTCAGTATCGTCTCCTACATAAGTACTCTGTAACCTGGCCTTTATATCCTGCTCCGCAATAGTCCCGTACAGCGTGTTGCAAAATGGATCGGGATCTGATAATGGCGTTGGAGGGCCCTTTTCGAGGTAAGGCAGGGCGTCCAAGTCCGGTGTAGACATTCGAAACACTGAAGACTCTCGAGAGGAGTCGTCGTCCTCCATATCAACATCAACTCCATCGTTCCCACCTTCCACGGCAATGGGTGATTCCGTGGTGTCTAATTCAACTACAAGCTCTTGCTTAACACTTTTCCTCTCGTCAACTTGAGGTGGTTTATACTCAAGTGCAGATGCAACAAGTTTAATGGAAGCGAGCCGAGCAGCAGCTTCGAGCAGAGAAGAAGGACAAAACTCTTCGGCGGACAGGTCAACCATTTTCGCCAACAATCTTGCTTTGTCTTTGTTAAACTTTGACTCCATTTGCACCAAGAAATCTTTCACATCTAACTCGTCGTCATCCTCACTGAGATCATGAAGTGATTCAGGAATATTACGTGGTCCAGCTGGCGATTCCTCCGCTCGAGTGTGTATAGCTGATTCGGCCATCTCGACATCGTGAGGCTCTTCGGACTTCTCGGGTAATGGGTTCAAGGAATTGTTTACAGTGTCGTTCATGTTTTGGGTTATCGGAGGGCTAATTTGGTGCGGTTCAGAATCTAGATCAACTACAGCTTCACCCAAGGGCTGCGCATCATCCGTTCGTGGCTCTGAGGTCGACCTGCGTTCTCGCTCTTGACCATTGGATTCTCTCTTGCTAGGCACGATTGGAGCCCGCTCGGTGTATGTCTGACTGGTTGCTCGGTATGATTTTGAAGGTGGAGGCTGCGTACGTAAAGCCTGTGGGGCTATCCTATCAGCCTTGGGACCGGTGGGAATATTTCCTTGCAGCAGTCTTGGTGAAGTGTGAGGAACGTTGGTCCGGGCCCAAGTTGTGCTAGATGGGTTTGGAGAGGGTGCTCTAGTCATTGCACGTGGAGCTGATGGTGGCGCAAGATGCTTGACAGTAGAGGCGGTAGCCATATCTCGAGCTGGTGCAGTCGGTGTGGACACATTCTGTGGTGTGTCACCCAGTGACTTACTCGATTTCAGTGACGGGGATATGGCTTGACGGGAAGCCTGTGTAATTTCCTTTGACCCTGTATCATGTAAGATCGAAGAGTTGGGCACAGGGCGTGGCTGATCAAAGACCCGATCTGCCTTAGGAGCGGTTGGAGGATGAGCAAGCGCAGGCTGGGAGACAGCAGCCAGTGCTCGTGGGGCTGTTGGTGGACCTTTGAGACTTTGAGACGACGCCAGCGGAGCCTTTTGTAAGTTGGGGTTCACCCACGATATCGAGGAAGGGGTTGAGTTGATCTGATGGTTCACGAAGTTTGGCCTGAAACTTCCAAATGCGGGTACTTGAGGTGCAGACGGTGGTGGCGAGGTGGGTCGTGGTGGTCTAACAGGGTCAGGTCGCCCGTTTATAAGGTCATACCGCTCTACATCACGCCGTGCATCTTTGGAGGCGATATTCTCTGAGAGGCTGGAGCCTCGCCTTGATAGATCGTGCTCTCGTCTCGGATCCCTGGTTGAACGGTCTTGTAGTGGTGGAGGCCTCTCATTTTGGGTCGTTGATAGGGCAGTGGACGGACCTCCGTGGACTGAGGGCCTGACATCTGGTCTTGAATTTTGTCCTGGCCTGAAGTAGCTTCCGTCTCTCTCCTCGCGATCGCGGTAGAATCTTCTATCATCTGGGTCACTTGGTCTCTCACGAAAGTCTTCTCTAGAATCAACAGAACGATCACGCCGCGGTCCACGCGAACGACTCCTGGGTCGAAAGGTATTTCTGTCATCTCCTTGGTAGCCTCTACCTCTGAACTCTCCCCGTCCTCGACCGAAACCACCACGATACGAGTTGTTTCGTGGAGCATCTGACAGATTGGACCCAGCACTCGGTGGCCCCTCTCTGAGCCCTTCTCGCGAATCTCTCCTCGCTCGCTCGGTATCGATTGGTTTTGGAAACTCTCGTGAACCCCTGCGGGGAGGGGTCCTTCCACGTCCAAATCGGTCCTCATCTCGCCAGCGATCCGTCATCCGATCACTATCACGAAATCCACCGCGCCCTCGAGGCGCACTGGGTGCTCGAGTGGGCGTATCAGCCTGTCGTGGTCCTCTTGGAATGTCATTTCGCCCGAAATCATTACTACGATCACCCCGTGGCGTCCATGAATTTGAGGCGTACCTAGGGGGTGTACGGTCCCGCTCTCGCGATGGAATATACCTCGACATGCCGGAATCCCCGCATTGGCTCCTTATTGTGGGCTGTCAGAGCCAGAACAGAGATCTTGCCTAATGTTAAGAGCTGACGTAAAATGAGATGTGGCTGTGCGATGTCACGTGGTAAGATGGCCTCGAATCCTCCTTTGGAACAAAAAGCCTGGATATCCTAGTGGATGTGATCAAACAAGTAGCAACTTCTTCAGTGAGATGAAACCGTATGCGCGCACGATTTGAGCGTAATATCTGGACTCGCGAATGGTAGGCGTGGTCAGGAGAGAACCACCAAGAGCTGGTAGAGAAATCGGTGTGGGCCAGCAAATGGGTCGCCCGACTGGTCGCACATGTGGCGAAGCCCAAATTCCACCAACGGGTTTATTAAAGGATACAGACTGAAAAATGGACAGCTTTTGATCGTTTGGGGGGCATTGGAAGACGACAGCAATGTGCAGTGGTGTGGTGTTGGAGAGAAGACGATCTCCACGACGTCCACCAAGATCATAGAAGCACCGAGCGTCCGTGCACTTTTTTTAGACTTCCCTCCAGTTACGAACTAGGTACCTTGAATAATCCATCCAACCAACCAAAATCAGTCCTTCTCATTTAGATTAGTGCCAGACCTTTTCATGACAGTTTCCCGTCAACCGACCCCGGCGTGCTGGCTAGTATCCAAGATGACTCTGAAATGTGACTTTTCTCCCTTATGTACAAGCTACCACCCTGTCAGGACTAGTTCGGGCATGCAAGACAAAATCTAAAGTTCCCCCAGAGGGCGGCGCTTAGCATCCTGACAGCGTCGACTGCAGATCGTCTGCATCATTCGTTGTATATTATGCGGTTGATGATCCCAACAGCAGCTTAGCCTCCGGTATGTCGGGTCTGTGAGAGCTGGCACGGAGGTATGAAAAGAAGGATTGTTTTCTGGCGATAGAAATGTTGACTGGAATTTTTTCTGGGTTAGCGCGTCTGTCGTAGGGCTAGCAGATTTAGCCTAAGTTGGGGGGCGCCTGAGCTAAGGGTTTTCCGGAGCTAAGGGTTTTTCTGGAACTCGCGTGGGAAGGGGGCGTGGATTTTATAGAATTTTTGATTTTCTTTGCTTGAGAATCGAAAATATGAAGGGTATACATTTGTCAAAAGACTGTGAAATTTATCCGCTTTACCCACAGTTCCTATTTGATGAAGTAGTAGAGAATGCCGGGAGCTCTGAGTATACTGAAAAAGTTTTAGCTTTATAGCGCGAGTATAAGATCTTCAGGGAGCCTTCCGAGTTTTGCAGTTGGCCGAAAAGAGTATGGGCAGCCGTGATTTCTACATTTGGCAACAACCACGACTTTTGTAAATCTTCCAATAAATAACAATAACTGCCCAATATGACCGCAAATGGGACTGCTGTGAGCGGTCCAAGTATAGCCCAAGAAGCGGTCTTCAAAAAATCGGAAGAAGTCCCCGAAGGCTCCAAAGAAGTCCAGGGCATCGATTTCAACCATTACGCCGGTCGTAACATCACGGTAGAGGAACTTCTAGGCGGAATGACGAACATGGGATTTCAAGCCACAGCAGTTGGAGAAGCCGTACGAATCATCAATGAAATGCGAGCATTCAGGGATCCAGAAACAGGTGATAAGTCTACCATTTTCCTGGGTTATACATCAAATCTCATATCATCTGGACTACGAGAAACAATACGGTACTTGGTCGAGCATAAGCACGTCTCCGCAATTGTTACCACAGCTGGAGGAGTGGAAGAAGACTTCATTAAATGCCTCGCTCCAACGTATATCGGTTCGTTCAACACAGCAGGAAAAACACTTCGAGAACAAGGCATCAACCGCATTGGGAATCTAATCGTCCCAAACAACAACTACTGCTCCTTCGAAGATTGGGTAATTCCAATCTTGGACACCATGCTCGAAGAGCAAGAAGCCAGCGAAGGAACAGAAGAGGAAATCCACTGGACCCCAAGCAAAGTAATCCACCGACTCGGTAAAGAAATCAACGACGACCGATCCGTATACTACTGGGCATATAAAAACGACATACCGATCATGTGTCCCGCCCTTACAGATGGAAGCTTAGGCGATATGCTCTACTTCCACACCTACAAATCCTCACCGCAACAACTCCGCATCGACATCGTCGAGGATGTTCGCAAGATGAATACGCTCGCTGTAAGAGCCAAGGCGGCTGGGGCTATCATTCTGGGAGGAGGTTTGGTGAAGCATCATATTATGAATGCATGTATGATGAGGAATGGGGCGGAGTGGGCTGTATATGTTAATACGGCGCAGGAGTTTGATGGGAGTGATGCAGGTGCCCGGCCTGATGAGGCGGTCAGTTGGGGGAAGATTAAGATGGATGGGCAGAGTGTTAAGGTGTATGCGGAGGCTACGGTGGTGTTTCCGCTTATTGTTGCTGGGACGTTTGCAAAGGTTGATGAGAGGGTGGAAAAGGGCGAGGACGTCGAGAGGGAACACTCGACATTGCCTTAGTGGTGTAGACGCCACAGCCAAAGATGCCACAGCCATAGTTGCCACAGCCTAAAGCGTGAGTGATGGTTGATAAAAGTTATCATTTTATCGACTAGAGCATGATATCAAGCTTCACCGCCACATGGTTTTGCACAAGCACGTTGAAGCCACAGAGATGAATTCCAACGCCATGGAACTGGCCTCCCGAAGAGCCGAAATATCGTTAAATTGGTTGAAAGGAGGCTGGTTCAAAGTTGTTGAACAGGCACAGAGCCTCCGTGCGTCTACGCGGGGCACTGTCTGCGGCTGGAACATTTGGAGCAGTGAATTAATACGATCTTGCAGCCTGTGCAAAATGCGACATGCATCAAGGATGAAAGTATTAGAATATGAGTGGTAGATATTAGAGAATAGGCAGCGAGAGGAGTTGATGGTTGCCTGAGTTGTGGTGAGTAACATTGTGGGTTAGTACCTAGGCCAAGGTAGTCCAACGGCGATTAGCGGCTGTAAATGAATAGTTAGCGTGATATCAGCCACAGCGGAGCCGTCTAGAGTGTCCGATCTGTGGTCATGGTGGAGTTGCCTGGCATACATCCATACAGGTTTGACAACGAATTCTTGCTCAAAAACCCAAAGACTTCTACCTCATCCTCTCTAAAATACAGCAATTGTAAAGTAGGGAAATAAGAGTCATAGCTATCAACTCAAAACAGATATCATCCCTCCCTAGCTTTACCTGTACTAGCGTAAAGAGTCATCAGCCTTCCCTCACCGATAAACCCAAATCGGCCGTCTGCCTCGTTGGATCGGTTTCCTGCACCTGCTTCTTCAGTGCTACCTTGGTCGCACCCGTTCCAAACTCCAGTCTTTTCCCTCCTCTCTCAAAACTTACAGCTAGGGATAGTAGTAATCAAGCAATATGAGCACGACAACTTTCGAAACCCCACCTTTTGCCTTTCATCAACCACGCTCCCCCAGCCCACCACCTTTCTCCCCACGCTCTCCACATTCTACACAACCAACTCATACCACACCGCCAGCAATGGACGAACCCGAAGATACCGACATGACCACATCAATCGTTCTACCCGCCCAAAACCACGACCGGCAAGATGCAGCACTAGACAATGAAGATGGCAGTCAAGCAAACAGCGACAACACAAATCATTCAGACGGATCAGAGAGCTCTCATGAAGTAAACACCGCCGATCCCATGGACACCACACCTGACGGAACTCCTCTGCCAGACATGACGGAATCAGGGCCTCCTCCACCAGTTCCTCCGCCTGGCGAACAGCCTATTTCCCAGCCTACTACCCAGCCTGCGGTTCTTGAACCAGCTATCATACCCGGGGATCTACCTCCGACTATTGCTGGCCCCACGATCCTTCACGCAGATACGGTGGCAGCAGCAGCAGCCGCTCAAATCGAGGCGGATGAAGCTATCATACTCATACAACAAATTAGTCAGGGTGCCTTTCAGGAGGGCACTCAACTTGGGGAGCAGATTGAAGAAGACTCTCCAGATGAGGACGATGGGCGGGATTCCTGGCAAGAGATACAGGAAGACACTTCGGTCCCCGACGAGCAAGAGATGAAGGAGATTGAAGCCACAAATGAACACAGCGCTCTTGATCGTGAGTTTGCCAGCACTTTTATATGTGCGCAGTTCGCTAGGAATTTCAGCATATCGAGTCCAAATCAAGATATTGGACTCAAAAGGATATACCTACGGGCTCCACAGCTGTATTAAAAGCAGGCAGCTGGAGCCTGTGGGTACTATATCTTTGTGTTAGTACCTTGAAAAAGAATTCGAATGATGAGATTCCTGGCGTCACGCCACACAGATACTTTAAGTAGCTACCGTCCAAGCTTCCTGACACTGACGTCTCGACAGATGAGTACTGGGAGAAGAAGGCCTTCACAGATCTTCAGGACCCTGAATATCGACCGGGACCTTGTGGTCGCATACACTGGACGGTAGATCGCTTCAACGGAACCAAGGAGAATCCAAATAAAGACCCTGTGATGTTCTCGCCCAAGGTCAAGATTGGCGAGTTTGAATGGCAGATTAAGCTATACCCGAAAGGAAATGACTCTGAGTATGTGAGTGTGTACATTGAGTGTGAGACTATTGCAGACAAGAGTAAAGATGAGAAGAAGAAATCGAAAAGGGGCCATGCTAGGAGCACGTCAAACGAGGCTAGCGACGAGGCTGAAGATTCTAACGGAAGCGATCCGAAAAACCCCGAGCCAGACACCAATATCGAGTATCAGCATACCCCAGTTCCCCTCTTAAATTCGAAGCAGGTTCCAAGGAGGCGGGGTGTGGCCGCCCAAATTTCGGTAGTGATGTATAACCCTGCAGAGCCTCGAGTGTACTATGTGCGGACAGCGACTCATAGGTACTGTTCAGCCTCGCCAGACTGGGGCTGGACCCGGTATCATGGCCCATACTACGAGATTCAACACCGGCATCGACTCCAGCGACAGTCAATCTTGCGAAATGATAAGCTTGCATTCACTGGCTACCTACGAATCATCGAAGATACCACGGACTGCCTTTGGGAGCATCCTACACGAGAGAATCCCTGGGATAACCTGGCAATGACAGGTCTCCGCGGCTACTCTCTTGGTGGGTATGGATCTACGGGCAATCTCGTTTCTGCCGTGTCCACTTGGATGTTATTGAAGCCGTTCCGTGAGCTTTTATATGACTGCTCCTTTCCAAGCTTGATGAATGACGTTGCTATGCCCTCAAAACCACTGATCTTTGCGTTCCAGAAAGTTCTGTACTTTATGCGAACACGTCAAAAGTCTGCGACCAACACTATTCCCTTGGAGGACATTGGGGATGCCTTTGAATGGTACGGAATCGATCGGAATCTGGATAAAATGGACGTTATAGAGATTTGGGAAGTGTTTCGGACCAAATTGGAGGATGAACTGTGGGATACCCCCTTTTCCGGACGACTTACAGAACTCTTTGGCCCACGAAAAAACCGTATGACTAATATGCCCACTTACAAGGCCCCAGTTCGTGGATCTGAGACCATGCAAGGAGCCGTTGAGCGTGCAACGAATCTAGTAGAGCCATATCAGCTTCCATTGATCCTCACAATTGAGCTGGAGAGGCAGGTCTTTGACGAGGCAGGCAGAGCATGGAAGAAGGTGCCCGACCAGGTCAAATTGGACGAAAAGATTCACATTGGTGGTCATCAGTATACTCTGTTTGGCTTTGTCGTGCACAAAGAAGCACTCCAGTCTGGTCTTTACAACTCCATTCTCAGACCAAATGGTCCCGAATCAAAGTGGTTCAAGTACAAGGACAGCAGAGATGAGAATCATGTCGTCTGTATCCCTAAGCGAGAGGCTGTCGATAATCACGAGGGCACAAAAGGTGGCAAGGACAGCTCCACAGCTCATGTGGCGTATGTGGTAATCTACGTTCAGGATCGTATTGCTGAACATCAATTCAATCATGACGAACCAAATTGGGAAGTTCCAAGGGAGCTCGTCGATGAAATAGCCAAGGAGCAACCACCTGACAAGGAGGAAATGCAGGTGCCTGGGCTTGAGCCAACGCATTCGTCGATGAAGGTTGAGAACACAGAGGAACCCCTAACTAAGCCGGAACCTATGGAGTTCACGCTCTTCAGCTCAAAGGCCTTTATGGAACATCAAGGTCCCGGAATACTCAACTACTTTGATCCGAAGTGGGATACCTCAGAACACGTTCTCAAGATCACTCTCAACTCGACTGATACACCCATTGAAGCTAGAGATAAGATAGCGGCACTACTACCGGGGATCAAAGTTACACGGCAAGTGAAGTTTTGGTGTTTGTCTTATGCTGACGGCTCAAGCTTCAAGCCACATTTCCATGCAGCTAGCAACATTGGGATTTCTGCTGGGATTTTGGAGCTCGATTTGGAGTGGAACATGGCAAAGAACTTTGAACGTACTCGTGAAAGGAGATTATGGTTCCATGTGGTGGATGAAGCAGATCTCACACCTCTGCCAAAGGATCTGGTTGTAGAAATTGTTCCGAATGGACAAGCAGTTCCTCCACCACCTCCGGTAGCCCTCAACAATGGCGACGAACAAATACCCACTGACCAGGACGTACCTCCTGAGGATACTGCCATGAGCGGTGCGGAAGATGAAATTACTCAATTTACACCTCCCCCGCCAGCTCCATCGGGTGGGGACGATGATCATCCACCACCTATACCACCTCCACTAGATATGGAAATGGACGACCCAGTCGCGTTTCCAATTGACCCCCAAGTGATTCCATCGCCTCCTCCAATGGACCGCGGTCTGACCGTACCTCCGTCTCCTCCTCCGCCACCAGCTCCTGTACCGACCCGCGTCGAAGAAGTTTACTTCTTCCTCAAGCTCTTTGATGCGGAGGCTCAAACTTTGAAGCCACATGGATCGTATGTGGCCAAGAGGAATGCTCGTATTGATCACACAGTTAAAGAGATTCTCGGTATGCCGGAGAAACAGGCTCTCTTGATATGGGAAGAAGAGCATGTCTCGTGTGCACGCCAACTGCGCCGACGAAAGACATTCAACGAGGAGGACTTGCAGAACAGCGACATCATTATTGCTCAAGTCCCTGTTTCGGATGAAGCCAAAGCTGCTCTTACTGCTCGTGCCGGCTTCTCAGACCCAAACACTTACCTGCACGCTCTCGCGGAGGCACGCAACTTCCCGGATCTGGTCAATGGCCACTACACTCTAGATTACTTCAGCTCCGAGTACTTCTCCGGCTCCATGGTAGCACGCCAACCCCACGGGGAGGGCAAAAAAATCTACTACAACGGCGACATCTACATCGGTTCATTCCAACTAGGCCAACGCCGCGGTCACGGCGTGATGACCTTCCAAAACGGCGACACCTACAAAGGAAATTGGGAGAACGGAATGCAACACGGCAACGGCACCTACGTCGAAAAAGAAACCGGCAACACCTATATTGGAGGTTGGAAAGCCGATAAGCGTTTTGGTGAAGGGATCACTCACTGGAAAGTCGCTCAAGAGACTGAGCGCATGTGCAGGATCTGTTGGGAAGGGAATGCTGAAGCGGCATTTTATGATTGCGGACATGTGGTTGCTTGTATTAATTGTGCGAGGAGGGTTGAGAATTGTCCCGTGTGCAGGAAGAGGGTGGTTAGTGCTATTAAACTGTTTTATGCTACTTAACGGGTTTAGCGGGTGTGACTGTTTGGGAGTCTGGTGGGTCATGATACACACACTTATACTCATATTCACACATTCTCTCTATTTCGGGTGTCTCATGGCTTTCGGGTCGGAGTGTGGGATTAATACTGCAATGGGTTGGGGATAGACTGGAATATTCTCGGTGTTGATATGCTCATGCTTTATCTGCTCTACTCTATGATGAGACAAACTGGATTTTTGGTAGCGTAGAGAAATGAATAAATGTTCTCCGATTCTTCAGCCTATAATTTGATTCTAACTTGCCTTCATCCATGGAGTCATTGACTCCGCAAACGCCGGTGAGTGACCATTCTTTCTGATTGGGGATACTCCCCAAATTTTATGAACGCTGAATAACCCCCTAGGCTTTTAAACCATAAGATTCTTCCTAGCTACATTAAATCTGATTTAGTACACTAACGGCTCCCTGATTTAAGTGATAGAGTTTCTACCGGAACAGGTACATATTCTTAATTATTTTTATCATGCTTAGGTGGATTCATTCACTCTATAATGCTGGAGTTCATCCGTCTGTTAAAGAACTTGAGGAGTAGTTCCATGAAAACTCATCGATTCAACCGCTAAAATGTACCATGGTCAGTTGTTCTGCCTCAACCAATTTTTGTACTGCCTCGAACCCGCTGGCATGAGGGACCCTCTCTGCTGCCTAATATTTAATTTCATTCTTGAGCCCTTCCTCAGCACTCCAAACATCTCATCCATTCTCTCAAAAATAAAAATCACAAAATGATGGAATACGCCCCCCGTATTCCTCCATATGGTGACCGTACGAATTGGCAACCGAAGGAACTTACTGACTTTGGACAGCGAGGCGCTTTTCCGGAAGTGCTTCACGCGCAGTATCCTCTGGGAATGGGTCTGTCGTCTCAACAGACATCGAACACATTGCCAGTACGTCTTAATGGGGAAGGAAGAGTTCAGTATCAAGATATTGCCTCTCGTGGACACTCGGCAAATCGTGTCGTGAAAGCTTCCTTCCAGGATTTAATTCCAATTCCGCGTAGTGCGGATGTGCATCTGGCGAGGCCTTCGGTTGAGGAAATCGATGCGACGAGAGAGCGGACGGCAGCTGCTCTAGCTGCGTTGGTCGCTCCTTCATCCAGAACAGTCAGAGACAAGAAGAGAGTAAAGTCCCAAGCCGATTTATTTGAGTACACCGCATCCAATCAACGAGGCTTCGAACCAACACAACCACTATGCATCATCAAAGTTGTGAACACTCAGTCAGACCCAGTAGAACCGCCGAAATGGAAAATCACGAACATACCACAAGGACACCCATCGCCACCAGCTCCAGTGCTACATTCTCCCCTGAAAGCTCTCACCGCAGAAGAGCAAGCTGCATGGAAGAAACTTCCTCCTGCGGTTTCGAATTGGAAGAATTCAAACGAATACGCCATACCACTTGACAAGCGACTTACTCTTGATGGCAAAAGAACACAAGAGATTGTATTTAGCAACGGTTTTGCGTCTCTTGCAGAATCCCTGGCTTCGGCTGAGAGATTAGCACAGCAAGAGGTTACGACACGAGCGAAATTGGAGACGCAATTGGTAGAAAAGGAGAAGCAGAAGGAGGATGGAAAACTGTTAGAGTTAGCTGAGCAAGCAAGGAAGAAGCGTCGAAGGGAGGATGAGATATCAAAACCAATCACGGATACGACGTCCGAAGAAAGGAGAGCTTATCATACCCGCACAAAACTTAGGAGTGAACAGCGGAAGGAACACAAAAGAGAGTTTCGCTGGTCCCGTATGGGAGTGGAGAGACGAGTGCAAAAGTTGGCACAGAGAAACCAGCGAGATGTCTCCAAGAAGGTAACCTTAAATGTTGCAAACACTGCTGGAAAAGAGCCAGTGTTTAATGCCAGGCTTTTCAATCGATCTGGTGGCGTTGATACTGGTGTTAACCAAGGTCAACCCTACGACAAACCTTTATTCGTAGCTCAAGATGCTATATCAAGCATTTATCGCCACCGAACGAATCCCGAAGCGATGGACAACGGAGATTTGAGACGGACAGCAGGTCCTGTGCAGTTCGAGAAGAGCGCTTCCGACATCCTTGCGACGAAAAAATAGAACTCAAATAATGCTGGATTAGGCTGACATTGGGTTTTCGGCCCAGGAACTTTGGCATCTGCGGACCGAGGAAACATCAGCATTCCATTCTGAAAAACGTTCAGTGGTCTCAGTAGCAATCATATGCGAGGAATCCGTCTTTTACAAAAAAGTATCTACACAGAAACCACCTACTGAGGCTGAGCAAAAGTTCTGCTAGCGTCGCTCAATCTTTCTCAGGCTTTCCACTCAACAGCAAAATTCTCATTCTCTTCAACGTAATTCAGCTTTCCACCTGTTGCCTTAGAGCGCTGTTCCCATCGTGGTTGGGTAGGATCAAACAGATACTTCACAACAGGGCCACGTCCAATATTCTTCCTGTTGGAAGCATTCTCGCTAACGTACATCGGGGACTCTGGAGGCTGTCCTAGACCCTTGTACTTGGGGTCTTTTGGATTTGTTTGAGTACATTTGGCCTGTTTCGGGGTTTGATCTACCTCCCAGATGCAACCACCTTTCCCTGGATCTGTGCTCATTTATTAGTAAACACATCCTTAATTTCAACTTTCATCAGCAACTTACGAGATGCCACATCGTTGTGAACAGCACTCTCCCATTGCTTGTCTGATTGTGTCCTTATACGCCTATATTCGGTACCTTGGTCACCAGCTGGCCAGCCTGTTTCTGCAGGGACTGGCTTCGGCCCGGCAGGTGGTGCAAAGCTTGCAGACTGATACACAGGGCCGCCAGGCGCAACGTATTTGTTGGGGTGGAAATACACATTGTACAGAATCCCTTCGTCGTCCCACTTATAAGCGCCGGGGAATTTGCCAATAGTCTTTGGTGTCGCAGTTCCAGACCCTGTGACTTTGACCTTGATACATTGTGGGTAAAGTTGTGCCCCAGAGATCTTCTTAACCCAGTCATCATTGAGAGCATTGTGCAATGAGATGATCTCGTGCCTGACAACGTAAGTACCAGGTTTGATATCGCTGGGAATGGTCGATGTATGGCGGTTATCGTTCTTGACAAGCCGATCAGTTCCCCACTCTTGGGTCTTTGGGTCATAAGAGGCTTGATCGATTTTGAAATATTCAGTTTGTGAGACATCACCAGACTCTGGGAGCAAGCCCATGTACTAACAGGATTAGCAGAGACTTTGATTTGGTAGATAATTTAAACACTCACAGTCATCACAGGTCCTGGATGGTTGATAAACCAATCAGCCCACTGGAAAGTAATATTTGCGCCAGCGCGAACTTCTCCTGTAATTGCTGGAGCCTGCAATGGAGCAAATCTGCAGTTGATATCAGGACCATTGACATTCTCGACTGGCCCAACGCCGCCTTTCGCCTTGCTGAAACCCCATTCTACACGCTTCGCGCTCCACTTCGCGTCGTAATCAGATTTGGGGTCGAAGGATGGGTAAGAAGTACCATCAATGATATACTCTTTGACGTGACCATGCGCTGCAGCGAAGACCGCCCACGAGGCAGTAACGAAAAATGATTGACGCATGGTTGTGAGCTACCAAGCAGTTTAATGAAAGACTAGAAAAGCACCGTGTTGGACGTGACGAGAATCTGAGGCTGTGAGGCCAAAGAGCTCGATATATAGATTACGGCATCGGCAGTCCTATCTCCGATACATATGAGGACTGAAGTTGTTCGTAGGACCAAAGCGCTGGCAGTCATCGTTGCAGTTTCATATTAATTTGAGCGAAGTCAATTGCAACCCTATCATATAAATTAGTACCAGCCTTTGTCACATTTCCGCAATAAACGAAAACGACTTGCGACAGAAAGGTTATGAACAGTGTTACTTAGACGATTGAGTGACAAAGAAATTAGATCATCTGGGAGAGAAAGTGCCGTCTGTAGCAATAGTCCGCCTACCTGATTTGCACGTACTTGTCCAACCTTAGCTAGATGGATGAGCAGTCCAGATCTGGTTCGTGCTGTGTTGTGAGAATTGTATTCTAGCTACAAGAAGTTTGAATGCTAGATATTCAAAGAAATCCCGGGAGCCTGCAACTCGCTAGTAAAAACAAAGGCGTATTGATTTCGTCAAGGGATCATCATGAATCATTCTTCTGTTCGGCGTTGCTTTCTTGCTGCTGCATCTAGCAGAGCCTTCTTGTCTCTTTGATATGTAATGTCGAAAATCCTTCGAAAGTGGTGCCTTAGACTAATCCAAACGTGATAGAACACAGAGGTGTAGAGGATAAGTACGGAAAGAGACGGATTGGAAAGGGGAGTGGTTCTCTCCTTGCTCGCACAAGTACGTTTCCTACGTTTCTCGATTATGACATGATGTCTGTAACTAGCTCATCCGCGACCAACCCATCAGCATTCAGTATTGGAGTTCTCTCAGTCAATTTTATACTTCAACTCCTACTTCATCTGCCTTAACCACCCCTGACCACGCTAGTGAAGCTTTGAAAAACGCGTCATAAATCATGAGGACACTGTTTCAGTTCAATTCCATACTCTATAAATCACTTCGTTGTCAAAATTAGAACCTTGATTCCTTTGCGAGCTGTGAGGACCGTAGATATAGAGAGACATGGGGATAAAAGATAATGATCATGACGTAGCCTCACTCCAGCCTCCTTTGAGACGCCTCGCGGGCCTTTCCAGGTTTCTCATGCATGCCTCCCGTGTAAGCTTGCCGCTTCAAGTGGTAGTGTAGGTTTCGTATGACAACTTTCTTTCTGTCTCTCATTCAACTTTCTAACTTTGACGACTTCTTCTTCTGCTGCTTTGCGCGCGACAAGACCAATACCGTCTGCGCTGAAATTAACCAACCCTTCATACGTTACTCCTACGCTCGTCTCCACTCCTTGGAAAGCCTTCGGAAATATCCCGCCATGACGGACGTGTATGCTATACCTAATTAATTCCTCCAAGTACACTTTTTGACAGTTCTCCAGCCTGAATAAAGCGACTGATACTGCTGGTGGCCTTGCTAAACAAGCGACGGACACAGCAGGAGGTCTCACCAAAACAGCGACGGATACAGCAGGAGGTCTCACGGGAGATGCGGCATCGAATGTGAAAGGCAAAGCTTCTGGTGGAGTGTCAGCGACACAGCAAGGAGGTGGAGGAGCACAGGATGGGACCTTAGATGGTCCCTATGGTCCTGGGCAGTTAGTAGGGGGTGGCAAGCAAGCGAAGAAGAATTATAGGATGGTGCCCGTGAAGCAAAGCCGAATAGCAGACAGGCCTCCGAAACCCAATGAAAAGGACAGTGCGATCAGGATAAAAATTGAGTTGGACCTCGAAGTCGAGGTGAGTGCCCCGTCTGAAGGCCCTTGAGGCACGACTTCTTGGAGAAAAAGCTAACCGTTTTCAAGGTAGAAATATGTGCGTGACCCCGAACTGAAGATAACAGACAGAAATCTCTTCCTCTCATGTGCTTGCTACACTTCCCGTGGGCTATGTCTCTACCTGTAGATGTCCTCCTTGGAGCAAGTGTAGTGAGATGAGTGAAATTTCGAGAGTTTGGCATTTCCTTCCTCCGAATCCTTCTACAATCCTGAACTTGTGCTGACCAATTTAAAAACCAGATGCCCGAGTCAAAGGGGATGTGACAATAGGCTTAATGTGATGCGGCTTGATAGAGACCGCGAGTATGGCTGAAACGAGATATTACAAATCATTTAATGATACAGAGTGCCGGTCTAGTTTGTATGGATGTCTGAGTCAGATTAGGGAACATCCAATAATCTTGTTGAAGTGGAAGCTGGTATTGTTGGGTTCCGGACACAGGCGGTAGCCTCTACACGATGTAAGATGCATTTTCGCAAAAATTGGATTCTTACTATTGTAAAAAGTACGTCTCGCTATGCTACTAGATCAGATGTTAGGACAAATCAATAACTATCTCTGTTCTACAATCTTTGCCTAAAATTTTCTATCATAGGTTCATGGCAGATTTAAAAATTGTACAAATGCGGCTCAGATTCGAGCCTCTGACACGACTTTGGGCATTTATGTTTCTTTTGGGTTCAACAGCCATGTTTTCGTGACTCGAGACAGACAAGCAAAATGTGTCTTACACCTTTTTTCAGTCACTCGCAATGTAAATGATTTACACGTGTTTGATTACCAGATGGGACGTTTACTTTTTCCATCTCCCTAAGCAGCCGTTCTCAGCCACACCGACCTCGTCAGCTCCAAGACAGCAACTCATGCTTTCTCTCTATACGTCCAGCCTTGCCTGCCTATTTTGCATAAGTGCCCCAAGTATTTTATTGCACAATCAGTCATTATTAATGTACCGTAGCCTGCTCCTCCTGGTTTAATACTTTTCATCAAAAATGTTTCAAGCATTTTAACCACAAATGCTTTTCATTTCTACTCCTAGCTAACCTACATTGATTCTATTGCAAAAATGACTGGCCACCTCGAATGCTATTTTCAATGTGGGGTGCTCTGCTCTAGTCTCGAAGACCTTGCCTTCCACATCGAGCTGGTCCACAGAGAGACAAGCGATATCTCCCCTTTTGTTGTACGCAAATCTAAAGAGCAGTCGCCACCAGCTTTTCCGGGGCGGGCACCTCCTCCGATTCCATTGAGTTCAAAGGAGAAAGTACGCGTCCAACAGGTCACTGCAACAAAAGATGGGAAAGCAGGCAGCGGCGACGATGATGAGCTGGATCTTTCCATCATATGTGACGGTTGCGGTGAACACCTGGTCCTCCTCTCAGACCTGGATGAACATCATGAGATGCACGAAGCGGAGAGATTAATCCTGAACGATGGTCCTTCTTCTTCCTCTCAGTCAAATGTGATCAACTCAGCTCAAGAACATTCATCCTCTCCATCTTCATTTATTCCTTCTAACTCTCGAACTATTACTGGTGCAAATTCACCCAGCTTTTCTACCGATTTATCTCCTGCGCTACGGCATGAAGAACATAGAACTATGCACCAGCAGCAAAGTCAGCGCCAGTCTCTCGGGAGAAAATTTCTCTCCATGGTAGGAATGGAAAGGAAATCACCCGGAAAACCGCGTAGAGATACGGAGAGGCTTGGTGTATGTACAGCATTCTATGATGAAGCTAGAGAATTGCTAAGATATGAACAGAAAAAAGAGCTTGGTCCACACGCGTACGAAGACCGCATGCCGGAGTCGCTAATCAAGCATTTACAAAAAGGGCCTAAAGTCACGAGAAGCAAGGTCATCTCGCGCAGTGGTGGCGTAGTCACTAGGGAAGAAGTGCAGGGCGAAACCATTGGCGTATTGCCTGTTCTCCGGCGACTGATTGAGTATGATCCCTACGTCCGCATTGCTTATCTATGTCATCCCACTGTCAAGCAGATTGGGAAGGACAAGTACGAAGGCGGATTCTGCGGATACCGTAGCATCCAGATGCAGGTGTCCTATCTCCAAGGTTGCAAAGCCCCTGGGTGCGAACACTTTCCAGGACGAACACCAAGCATTTTTGAGCTCCAGGATCAGATAGAGACAGCCTGGGACAATAAAATCCATTGGCACAGCCGTTCGCAAATCGGAGTGCTGAAGTATACAAGAAAATGGATCGGCACGCTCGAAGTAAGTGCTCTTTGATTGCGAACAATTACCACTACCACAGCGACTAACTTTGGTTTCTCACCCAGGCCCACGCAATTTACCAAAACCTAGGTATTCCCTGCCAGGTGCAACAATTCAGTGACACTGAGCGACAATATGCACACGAGCAGCTACTCGATTACGTCGAAGAGTACTTTGCAAACGTAGCTCTTATGGATGGCCGAAAGGTTCAACTCTCTCTCAAACCACCCATCTACTTCCAGCGCCCAGGGCATTCTATGGTAATTGTGGGCTTGGAAAAAATGCAGAATGGTGTTCGAAATCTCCTTGTCTTCGACCCGATGTACCAAGCACCGAAGGCCATGGAGCAGCTCGTGCAGAGAGGAGAACGAAAGATCAGAGCGCCGGATCCTAAGCTGTTGCATTTCTACCGAAGATCAGAATATCGGCTCGAGAATTATGTGGATTTTGAATGTTTAGAGTATGTTTCAACCCTTTAAGTCTTTTCAGACGCCTGTCTCAGCAATTTACGTGCTGATGAAATTCCATTCAACTCAGGATATGCTGACACATTATTTAGACTCACAGGCGATAACCTTCCCATCTTCCCAGCATGGGATGTACGATCAGAATGATCCAGCCGCAATTCATTCAGCCGACTCTGCTAAAATCATAGACTCAACTAGGTTATCGACCGCCTCCACCGCCACCCAGTCGTGTACGCATTCTTCGACATGTCCACCTTCAGCTACGAGGTCTTGCCCCAAGAATTCTTCCACGACCTATTTCCATGGCACTGCTACGGCGGCCTCTTCGACACAGAAGTCGGACAATTCCACCGGCATTCCGAAGGAGAATCATCCAGCAGGAACATCGTCCTTCCCAGCGCTTGCGTGCCCATTCTCTGGTCTCGGCGCGAAAGTCTGACTAGGATGACACGCCGTCTGACTTACGATGCTTGGATGCTACCACGTTATTATGAGAGGTTCAATCACGGATACTGGGATAATGACTGTGCGGTCTGGAAGGAGTGGCGCATGGACGATGAGTTATTACCGGTGATGGAGATAATTAATATTGGTCTTATCTTCCCACCAAGGGAGCTGCAACGGTACTGTGACCGGTACGAAGAGCTTCGTGGTTATTTTGAGGAGCCGGTAGAGTGGGAGGATCAGGAGGAGCATGAATGGCATTAGTGGTTTCTGTTAGCAAGAAGATTTCATTGCATGGAATATCTGCTTGACCTTTACTTCCATCTATCTACTCATGATGAAGTGTGACTACATTTTGCTCCCTTTTTTTTTTTTCTCTCCGCTGAGTTGACTATGGTCCAATATACCACCTTCGGGGTATCACTTTGGGAATCTAAACTAACAACATGTTGTTTACAATCTACATCACGAATCCAAGTTCCAATGACCAAGTACTCCCTTCTCCCTTTTTCAAATGAAACTCGGACACACCCAGAAGATCCTTGGAGCCTATGAATCTACCCACGAGAGATATTCAATACTGCTAATCGTAGTAGCTTCTGGCTAACAATTAAGTCACAAGCACGAGAGGCTTTGACTATATCAAAAAGATTTATGAAACCACTTAGATATACCATTGACTCAAAGATTGGCTGGGATTGTTCGGGTTTTCAACAGCAACAGGGAGTATACTACGGCAGCCAGTCAGAAAGTACCTTTTAAGGAATACACATCAGAAGAAAGTCAAAACCAGTCACATAATCACGAATATTCGCCAACTAGATGACTCTTAACATGACAAAAAGGCCATCCATCAAAATTAAGACTATCTCCCACGCAAGGAATAGAACGTCTATCAAGAGTGGTGTACTACTCTGCTCCCATACTCAAACTCCTCTTGAGTCAAACCCAGCACCAAGAAAACAATATACAAATACCACAACGACAACAAAGATGCAAACACGTCCCTTTTCTCGTCGTATCACGGAAAAAAGCAGATGATCCGAAGCAGATAGAGCTGATTGTGATCCCATTACACATCATGATTGAATACCTCCCACACACACAGCCTGAATAAGCAAACAAAACAAATGCAACCACGCTCAGATTGAGATGCCATGACAAGCAAGAAGAAGGAGGCAGCACCAAAAACATTGAAGAAGACTCCCAGCGCTCTTCCCAAAAACAAAGCACCAAGATCTGACACACGCTACATGACAAATACACAAGATTATAATCCAATAAAGACCACGTCAGCTCCTACCGACTTTCCTATCAACCCCTGGGGTATGATCATAGAAGGCCAGGAGCTGACCTGGCGAGAAGAAGAAAGGTGTAAGTAGCAAGTCGTTAAATTACATTCCCTCGACATCAGTGATAGCTAGACCTTGCACTTCGTGATCAGCTACACCGTTGCCGTTCGTGTGCCCATAGTCTAGCTTCTCCTGCTGGGCGATGGCTTGGGCGGAAACTATTTCTGCCAGTCGCTTCAGGCGAGGAGTTTGCAGCCCTGTCGAAAATGTTAACTATGGTCGGAAAATCATGAGAATGGGCAGCTTACATGACGGAGTGTAGGTTTCCAGTGCGGTGATCACGCGCGGTTCCGCGATCTCATATGGCCCGCTATCTTCCATGTCTACAGCGGTGAGAAGCAAGACATCGCTCTTTTCCGTGACACGTGATGCCACAGCCTTCATAATCTCTCCATTGATGGGCTGCTCGTAATCTGCTACGAGATACTGATTGAGAAGCTTTTGGATCTGGTTCGGTGACAGCCTGGAAAGAGTCAGCGAACGAAGTGGTAAATATATCAAACCTGCAGATACTTACATCCAACAGATATCCTGAATAATCTCAATATCATTGAGTGTAGCTTTCTTGAGCTGCAATAACTTCGTCGCTTGCTATGAAACAGTTAGCAGACATGCGTGGATCACGATCAAACAGACTCACCATGAGATGTTCCAGCTGCAGAGTGCCTTCAGGCATGTCGTGACTCTTACACCACTCCTCAATTCTAGTGATATTGTAATTGATCTGAAGACCACGCTTCCACGACAAGAAATTCCGTCGCATAAGCAAATCATTGAATGCAGTGACACCAACCAGTCTGAGCAATTCTGTGACTGTCTGTGTGATGATGGAGTCCTCGAGATAGTATGCCTTCATAGCCTTGTAGACGTTATTTAGAAGACTAAGCAGGTTATCCATGCTGAATTGAGGGCTGTTGTTGGAAGCCAAAAGCTTGCCGAGGAATCTGTTGCCCTCGTTTGTCACGAAACCAGGGAGAGACTGCGACTCGATGATGGCTGGCACGATCATCTTGTGCAACTTCTTCTTGAGGACTTTCATCCAAGTATGGTAGATGTTGAACTCGAGACTTTCGAGGTCGTGCTTGACAATCTCGAGTAGTCGATCGTACTCGTAGTTGTCCGTCTTTTGCTGCTCATACCAGTCTTCGGCAAGGAAAACAAACGAGAGCATCTCGTGCACATTGGACAGCCAGAAGGCACCAGGATTAATCGCCTCATCCCCATCGTGCTGCATGACTTCCTGCTGTATAGACTGCATGACGTTGGCGAGGAATCGCTCAGACTCCTTCACAAAGCCATTATTCCACATCTCGGAGGTGACAAGGTTGATGAGATAAGCTGGGAAGAGAACTTCTTTATCGCTCGGCGGCGGTTGCGAGCTTGGTGATGGAATCTTGAGATTCCTGATCAAACCCATGGTAACCTCATCATTGAGACCATCTTCATCTCCTAGAAGGTCCTCAAGTTCCAGCTCAACGTTATCCAAAGTCGGGCTGAAAGTCGAACCAGAAAGATCTCGTGGGTGGTTTGCAGATGTAACGGCCATGGAGACTGGCCTCGGATTGTAAGCAGCGCTGAAACGATCCATGTGAACAGGCTCTGCACCAGCACTTCTCCTTTTCGGTCGTTTGGAGGCAACCAGATTGATTAGACCGGCAGCGGGTGCGTGACCGGATACACCGTTGGTAAGCTCGCCATTGATGGGCCCTTGAAGCTTGACTCTTTCGAGCTGGTCTTGGAGGTCTGCGAGTTGTTGGCGAAGTGAAAGTTTTTCGCTCTCGTGATGGCTACTGCGCTGGTTTGAAGCGTTGAGCTCTTCGCTAGTCTCTCGCAGAGATTGTCGGAGGGCTTTCTCTTCTTCTTGCAAGCGGCGCATATTCTGAGTGCTCTCGTCGTAGTTTTGTTGCAGCCGCCTGTGATCCTCCTCCAACGCACCAAGACGAGCGGCATTGATACCTGCTTGATTGGCTTCTGCTTGGAGTTCCTTGTTTCGTCCTTCGAGATCGTTGTGGCGCGTTCTCCACGACTTCACCTGGCTCTCGTAGTTCCGTACTTGACCTTGAAGTTCTTTGTTTTGTTGGCGGACAGATCCAAGCGATTGGGTAAGCTCGACGACCTTGTTTTCCAGCTTGTAGGAAATTTGCTTGAGATCCCTTGCCTCTTCGCGAATGCCCTTGTAGTCTTTCCTGGCGGATCGGCCCCTCCAAAGACTCTGAATAATGACAATCTTGTTGCGGTACTGTCGCCACGATCTGAGCTGTCCTCTTGAGCGCCAGTTGCGTTGAATCATGCGGACAGCGTTGCCCACTCGAGTATCGGTGAGAAGTTTGCGGCACAGGAAGCCCTTTGCAACAGCTTCGAAGCGCACAACGCTTTGTCTGATAATATTATACTTCTTCCTCTCATTCGAGCCACGCCATGCGCATTGAATCTTCGTTGCTGCTTTAATCTGTCTGGCATCATCTGCGTGCATTCGTGCAATAAAACCTCTAGCGAGCGCCTGAAGGCCAATGATAGATTCCCTTGCCTCAAGATATTTCCGACGGTAGTACATGCATCGAAGATTCTTTTGGATCATGATAGCCGCGGAGCTGAGCCTAGCCGTGCGTAGATTCTCCAAGAAAGCAAGCATACCGGCCCGAAAGAAGACCTTAGTATTACCAAGCTGATATTTATCGCTGCCATCGTTCTTGCCGGTTCCAAGAGCTTGTCGAAGAATTGCATCTGCCATAGATCGAATCTCTGGCGTCCATTCGTGCGAAGGAACAAGCATGTAGTAGCGCATGCAAAAATCGTCATATACCCATCTGGTCGGGTAGCCTGCGCAACTGATGCGCACTGTTTCGAGGACACCGCAAGCTCGCAATTGGCTGAGAACCATAGGGCCTTCGAATTTCCAAGCTTCCTTCCCTTCGTTGGGTTTGATACAACGAATGTAGTGGACATCTGTTGAGTTGATGGTATGCATGAGCTCGATGAGCGAGGACTTGAAGATGCCACCCAGAGTGGGTTTTCGGTTGACGGCTCCAACTCGTCTGCCAGATGCCGCCACCGCGCCTGGTTTCGAACCGACAGCCGCGTTGTCCTTGTCTCGTGCAGCGTTTGAGACCTCCATGACTTCTGTTAGGAATGGATTTGAGGACGCCCGCAAGACCTCCAACTGCTCATCGGGCACAGTATCCCTGTTCTTCTCGATAAAACCATCAGACTCATAGGTAACGTCAATAGCGTAATGGCAGATAGTGAAGGCCGACTTGCCAAATCGAGGCTTCTTGTAGAATTTCTGCTTGTCGCCTGCGAAGTTGTGGTGTAATTTGGTGACAAACTGCTCGTCTGAACCCATAGGTAATCGAGATTCTTCATCTAACAATGCAAGCACGCCAAGTTTCCCCTCAATAAGATCGATACATGGCTGATTGTCGGAGAAATCAATAAATGTCCAGTCAATCTCTTCGCGAATATATTCTTCCTGTTCTAGCTTGAATACGTGTTTGTTGAATTCTTGCTGGAGCTTTTCATTGGCATAATTGATACAGAATTGCTCGAAGGAATTCTTGGCGAAATGTTCAAAACCATAGATATCAAGAACACCGATGAAAGAATGTGCGTGAGTAAGAACCTCCTCAGAGGCCAGACTGCTATTAATGACTTCAACAAGCCAGTCGAAGAGGCTCGAGTAGATGTACTTGGCCACGGAATCCCGTACAACTATGGCTTGCTGTTGAGTGAGCACGGAGATAATCTTCTCCGTCCTAGAAACGAGCTGCTTCTTGACCGTCCACTTGGCAAAGCTGGCTGAGTCAATTCCAAGAAGCTTGCAGGCCGTGACGAGTGACGGCTCATCGGATGCGAGGACCGAATCTTGCCGCGAAGCTCCAATCTTTACGTTCCCAATATGCAGAAGAGCGGCCAGAACCTGGAAAATATGTGCTTGACTTTCCGGAGGAATGCCAATCTTGGTAAGTGAATGCCTAGTGGCATCAAATTCCTGCTTATCGTCGACTCCATCAATGACTGGCGCACTGCCCTGATTGAGATAGTCGAAGTCGTTAGCAGATTGCAAGCCAAGGTGTGCCTTCTCTTCCTCTGTAGCACCAGCTGCCAGCTGATAGAAGATGTGGTAATTCCGCTCCTTGAGAGGCTGGAAAACCAATCTCGACCGCTCCAACAAATACGTCCGTATCTTCGCGCCAATAATTTCCGTCCCTTCGTTAAAGAGAATCTCAATGTACTTTCCGAATCGAGAGGAGTTGTCGTTTCGGGTGGTCTTCGCGTTACCAAAGGCTTCCATTATGGGATTCGTGGCCAGAATTTGCTCCTCGGTCTCGCTCATGGCATCGATCTTGCCCCGGACCCTTTTGCTCGGCTGCTTGGGGTCTTCACGCGTAGCAAAGTATCGCATAATGTACTTTGCGCTGACTGTCTTTCCTGCACCGGACTCACCAGAAACAACAATGGTCTGGTTTTTACCAGCGCGGAGCATATCCCTGTAATTTGGATTAGGTGAGGTCGAGATGGGATGAAAGTAAGTGAACACTTACGCGAATGCCTCTTCCGCAATGGCGAACAAATGCGGTGCTTGTGATGCCCTCTGCTTTCCTGCATATACCTGCACCATTCCGGGTACATATAACGAGTCCACTTTCGCGAATGGATTCGTAGCGATGAGGACAATGCCACTGTATGTGTATATTTCTTTCTGGGCATAGCGCAGTTTGATGGCCTGCAGTACTATGGGATTCGGTCAGCATTCTTCCTCATCTTATCGATACCAATACAAACCGGCAGGCTCGTTGAGATGTGAAAGGTTGGTCAAGTCGTCGCTGGCTTCGAGCATGGCAGGGTTCATCAACGGAGGAAGAGTGCCTGCGCTGTCATTCTCCAGTGCTGCCACATTGGTTTCTATAGTTTTTGCCTATCATACACAATCGTGTCAGCGTTGATTATATGTTTCAAGACGGAGTACATACCTCTCCATTCGCCAGTCTAAATAGCAATTTGACCTTGTCTCCTTCAATCTTCTTCTCTTCCACCTCGGAAGCAACCCATCCTTCGGTGGTATCTGGTTGCCATGCCCTCGTTCCAATCTCATATAAATGTGCCATGGTGGGCGGTGTTGTGGGAGCCTACACTCCAAACACTCCGAGTCAACGTTCGTATAAGCAGCAGCAAATACGGGTAAATGCGATGGTCTAGATAGGGGGGTTCTATGTTCGTGTCTGTAGGTGGGAAAGGTTATTGTAAATCTAAAGGAGTGATGGTAGGGTTCATCGGAATGTGTCGGTTGACGCAGTCAATTCGACTGGCCGATGGGAGTGACTTTTTCGAGGTTTTGAGAGAGTGTAGGGGAGAGTTTGTTGGAAGTTCGAACGTGTATTCAAGGAGTAGCCAAAAAGCTGCAGGGTGTTTAGTTCGAGAAAACGCGAAGCGCCACAAACCGGCCAAATCTCGCGGCTCGAGCACCACTGCCGGTACCTGTATAAAAAGATCCCACAACGTTTGCCCTAGTTTCCTTAATATCAGTAAAGGGAAATTCACGTCATTCCCGTTAAACAACACGAATGTCTCGATGCAATCGATTAGGCTTCTGCCTTTTGGCACTCGAAAGAGGACTTGGATTCTGGACCCCTCCTCTGCTCCAACACAACAAAGCCTACGGTTCCCGGTTTGCGATCAGTCACTCTTCGAAACAATGAAACACGCTTCCCACCGCTGCATGCGTGCGCTCAGCGAGGCTATCCTTCCCTTGCATCACCTGCTCCACTTGGACTCACTATTACAGTTTTGCGGGCTTGACATGTGCCATATTTGGGAATGCGTCTAATCAGGAAGTGTAGTATACATGCCTACTTAGGTGCTGCTGATTCCTGAACAATCGTTACGCGTCGCTTATAAGGCCGCAGCTATCAACCTGCCTTCATACCTATAAGATCTGGTTGAGTGTTTTCTGTCTGAACGAAAATTTGATACGTGGGTTCAGCGATTGTCAGATTAGATAACAGTACAGGTCACGATTCAGGATATATCAAATTTCCTCATAGTTATCTCGTTGAATTACTAAAATAATTGCCTATTCTCAAATGGACATATACTCTTAGACATGTATTATAGACTAAGAGAATGCATAGTTGACATCAAGGTGCATACTCCATACTGTCGCAGTGATCCATTCTTCTCCATCCCAAAACTTCAAATCCACCTCTGGAACCTCCGCAATCTCCGCAAAACCACAACACAAAATATGCACCCACCACGGTTACGTCCCATACTATGCCAATTGAAAGCTGCAAGATTACAGCGATCTATATCAACCTCGAAACCCGTTGTAGAGCTCGCCTACGACCTTTACGAGCCAGAGAGCAGTAAAAAGAACCCAGGTGCTCCCAAAAATGCTCCCGTCCTATTTCTCCATGGGCTCTTCGGCTCAAAGAAGAACAACAGGAGCATGAGTAAGTAAGATACCCTTCCACAGCTCGAATCTCCACCGATATACTAACACGATCCACAGAGTACTAGCCCGAGACCTCGACCGTCCCGTATACGCCTTAGTACGTACCCTCCAAACGCTCTTCAACAAAACACCACAAGCAGCTATACTGACTGACACCTCCTCCCAAAGGACCTACGCAACCACGGCAACTCCCCCCACAGCCCCCACCACGACTACACAGCCCTAGCAAGTGATGTCGAAGCCTTCATAAACACCCACAACCTCCACAACTCCACCCTCATAGGCCACAGCATGGGTGCCAAAACCGCAATGTGCGTCGCTCTGCGTTCCCCCTCCAAAGTCGCAAACCTCATCCCCGTGGACAATGCCCCCGTAGACGCGGCCCTCAAATCAGATTTCAACATCTACGTGAAAGGGATGATGGAGGTGGAACGGGCGAAGGTGAAGAAACAGAGCGAGGCGGATGAGATATTGAAGCCGTATGCAAAGGTATTTTGGCCGCATTGGGCTCCTTCCGTTAGGGTGTCCTTTTCTTTTTTTGTGAATTAATCGGGTAAGTGGGGCTAATTGGGGTATTCTATAGGAGCTTGCTGTGCGACAATTTCTTCTTACGAATTTGATGCGGGCAAAGGACGGGCCGCATATGATATGGCGAGTACCACTTAACTATCTTGCAGCAGCTTTGGACGATATGGCGGATTTCCCATATAGAGATCCCGACGAGATCCGGTACGAGAAGCCTACTTTGTTTCTAAGAGGCACGAAGAGCCACTATATACCCGATGAGACACTGCCCATCATAGGACGTTTCTTTCCCTTGTTCAAGGTAGCGGATATAGAAGCTGGTCATTGGGTTATCAGTGAGAATCCAGAAGGTTTTAGAAGAGGTATGTTGATTCGGGAGCTGCAATTATTGTCTCGCTAACATGTGCGCAGCTGTGGTTGAGTTCTTACAAGACAAAGACTGAGATGGCAAATTGGAACCGTGGGTTAAATACAGCGAGAGGACACTTTTGCTAAACTTTGTCAAGGGACTGTGGAGTATTCTGGAATTATCCCAAGACGAGGAAGAGAGGTAGAGCTCTCGAACTCGAAGGGTAATCAAATACACTGGACAGCACTAGCAAGCTAGAGATGCCGGCATCAGAGCAGCACGACATTTACATAGCCATATCACAATCCAATTGCACTCTAGTGAAAACATAACCGTAAAGCCATTATTTGGCTTAATTGCTTTTAATCTTCTTGATTTGAATCACAACACCATTTGTATGCCGGAAAAGAGCAAAACTCATTGAATCGACCCCGATGCCTTTGAACCCTTTACACATTCTCCAAGACCGTCTCCTTGAATTCCCGCTCAACCTTCTGACCCGACTCGTCAGTCGTGGATTCACCGTGAAGTCCGAGGAGGGCACCCAAATCGAACTTGGGTGTCTTGAGGAGCTTGACCTTGCGCACGTGGACCTATGATATTTGTGAGTATGTGCTTAGTTGAATTTGTAAGTTGCGTCATCAAACGGCAAACAAATACATACGTTCTGGAGTGGGTAGATGCCCTGGCATGACTTCTCAATCTCACGTCCAATGACCTCTGGAATCAACTTTGTGGTGAGCTGAGCGAGCGAGCATGCACCGGCCTCCCTCTGCATGATATCCACCATCTTCTTCCTGATCGCCCTGATTTGCGAGGTGGCGGCATATGTGGTCTTCTTGATCTGGTTGGGTCGTCGCTTGGTAAAGGCGATGCAGAATAGGCGGATGAGATTGTCGTCGGTGGTCTTCACAACAACGTTGGCTTCAATGAGGGTTTGCCATTTGCGCACGAGGGAGCGGAGTTTGTCGGAGGTGAAGTCGAGGCCGTGGAAGTTGGTCAAGCAGTTCTTGCCCTGGACTTCATCGACCCGTAGCTTGACTTTGCGAAATGCGTGGTCCTCATCCTTCTGTAGGTCGGCGAGAGACACCTCGAATATCCTGCCTTTGAGTGCTTCATTGGCGTTCTTGAGACCTGTGGTGCGGTTGACGAGGGTCTTTCCGACACTACAGAGCAGGGTTTATTAGTTTCCATTGAGTGATATTCCTAATTGCAGAGGCAGAGGCAGAGGCAGAGGTAGTCTTACTCTCTGACGTTGAATGTGGAGGGAGCCTTGACTGAATACCAATCCTTCTTCGCAAATGGATCGGTTCGCTTCTTGAGGCCCTTCTTGCCTTTTGACAGGCGCTTGTTCTTTCCTACAGCCATGATTGCAGCGCTGGGTGTAGGTTGATGTTGGCGAGTGAGAGGTCTACTTTCGATATTTTTGAGGTTGCCGCTGCAAATTGGCGATGTGGAATTCGGAGAAACCAGTTAATCCGGCGCTAAGCCTGGTCAGTCCATGTGGCGTTTCTTTCACGAACACTCACGACTCAACTCTGACTTTCAGGAAGATCGCAGTTTTTAAGTCTTTGAATTCTATCTGATCGTACTTCTCTGCTAGGAGGTCACAAGCTCTCGTTCGACCGTTTCCCTGTGTACTCCCTAAGATTTTGAGAAAGCCGGACAGGATTTAGGATCCTGGAGAGATTAAAACTGTTCTACGATCGTTAAACATTCCTCTACTCTGATTTTAATTAAGTTCGATGGTGCTAGAAGTCGTGGGTATACTTACACAGTCTTGATATAGTTGTGTTGAAGGCCTACAAGTCAGACGTCCGGCTACGCTCTGTCCGGCGTCAAAAAAACCTGAGGGTTATAGAAAATCCATATTTTTCATTGCAGTCACTATATCTAGCTCTCCCCTGCCTCACTAAGCCTAAACATACCGATTGGCAGATACTCTCGCTGACTCTCAAGGAAATCTTTAATTCGGCCTCAAGCAGTTATTTGAAAGATCATAGAACCGGATCTTGACCCGCATCGTTACCTTCAGATACGTTATCGCACGTGGAAATTTCGGGATGCGAAGTACAATCGTTAACTCCGCTGTGTTATCAGAAGTGAACATCTCAAGTCCAATCCTCGTGGCATTGAAGCTCAGTATTCACAGTATTAACAAAAGTGGAGAATTCCTGCCGGTTTATTCTGCATCCATCCTTTTATCCACAACATTAGGAGTGCCCTATGTCCAAGCATTACAACATTCCACAAACGCCAATCCTCCAATGATGGAGTATACGCCAAAACAATTTCATAACGTCCGGAGTCATAGCATGCGTAATTCGTGTCAGAAAGTAGCAACTCCCTCTCAAGGTCAGCTAGCAGACCAGATTCTGCGAGCCGCACATCACAGCAATGATCTTGTCATTATTGTGCGGAGATTCCTTCCCGCCGATGTTGTTCTTCAAGGACATCTTCGTAGCTTGGGAAGTACTTTTCAAAATCTGGAAATGAGACGTAGCCAGCTGCACCGCATCAGTACAATTCACATTGGAGATGGCTTCTTATGCTTACCTCCTTGTTGGTTAGTACTCCAAAACTTGCCGACTTCCTGTGGTGCTGTCCATCGCCTTTCCATTGCACCCACCAAGGCCGGATGTCGCTGGATTTTATCATTGATCGGTGACAAGTGCTGCTGTGGACTGGAAGGAGGAGTGGGCTCCTTTGGCGAATATGGGCTGGACGCAACTCGAGATAGTATTGCTCTTGCTTTGGCAGAATCCCCACAGCCAGAGTCTCGTCTTGTAGCACTGGAGCTCTGTGTACACACTGAGGGTGGCGTTGCTGTGGACGGAGTCAATGGCGCTCGCCGAACTTGTTCTTGCCTTGAGTCTTGGGTTTGAGAAGATGCAAAGCGAAGGAACATTGTTGATGGATGATGGTGTGAAGTCAAACACCAGCTGCTTTCAGCATGAATTCCACTTCTTTCGGCTCTACTCGATTCTGATTCAGCTAAGCGGGTGCTCTTGGCTTTGTCCCTGGCGTAGAAGATGGGCGGCGAAATAGTCCTTCGATTTGGGCTCCAGAGACGTACGATTGCGTTGGATAGTGAAACAGCAGAACAGCTATGGAAGGTGAGTTATGATAAGGTAGCACTTTCCAGAAGGTTAGATATTCTCGAAGATGACAAGATGCGAGCTGGGATCAAGGTACAAATATCGATCGCTGCCAAAGGTCAAGTAAGCAAAAGCAAGCAGACCGCAAGAAAGGCTGCAATGTCTTAATAAGGGCTCCCAATGCCAGCCAACCCTGCATCCTTAATCTCAAAGAGTGTAACCCACCGAACGCTTGCCACGCGGACCAGGGCAAGAAACATAACATACAAGAACCACTCCACCACTGACTCTCGCGCCCGTTCGAGTGACACGTTCCAATCCCCGCTTTGCAACTTTTCCCCAACGATACTGTGTGAATTTGTGAAGTGGGGAAACTGCTGTCCTACCAGCCAACCTTGTTTTACGTTCAGCATGCCGGTACACTATTGCGGATATCCGCTTCCAGAATCTTCAAAGGCCCAAGTGATCAACACTCCTGAGAAAGTACCATCTTCTTGATATTATTGCACACCGAAAGCGGGCTAGAGGGGCGAGCGAGGCAAGTGAGCATAAGACACGAGGTGCAAGGCTATTCGGACGGGGCCGGCGAGCCGGCGAGTGGAGGAGAGACACGTCAAGGTACCATTTCACAATTGGTTGAATTATATATGCAAGTTCGCCGGCCAAAGGAAAAGTATTTTTCTTTCGCTCACGTCCATGCTTCAAAGCAGTCAGAAATCCACGAATGTTGAATAATGCAAAACAAAGCTCGTTATCAGAATATTCTTATTGGCACGTTCGGTATTTGATAATTCTGAGGTCAACACATGCACCCCTCACTAATGCTAAAGGCCCACCGCTGCAACTACAGATCATTGGGAGCGGCCCGCATCCGAGACAAGCCGTCTTATGCATGCGAAAGAACTGGGAAGAATTGCCTTGAATGAGCTCCCAAAAATTGAAGAAAGCACATCGGTCACGGGAGCAAAAAAAGGAACACGTCCACCATATATGTAAGCCCCTTTGCGCCAGTGAGATTTCTTAAAAAGTACTCTGGAAAGTCATTGGAAAAAAATGGGTGGGATGTCGACGTGGGATGTATACCAATAAGGACGGCCAAAACTCACGTCAGAATTGCTCTGCTGTTTAGTGGTCAACATCGTCCCATGCCCTTCCTTGGACATTGGAAAGTTCATCAAGACTCATGATCTTTCCCGTTGTGACTAGAAAGGTGATTGGGTTAGCATGTACAAACTATTGCGAGCAGTAGGATGTTTGCGAATTTTCTTACAGTAGCCTGCGTGAATCTTCGCGTCGATTTCTACCCGACTGTCTTCCGGAATCAACTCGTCAGGAATAGGAACACGCTCGAGAATTGGAATTCCTTGCTCGACAATGGCGTCGTGCTTCATATTCGACATACTTAACATGCGGTCGATTTTCTTGATCCCAAGCCAGTGCAGAATATCAGGCATGAGAGCTTGGAAACGCATATCCTTGACTCCGGCGATGTTCTCCGTCCTCAAAAAGTACTCGCTGGCTCGGTCGGTACCGCGCTTGCGTGCGTTGTACACCAAATATTTGGTCACCTCCCCAAGGGCTCTGCCTTCTTTGCGGAAGTAGATGACAACGCCACTGCCGCCCTTCTGGGCTTCTTTGACTGCTTCCTCCACGCCGAAGATCAGATAGGGACGGCACGTGCAGATGTCTGAGCCAAAGACGTCGCTGCCATTGCATTCATCGTGAACCCTCAGTGCTAAGCGAACCTTCTCATCACTCATCTTGGCGGGGTCGCCAAAACTGTATGTTCCATTAGCAGGAATCAGGGTACTGATAATAGAACAAGAGATCACCCACCAATAGACGGTCAGCCCTCCAATTGGCGGCAAGAAGAGCTTGATGTCACCCCTTGTAATGAGCTCAGGATATGAACCTCCTGTCTCTTCGAATAAAGCTCGACGCAAAGTGCCCTCGTCTAAGAGTTTGTTGTCAATTCTCATTGCTTCTCGCTTTGTTGAATCAGGCTCACTGACCAATGCCAAATCGTTCGGCAACACCGGGAAGATACCACACAGGCTCGACAGCAAACTTAGTCACCGCCAACTCTCCACTTTCGTTCAGACAGATCTTGCCGTCTGGGACGAGACGACCGGATTTGACGCTATTCTCCAATTCGGGCAATTTCATATGCGCCTTGGTTACCGCAATCGTTGGACGGATTTCGATGTTTTCAGAGTCCATTGTACCTCTGAAAAGCCATGGGGCTAGATGCCCTAGCGGATCCATGGACACAATCTTCTTTGCATCGCTCCACTGCGGGAAAGGTCCAATCGTAACAGCTGGCTCGGTGTTGGTAAAGTCGGCTTTGTGGTCAATATCAAGATCCTTGCTAGCTACAGCAAGAGCATGATATATCGCATATGAACCACCATGAGCACCAATTGCTGGTTCGTGTCAGTGTTCAATACAAGGCCGTATAGACTAAAGAGGCTTACCATTACGCCTCCTAATGGTATTTCTGTGGCGTGAAACAACAACTGGACCTCTCTTATCGGGATCTTTGTTGCCCCAGTCCATAGGCAGTGGATCGACTCCAGCTTGGCCTGGATGTGAAGTCAAAACAATCTTGGAGCTGAAGGCGGATGTGGACTGCCTCCGAGGTGAAGCATCAACGACTGTGGGTAGTGTATCATATTGTTCACGCACTGCTTTGGTGCTCTGATCTGGAGTTTCTGGCCTCTTGTTGGGTTCCGATCCATTTGATTGGACGTTGTTAGCCCTTGAAGATGTTGATGATGATGCTGGCAGAATTAGCACAGAAGACTGTAGTAGATACTTTTGAGACACCTACCTTCCTTAGCAGCCTCTTTGACCTGCTTAAGACTAGCTAAAACGTTGACTTTTCCAGTGATTTCATCAACTCTGGAGGCTAATTGATTGTGGTCCATGGACAATGCTTTGACACTTGCGAGGATCTCATTAAGCACGCTAGAGATGTTATCACTTGGAGCAGCCATCTCGTAGCACTGGAACACTTGAAATGACTTTGGGTTTGTGAGGTTCAAAGTATCCAAATCGATTGAAATCTTGATGATAATGAAACTGGAAGAGGCAAGGGATGGTGGTTAGGAAGTCCCGGGTAGCAACTTCAAGAAAGAAAACGTTGATGAAGAAAGAAGCAAAAGGAGATGCAGTGGCTACTAGACACTTTCTATTATCTATTGAGGAATGTGCATATGCAACTTTTTTCATCACACTCCACTTCTGAATGGCATCTACACCGTAAGTCCGTTATGTACCGTGACTGATATCGAGATGCGGGATGGGACCCTTGAATAATCTGTGGCGTTATAGAATAAATGTGGCGCTAGATTTAACCACCTACATCCAAGATTGTTCTTTAGGCTTTTCTCACATAAATCAGAACAGCTACACAGTTGCGTGCTTCAAGTGAAGATTTCCGTCACTATCTGTGGACATTTCATTTGGCTATTTGTCCGCAAGTACATTTCAACCACCAACTTTCTTGGCTTCAAACCGAAATCCACATACACAAAACATCTTGAGATATCGAATCAGTATGGGAAAACGCAAGAAGGCAGCCAAGAAGCCCACAGGCAAGAAGAAGAATGAGCCTCTCCCAACAACGTTTCAGTGTCTCTTCTGCAACCACGAAAAGAGCGTCACAGTCAAAATGGAGAAGAAGCAGGGCATAGGTTTTCTAAACTGTAAAGTCTGTGGACAGCACTTCAACTCTGGCATAAATTGTACGTATTTCCTTTACCTTCTCAGACTACTAGAGTTTACAATTAAACTCTTCTTAGACCTTTCCGCCGCTGTCGACGTATATTCAGACTGGGTAGATGCATGCGACGATGTCGCGAAACGAGCAGCTGCTGATGGTGGAGGCGAGCCAACAGGAGGGTATGCACGGAGGCAGTCTGGTGGTGCACCCAGGGAACCTGCCAGTGATGATGAGGGTGCACCAGGCGAGATGGACGATTTTGTGGAGGAGGATGAGATGGACGCTGAGGCGGAGTATACCTGAGAAATGGGAACAGAATTTTGATATTACAGGTGTACGATAGAGGCGTTTGCAATCATATTGCTAGCATGGCGTTTATGGGAAATACGATACCTATGGAGCTGTGTGGATTAAATATAGCACTGCAATGGTGGCGTGGTTATGCTTCACAATCATCAGGAAGGATATTTTGCGTCTCAAGAGTATGCCAAAGAATGGAAAAAATGAGTTTTCACTAAAAATCTCGATCAACCTATTTACAGCGCCTTGCAAGGCTTCGTGCGAAAGAAAGCAGGTTCGGTTCCATCTGTACGACAACAGACTGAACAAACCACTAGGGTGTTATGGAATAAGCTACCACTTTGTTACTTTGGGTCGTCTCGAATGCTAATGTAAATGCTGGAACAACAACACGCACCCCTCATAACGGCTGCTTTCTTTCGTTCCTCAACCCTTACTAATGTTTTCAATATCATGTATACCACCATTGAAATTGCCGCAGTTTGGTAACTTGGTTCTTTACATAGTGTAGAATCTGTCACCAAAATCTCCTAGACCAGGAACAATGTAGCTGTTTGAAAGCATCAGTGTGTGGTTCTTAATCGCATACATGAGAATGAACTTACTTCTTCTCGTCGAGCCCCTGATCCACAAACGCCGTCACAACTCTCACATTGGGGAACCTTTCCGCAAAATTCGAAGCACCCTCAGGACTGGCAATGAGATTCAAAAACAAAATATGATCTTCCGGGACGCCTTTCGATTTGAGAACCTCCACAGCCATGAGCGCCGATCCACCAGTGGCAAGCATCGGATCCAGTAGCAGCACCCATCTACTGGCAATATCTTCAGGTAGCTTATCGTAGAAGAGTTTGGGCTTTGCTGTCTCCTCATCACGTTGGATTAAGATTTTACCAATGCGAACAGATCGGCAACAGTCACGTAGGCCTTGTTCCATGGCTTCTCCAGCGCGCATGATTGAAACACCGCAGATTTTGCCCTCGAATTTGACACCAGAGTAGGTATGGCCTACTGGTGTGGTGATACTGTGCTCTACTGTGGGGAGATGGTTCAAGCCTTCCTCAACAAGCAACCTGATTATCCGGTTGGAGTAGAAAATAAAATCTGCTCGGTCCGTGTCTTTGTCTCGAATCTTGCTATTGTATAAAGTGTTACCTCTGATATGACATGTTTAGTCTAACAATATTGATTACCTCAAAAGAGCAATCAGTTGCGAAGATTGAGGTAGAATGTGAACATTGCTTTGCGGGACTTCTGTAGAGACAGTGGCGGTGGGCTTCTCGTCTTCGGATCTGTATGTTGGTCCTACAGCTCGAGACGGAGTCTTCTCAAGCGTGGAGGAAGACATGATTGCGAAATAAGATAAGTGGTCGCGTGCTTCGTCTTTGCGAGCAACTTGGTTGTAATCAGCTAACTCGCTTTATTTGCGATGATCGCTGGGTTTGATGGCTGTATATTAAGCGGATTTGTATTTTCAAATCTTAGAATATGTATTTGAGAAATCATGGAAGAGTGGTAGTGTCCACGAGTTTATCGTATTCCTTCCAAAAGCGGGATTACCCTTGCGCCCTGAAGACCGTTGCAGCCAGACCGAGTGAAGGGTTCTCAGCCAATCAAATACGCCACATAATATATCTGTCGATTGTTCCAACTCACATCTCTTCAGGCGCGTCCACCAAACATACGACACCTATACAACCATAGCAACCACTCCCTGGCTGACCCAGCGAAACATCTACTAATCGCTTTACCACGGTTTTCACAAAACACGAACAAAACGCATCCCCATGGTGTCGGCGCATCAGGCGCCAACAATGAAAACCAAGTGAGACCCTCTGGGCAACAATTTGACAACGTGCAATTCAATTCAAGCCAACGCGCTGAAGACACTTTTGAACAAAGTGGTATTTTCGTTTTCACTTCGAGAGGCTGAAGGCAGGCTTGTGGCTTTTCGCTTTCACATACGAAGAGATCCTCCCATAACTTGCGACAACCGACCGCAACAATGCTCGCTCCACCAACCCGACGCCGTAAACTCACTACATATGGCAAAACGAAAGCGGTGCGGAAAGAAGTGACAACATGGGATGTTCCGTCGTCAGATGAAGAGGTGAAATCAATACAGCCTGTGAGGAAGCGACAGCGAACGCCCGCGCGAATTACACCGCCCGCAGCACCCGCAGTGGGCCCTACTAGGATTCAAAAGCCATTACGCTCTCCCGTCGCCCTCAAGAGGAAGATTAGAACAAGTTCGTCAGAGCCAGCATCGCTCTTCTCCATGATTCGACAGCCAGAGAGTCCACCAACCGATTCTAGTGAAAATACAATACCCTCACCACCGAACAGACATTCCGGTAAAGATAATAGTCTACCCAGTACACCGCCGCCGCAGGTCACTGCATCACCAGCTTCTACATTGCGCAATGGATCGGCTACACCTCGTCAAAAAGAATTATGGGGAAAATTACTAGGTTCAGATCCAATTGACGGACCAAGCGATTTACCACCTATCTCAAAACTACATCTCCACAGCACCAAAGCGCGGAGAGTACCCAGCCTCTCACGTTCCTCTTCAGATGTTCCACAGTCCAAATACTCCAAGCGGGTTAGACTTATCGACAGCCTGAAAGCGTCCGCCCCGATTGAAGAAGAGGATGAAGACATGGAGGACATTTTTGAGGCAGATGAAGAGACGGAAAGCGTAGAATCGCCACCAAGCGCTCCGAAAGCTGTGGCAGTGAAACAATTTGCTCGAGTGAATACAATTAAAAGGACAACACGTGTTACCTACGCCCAGCAAAGGGGATATATGGAGCCCAAGAACGAAGAAGCAGCTTTCGATCAGTTGATGGAGGAGCTTAGCCAGCCAACGGAGTCTCAGTCCTCGCACTTCCAAAGTCAGGACGTGGACGAGGATGACAGCCAGCAGAGCATGGCACGTGGGTTTCACGATTTACGTGCCGCAGGCTCGAATCTACGCTTATCTGACATGTTTGACAACCTGATTAATGAGATTGAAGGAACCTCATTTTCAGTCTCAATTCGCCGAAATGCCCTGATGGAGCTTGCAACCAAATTTTTCGACCAAACAGCAACCACATATTTCCTAGATCGTGGGTTTGATCGGCGACTAGTTAAGGCCCTGAGTAACATCACAGATGTGCCTTCACATTTCATTGCTGCTGCCGCTGTCGCGCTACTGATAGATGCTGGAGCGAGCATGAGCGCCCTTCAGACCATACATCAATCGCCATGGTACTCCAAACTTGCAGGATTGCTCGAAAATGATATGGACATCTCCAGAGTTATCAAAGAACGACGGAATAACATGTCCAAAATTGCACAGATCTCCGTAGTGGATTTTCGGGACATTTTAATCAATTCAAAGATGTGGATAGGCACAACACCAAAACCTTTCTCTCCACGACTCATGGCTCTCAAGTGCCTAGAGCTTTTGGTCCGGAAAACACGAGAGCATGGAAGCCAAGCAGCGCTATTGGACGAGACGACACTTGAGAGTCTTTTAGCTGTGTTAGAATCCAGAGAGGAAGACGAATTGACAGATACTACAGCGGCAAGCCTAGCCCTTTCTATTCTGGAATCGAGCACAACGACTCCCGCCACACAGAAGAAGCCATCTGGTTGGCCGACCAAACTTGTCAGAACATTTGCTGAGCTGCTGCCCGCTCTAATAGCCACTTCAAAATCAGCCGGATTACATCGACGCGGTGATCTGGCATTGCGACTCACACTAAACTTGACAAATGAGAATCCACGATCTTGTGATGTCTTTGGCTCAGCGGAGACAATTCAGCCTCTCATCCGGTCAATCATTGAAAACTTTGATCGCTTAGCCAGCGAGATAAATCCCGAAGAACGAGCGATGGTATTGGATCGTCTCACCTTGTCCTTGGGAGCTATGATCAACTTGGCAGAATTCAGCGACAAAGTCAGGATGGCAGTCATTGACGGCAACGACTTGCTGCTCAATCGGGCGGTGGAGCTCTTCCTAGCAGGCAGGGAGAGGACTGGAGAGGCAGATTCCATCGAAGCCATGCAGACTAACGTTCCGTACGGATACCTCGCCATTTTAATGGGTAATCTGTGCCAGAATGGCCGGGTTCGAAAGCGCGTCCAGAGGAAGCTTCCGCAAGCGACACTATCGCCGCTCATCAATGCGGTAGACGAATTCACGAAGATCCATCAAATCGCCGATAGGGATATGTTTGAGGGGGATGAAGGAATGGAGGTTTACTCAAATTTTACGGCGAGGTTGCAGGTTGTCGCAGATAATCTGAGAATGGTTGCTGCTACCGTTTGAGAATGGAATGGTGGTTGTGTTCCGCCTTTTCACACACATACAGACATCTTGTGGACGTTTCAACGTCGTTTTTTTTCTTTGGTTGGATGGAATATAGATACTGCATGATTTACGGACTTTTATACCCCCTGTCGCTACTTCTATTCGGAGATGGAGTGCTACTACCTCGAGGAGCAAGAGGTTCAGAATGGGGACTACCACATGCTGCTTGTGGATACTGGAACTTGGATGTAGATAGAATTCATGATTTGATCCGTTCCTAATTGGGAGATACTTTTGATGTCATCACAAAATGTAGAGCCATGAACATATCCGATTGTCCATGTCTTCATCCTTCTGGAGAGGAGTAACATCATCGACTCAAATAGCATTGTGATTGTGATATGAGGGAGTGAGAAACGGCTCATAGAAGAAGTCTTCAAACAGTCAAACTTAGAAAGCAGTACAGTTACCCATTCCACAGAAGATATCAACTAAATCAGAGCAAGTGGTCGATGTGAGAGGCCCATGGGTGACCCGTAGGCATGGCGTGTGACCCGCTACCGTCGAAATATCCACTCTCTTTTGCCTCGTAGAAGTAATCCTTTTGAGTGTTCGACTTTCCGATGCAATATTATTATTCACACCCCAAAAGATGTCATTAATGTCAGATAGTTAATTTTGTGGAGCCAACGCAGCACAGGAAGCGAGTATTTGTGCTTTGTTACCCAAACATAACACGTCGAGCTGTGGACGACAGGCATGCACGTGGACGGTCCATTCCAAGGGTACTATAAGTGTCTTCGATCGCTAAGAGAACGGAGTCAAAAATTTTGACAGATGAAGTGTGTTCTCTTGCTTGGTATAAAAAAAACAGAGAACTAAGACTTTGCGAATCTAATGAGATCTGGATTATTGACTCGATATACCCACGATTCCAAGAAACTAATAGCGATATAGAAGCAGGAGGCCTAAACATATTCATAGGTTCAATGATCTGTAAATGCCATGAGATATTTGTGAATGCTGTCAACACCTCAACGACGTTGGGATGAGGTGTAGAAATGACATGGCGGACCCTTGGCACGGCTTTCAAAGTACGCCACTAGCCAAAGAGGTTTTCACCGTTTGCCCTCAACCCTCTTCCTCAACCTACAACAACGAAAACCTCTTGACTAGACACTGAAATACACTTCTTACCCTCCACCATGTCGGCAATTCCTAACAAAAAAGACATGGCTGCGCCCACTCCACAAAACACGCCCGCAAATAATGCTCCGATATCATCGCGCGCTCAACAGCCAGGTCTGTCCAGTCTGAAAGAAGGTAAGCAGTCTATTTATGCATTTTTTCCCACTATGACTTTCCAAATGGAAAAATCATGCCATCTTATATGACAACATCGAGATCAAAAATTAATTGAGCGCACAGAGGATTTTGACCGCGCTGCTGCTGCCAGTTTAATGGCACAGAACCCGGCTCTTGTTCAAGCCATGCAAGCAAAACTTGGCTCACTCCTCGGAAAGTCATCTGGATACGTCGAGTCACTTCCGGCCGCCGTCCGCAAGCGAGTCTCCGGTCTCAAGGGTGTGCAGAAGGAGCACTCCAAGCTCGAGGCACAGTTCCAAGAGGAGGTCTTGGAGTTGGAGAAGAAGTACTTTGTCAAATTCACCCCGCTATATGAGAAGCGTGCGAAGATTGTGAATGGCTCCGTCGAGCCAACCGAGGACGAGATCAAGGCTGGCGAGGAGAGTGACGATGAGAATGAGGAGGCTATGGATGAGGAGAAGACTGAGGAGGCGGAGTCTAAAGAGGAGATGAAGGGTATACCCGAGTTCTGGCTCTCCGCTATGAAGAACCAGATCTCTCTGCAGGAGATGATCACCGAGCGTGATGAGAAGGCCCTCAAATTTCTCACTGATATCCGCATGGAGTACCTCGAGAAGCCCGGTTTCCGCTTAATCTTTGAATTTTCCGACAATGAATTCTTCACCAACAAGACCATCTCGAAGACATATTTCTACCAGGAAGAGAACGGCTACGGCGGCGATTTCATCTACGATCACGCTGAGGGAGACAAGATCGAGTGGAAGTCGGGTCAGGACTTGACAGTGAGGATAGAGAGCAAGAAGCAGCGCAACAAGAGTAAGTCTCGGAGATACCAATACCAGTTTCAATCTTGCTAATCAGTTCATAGACACAAAGCAGACACGTGTCGTGCGAAAGACCGTCCCGTGCGAGTCCTTCTTCAACTTCTTCGCCCCACCTACCCCACCAGGCGATGACGAGTCCGGCACATCTGACATCGAGGAGCGTCTCGAACTCGACTACCAACTTGGCGAAGACATCAAGGAGAAACTCATCCCTCGCGCTGTTGACTGGTTTACTGGAGAGGCTCTGCAATTCGAGCAGTTGGATGATTTCGATGAGCCCGAGTTCGAGGACGACGATGACGAAGACGAGGAACTCAGCGATGACCGTGATGAGGACGAGGATGAGTCTGACGATGAGGTATGTTTGTAAACCCCCAGCCAGCCTGTGCACTTCCAGTCTAATATTATTATTATCAGAACGATGACTCAAAGCCAAAACAAGAGGCTGCTGAGTGCAAGCAGAGCTAAATGCTTTCCTTTGCCTCGATGAACACTAACAATCGGACCATTGCTAAATCTCCTAGGCATTGTTGTCTGGTTGGGTCTACCTCCTGTGTGCTTCAGCTGCCGACAAGGACTAAACCGACAAGCGATATTCGATATCCTCCCCCAATCCTCGAGTCCTCTATATAAAAAGCCCCTTCACCATGTTTGCGTTCGGTCCATGGACCTCAATTCCCTTCCTTGTTGCGTTAGTATACTGGTAGATGCATCATCATTGAATTAGTTGGAGGTCCGGCGTTCGTGCGGGCAGTGGTCGATTGATGTCTGCAATGGTTTGAGTCCATGGTGGCATAATGAAAAGGCCGGGGAAGCTAGATATAGTCTCTAATTGATGGTCATACGTACTGAGAAAAAAATTGCATGTCTTCTAGATACGTGGACGGCAGCCACAAAACGAAATACCCACCAGTACGAGACGTGCCTGCGGTAGCTTAACCCAAGGATCTCCGACGCATATGCACTCCTGATGAACGGAACAAGCAATGATACATTTTCTTGATCGTAGCCCAGAAAGCCTATGCAACACTTCGACTCAACGTTCCTTATTTGCTGGGCAGGGGCGCCTCAAAAATGCATCATTAAAGTCACGATGCAACTCCTGGAGTATCGGACGTGCATCTTTCCCATTTTATGTCGATGCACGTCCAAGATAGGCAAGGCCGGAGATATCAGCTACCTCTAGAGAGATATGAAAGCATCCCCGGCTCTTACTCATAATGAGTTCCGATCACTAAGCTCACCCAGCGGAAGCCTTCGAGTGGAACAAAGACTTTACCTATTTCCCTTTGTGGCCGCTCCGTTCTCCGCCTGACCCGCCAACCTCCCCTCTATATTCCCTCACCGATTAGTACAGCTTTTATTTTTTTTCCGTTGAGCTTCAATTCCACTGCCTTTTGCTCAGAATATTTGTGTTTTTGCGATTTTAAGCGAAAGGACAGGATCTCACGAGGTGATTTTCGCGCGAGAGAAAAGTGCCCCTCCAGCTCGATTTAGTACTGAAAACGTCACTGAAAGAGGTCCGAGGTGGCAGTTGATCGAGTCCTCAACGGCAACAAACTTCTAGAGCTCTAAGAAACAAATCACCTAGTGCCCCACATTGCAGCTTACTACCGAAATTGAAACGACGACAACCCACGAAGAAGGATAAACCTGATTCAATTGATCCATTAATTAATTCTTTTTCCCCACACATTCTTGAGCTTTTAGCTATAATCCTCGAGTATCTCCGGTGCTACTCCCACAATGGCCGACACTGTTATAAAACCAGAGCACGAGGAGGAACATGCCGGGTAAGGATAGGAAAAATAACCTTTTTATAGTGGAGATGCCCTGTACTGATAAACTTTCAGCAACATTGAACTTAAGGAGAATACCGTGATTGTTGTGCTAGGTGCGTACAATAAGCTCTCCTTGTGGTCGAGTGCCCCTCGCTGACGATATCACTTTAACAGGTGCCAGCGGTGACCTCGCAAAGAAAAAGACAGTGAGTATACTCGAAAGTGCAATTCCGAAGCTTCCGACTAATAGTCTATTCTAGTTTCCAGCCTTGTTTGGCCTCTTCAGAAACAATTTCCTACCAAAGGTAGGAGAATTCCCCCAGCCTTTCGCGCATTTAATCACGCCGAGCGTCGCTGATAAAACATACAGGATGTCAAAATTGTTGGATATGCACGGACGAAGATGGATCACGAGGTTAGGGACATTCTGTCGCAAGGAAGAAGATGTGGTTACTAATCTGGTATCATCAGGAATACCTCAAACGAGTAAAGTCGAACATCAAGACGCCGACGAAGGACATGGAGGAACAACTCAAGACTTTCTGCGACTTCTGCACATACGTCTCCGGACAGTACGATAGGGATGAATCATTCGTCGAGCTCACAAAGGAGATGGAGAAGCTTGAGAAGGGTCGGAAGGAGACGAACCGGGTGTTCTACATGGCGCTGCCACCAAGTGTCTTCATTCCAGTCTCTCAGCACCTGAAGAAGAATTGCTACCCAAAGGATGGTATCGCGCGTATAATTGTGAGTCGATTATCATTTTTCTTGGAAGTACAGAGAATGCTAACGAACATTACTACAGGTCGAGAAACCGTTCGGCAAAGACCTTCCCAGCTCCCGAGAACTACAGCGCGCGCTCGCACCAAACTGGACGGAAGAGGAGATCTTCAGAATCGACCACTACTTGGGCAAGGAGATGGTCAAGAACATCTTGATCCTGCGGTTCGGAAACGAGTTCTTCGGTGCGACCTGGAACAGGAACCACATCGATAACGTGCAAATCTCCTTCAAGGAGCCCTTCGGCACGGAAGGTCGAGGTGGCTACTTTGACGAATTCGGCATCATCCGCGATGTCATGCAGAACCATCTGTTGCAAGTCCTCACACTCCTAACCATGGAACGACCGATCTCCTTCTCCGCGGAAGACATCCGAGATGAGAAAGTGCGAGTTCTCCGCGGTATGCCAGCCATCGAACCCAAGAACGTGATCATCGGCCAATACGGAAAATCCCTAGACGGAAGCAAGCCAGGCTACAAAGACGACGACTCCGTACCCAAAGAATCAAGGTGTCCCACCTTCGCCTCCATGGTCGCCTACATCAAGAACGAGCGGTGGGACGGCGTGCCCTTCATCCTCAAAGCCGGCAAAGCCCTCAATGAGCAGAAAACCGAAGTCCGCATCCAGTTCAAAGATGTCACATCCGGCATCTTCAAGGATATCCCGCGAAACGAACTTGTTATGCGCATTCAGCCGAACGAATCCGTCTACATCAAGATGAACTCCAAATTGCCTGGTTTGTCTATGCAGACCGTGGTGACAGAACTCGATCTCACGTATCGACGTCGCTTCTCCGACTTGAAAATCCCGGAAGCGTATGAGAGTTTGATTTTGGACGCGTTGAAGGGGGATCATTCCAACTTTGTGCGTGATGATGAATTGGATGCTTCTTGGAGGATCTTTACCCCGCTGTTGCATTATTTGGATAGCAACAAAGAAATTATTCCTATGGAGTACCCATACGGTAAGTTTACATTATCATTCGCAAGATCTCGAACTGTCATTGACTAATGTAAAAACAGGATCCCGTGGTCCAGCCGTCCTGGACGACTTCACCGCATCATATGGCTACAAATTCAGCGACGCAGCTGGTTACCAGTGGCCAATGATAGATACCAACAAGCTCTAGGTGAGCTGTAATCCTTATTGGGAATCTGGAGTGCAAATCTGGTCTCGGCGAGGTAAGTTGGCCTCTGTGAAGGGGTAGTGGTTTTCCCACCTTTTTGGTTCTAATCATAGATTCTATTGGGGGCATGTTTTGAAGGAAGATTTCACGTTACCTATGATTCAAAGATGCTAAATATGCGAGCCTTTTTCGTTATCAAGGTGATGTGTTGAATTGATATTAAGTGAAGCTTTCTCAAGTTGTCTTCAACCCAGCCAGCCTCGTGGTCCGATGTCTCTTCATAATTCCCTCCCGTTTTTATCGTCTATTCGTGTTGAAGAGTGATCCATTCCTCATTGATATCAGGAAAACGCCGATGTTGAATGACCTTTGAAGCCCCCTCCCAATCCAAGTGCCTTCGCCTTTCCATTCAAGCTAAACGTAAAACATAATCTAATACAATATCCTCGTCCTAATGTGCGCAGACGACGCCGTGAGATTATGCTGCAACTCCTTCAGCTCATCCGGCTTGACATTACTGATATCAGCCATCAAGTAAGCGATCTCGCCCCTCGAATCCGTCATCTGCTTATCGATATTGTGATCCGCCAACACGTTATTCACCTGCCTCAACACACCCGGTACATTCTTATGCACGTAAATCACCCTAGCATGATTGGGTTCATCAATGGTAAGCGATCGCAGTGTGACTTCCGGTAAATTTACAGATCCTTGCGTTGTACCTTCGTTTACGTAGCGGACTAGGAATTGTGCTACCTCGACACCGATGGCGGATTGGGCTTCTTCGGTTGAACCGCCAATGTGCGGGGTCAAGATCAAATTTTTTAAGCTGCGGAGGTCATCTGTGAAGTTATTGAGGGAACCATTGAAGTAATCGCCGTTTCCGCCTGGTTCGTTGGGGTAAACGTCCAGAGCTGCGCCGGCAAGTTTACCACTGCGCATTGCTTCTATGAGGGCGGGTATGTCGACGACGCTGCCGCGGGAGTTGTTGATGAGGTAGGAACCCGATCGCATTTGGGCGAACTGGGCGGTCGAAATTAGATTATTGGTATCCGCTGTTTCGGGGACGTGTAATGTCACAAAATCGGATTTGGAGAGCAGGGTTTCGAGATCTTTGATTTGTTTGGATGTGCTCAACGCCATGAGGGGTACGACGTCGTAGTATATAACTTGCATGCCCATTTGCTCGGCCAGGACGGAGAGCTGGCTTCCAATGTGGCCGTAGCCTACTATACCCAGGGTTTTGCCGCGGACTTCCCAGCATCCGGCTGATACTTTGTTCCATATTCCGGCGTGGAGTTCTGCGCTGCGGTCTGTGATTTGGCGGGCTAGTCCGATGATTTCGGCGATGGTGAGTTCGGCCACGGAACGCGAATTGCTGAAGGGAGAGTTGAAGACTGCTATTCCCAGGGAAGCGGCGGTTTTGAGGTCAACTTGGTTTGTGCCGATGCAGAAACAACCTATTACTAGGAGGTTTTTGGCTGAGTTGAGGACTTTGGCTGTGAGTTTTGTTTTTGAACGGATACCAATGACATGGACATCTCTGGAAGAGCGCAAAAGTGTTAGCCAGTGCTTGCCCTCATAAATACGTTATGACCTACTTGATCCTCTCAATCAACTGTTCCTCTGGTAACGAACTCTTTATAGCTTCAACTTGATATCCCTGCTCCCTCAATATCGTCTGGCCCGTCTCATTTACGTTCTCCAACAGTAAGACTTTGATATCCTTCGTATCAAATGGTTTTAGTGCCTTCTGTGTTGTATTCGACCGCTGAAGACCGGGGAAACTAGCTTGCGGGGAGTGGAAGCTAGTCGTAGGAGAGGAGGAAAGACCAGCGATGCCATTGCTCCAGCTATTGGAGACTGACCGCGCTACTTTCTGAACAATAGGTATATCTTTGGACATTTTGGTTGCGGTGTTCTGAATATTGAGGAATTCGAGAGAATGGATATTTAGCTCTATAGGTATGTCTAGCAGTGGAGTGATTACCAATTGTTTGACTCAGAGGAACGAGATTTTGGGAATTGAAAAGGCGTTTTGAGATGATGCAATCCTGTGAGTCGAGCCTTTTTAACTTTGAGGAACAGGGGTCTAAAAGCTTGGACATTTCCGCATTGGGACATGGACCAGCCTTACAAGAATTTGAGGTACGACGTCTCTCACAACAACCACTTAGGAAAAACCATTGTTATATCACAAGACAACCCCCCTGCCCTTACAGACAAGCTAGGTAATCACTGTGCTTGTTGCGCTTTAATGACAAACACCCGTTGAAGGCTGTAGCTCGATTCCAAGGAGTTTTGTCGCGCATGATTATGTTAAACTGACCTGCGAGGAATCAACTTGGCTACCGAACATCCGTCACAGTTTCTCGCAGCCATATTTTGATGGTCAAGTCGCTACACGTCTTTCCTAAAGAGGGATGTATTACTTTCAATACACTTTTATTTTACATACGTAAAATGCTTCCTCTGTTCGACGACAAGCAGTATTATAAATCAAATTATGCGTTAAGGCGTGATGTACGCAGCGATATCTGATTCGAAACCAAGATGACCATACTGAATCCTCTACCTCGACTGTCAATACTCCGTCAAAAAAACTAGGATCTTGTTGAAGAATAACAAGAACCTACCCCCACAATTAGCATCTATCAAGCAACTCTAAAGCGACACAACCACAGAAACTTACCTCCCGCAGGTGTCAAATCAAGTAGCTTTCCTTCCATGAACAGTGCAGGGGATCAAGATAGACGCAACTTCTATTCGAAGATACGTGGTATAATGAAAGTGACTGATACGTGATGGAATCTGCACGCAACACTATCAAACGAAACCAAGGTAGTGAATCCTGAAACCCTTACTTCGAAAGCGCATACTCGGTCAAAAAGCTGGGATCTTGCTGAAGAATAACGAGAAGCTACTCCACAATTAGCTCTATCCAAAAATTTCGCGACAACACAGAGTACGGAAGTCTTACCTCTGCAGCTTTCAAATCGAGTAATTTTCCTTCCACGAACAGCGCGGGGAATTCCTTTACGTTCTCATGGCACTCAAGGTAAACTCTCATTTCCTCATTTGCCAGAATATCGTAGAAACCCAAGTGTAAACCTTTTCTCTTGCGCAATTCAGCCACGATAGCTTGGCTCATGGTGCACTCGGTTTCTTTTAGCGTGCCCTCTAAGCAAATGTTTACTTCCAACTTTGAGAACATGTTGTCGAGACTGGCTCTCATTGGGTGTGGGACGTTCGGGGGTACTTCTATGCTGTCCAGTATGCGTGTCAAAGCAGGATTTATGGGGGACGTAGGTGCGGTCAGAAAATTTCCAGAGAGTAGTGATTGGACATTTTCAGCATCGATTGAACTTCGTGATGAGTTCCGCGAAAGGCTGTTCAATAGCGGTAGCACACCTCTCCAAGGTCGAGGAGACGCTTCTCGATCGGGCGGCGGTGGTGCCGATTCTCTTGTCCTTGTTGGTGCACCACTGTCGTCTCCGATCCCTGCCAACAGCTCGTTTATGCTGGGCAGGGTAAGGTCCTGTGCGCTGTGGTCCACGTCTTCCATCAATGTGTCCTGCCTAAAGACGTTGACCTGACTAGGTTGTTCATCAATCGTAACTCCTTCCACCTGCAACGCAAGCTTCCAAGCCGGAGGATCTAGCACTTCCGCCATTCCCAATACCGCCTCCCGAGCTTCCCTCAAAGCCCTGTCCGTTGGTGGCTTCCAATCGGGTAAATCCCTCTTCTGATCTCCTGAAAACCAACACTTGGACCGTCTGACGATATCGCTACCCAAGTACTCCTCCGCTAGACGCCATATCTCTAAGTAAGTCTCTTCTACATTGTGTGTAGGCTCCCTCTGGCACGATTTGGAACCAAATTGTAAGAAGTAGTTGCCGTCAAAAGGAATGATTTGGCGCTCTTTGAATTTCCACTCAAAGTAATGCTGGTGTACGATGAAAAATTTGCCCTTTGGGTCGATGGTTCCGCGCCATTTCTTTAGAACAGCCTTTAGAAAATTTAAGTACCGGTCAAAGTCCTCTGGCGACTGCGTGTCAATAGGGCGGACCACATCGAAACCGTAGTCGTAATAGGGTGCGTTGAGATAGGCCCCATGGAACTCGACTTGGGGTTGGCGCTGGCTGCCCAGCGACATGATGCTTGCTTCTTCGGCCTTTGCTTCGTTGTACTCGGTGGAGGGGGGAGTGTCGATGAAGCTGTAATCAGTGCTCGACACTTGCTCACTGCTCACGGCCTTAGCTATGTACCTCTTTCAATGATTCTCGAACTAGCCTGGCCATGGAGCCAAGCAAGGATGTTGGACTGTTCTCGCGGATGCGTTTGGAAAGTCTGAATTCGTCAACAATGCGCTCGCGATCTTCAGCAATGAGATACACAAACGTGGAGAATTCTGTCTTTAGATCTTCAAGCTCTTTTAGACGTTTTGCTCGTGATGGATCCATGTATGCGGAATTTGGTGCCATGGTTCTGTTGGGAATAAAACGGTAAAAGTGCGCGTGATTGAATAATTTCGTTAAACTGCTGCTCTGTAATTCGTTGTCCTTGTTGGAGTTGAAGAGTGTTGGATGTGTCCTTTTCATCGCCGTTGCAACATGTGAAATTAATAGGCAGTAACGAAGGCAGCATGCTGCCCCTTCCCAGCCAATGAGAGCATATTCATTATGGTTAATATTTGATATATCCACTGCTCTTTCTGTAGAGGGACTTGCACTTTTCAATTACCCCATGGCAGAGACATGCAAGAAGACTTGTAAAATGAAAATTGTGAATGAACTTTATACGAAGGCATACACGATACGGACGCGATACTCAAAACTCATTTTATGGCATTCACTTCTGCGGAATGCTGCTTTGAATTTGAAGAAATGCTTGGAGTTCGAAGTATGCAATTATTTCCATGTGTCCGGGTGCATTGGTAGCAGAGGTAATACACGAACTTCCCTTCCGCATCGGTCTGCTGTGAATGGCGAAGTGATGATGCGTTTATTCCAGGAATTTCAGCTGTAACAATTCTATGCTACTTTAGGGCCTCCAGCACATTAGCATGCTCACAGCTTCTAAGTTAGATAACCATAACTATGCGACAGGAGAGCTTCGCACAGAAGCGGTATTGTATTGACAATGTCAGACATCGTGAACCGTTGAGCTCTTGCGCAAGTTACTGGTTAGTTATACGCAAGCTTCGACAGCGATGTACCAGCGAACCCTGGAGACTTGCGCCTTGTGACGCAGTCATGGATTCGAAGGAATAATAATTCGAAATGAAGATAAATGATTAGGAGAGTAGAGAATTGGAAAGCGGCGGGTGGTTGGAGGGAACCTTAGCGATGCCAAAGCACTGACCAAGTCGAGGCTCTGCCTTCCCACTTGCCGATGCTAACCCGAAAGCAACCAACACCTTACGTACAAAATTATTGGAGACCAATGCTTTTACCAATCAACCCCTCCACTTAACTCTATTTAGTGTTGACAAGTTCGTTGCGAAGCTCCTTCGCCACGACCAAGAGTTGTCGCGTCCGAGTATATATATATATACTCATATATAGACATCGATACATCAACTGCCCCTCTCAGAGTTAATTCACATCTCCAACTTTACTAGTAAACATGCCGAATCCCCCAAAGCAGAGGAAGATTGCCCTCGTAGGCAGCAGATCCGTTGGTATTCAAAACATACCTCAGAGCTATTGACCATATTCTAACCAACCCAGGTAAATCTTCCCTCACAGTCCAATACGTCGACGGCCACTTCGTAGAGAGCTACTACCCCACCATCGAAAACACCTTCTCCAAGGTTATACGGTACCGCGGTCAAGACTTTGCCACCGAAATCATTGACACGGCGGGTCAAGTAAGCGACAAGAATGGGGTTGAGCAAGAATTCATGGCTTGTCATTGACTCGCCCAACGGAAGTGCTAATTCATGGATTGTAGGATGAATACAGCATATTGAACTCGAAACACTTTATTGGCATTCATGGATATATGTTGGTGTACTCGGTCGCTTCTACGCAGTCGTTTGAGATGGTTAGGATTATTAGGGAGAAGATTCTGAATCATCTGGTGGGTGCAACCCTTTTCGTTTTGGACACCTCGCTTGGGGAGGGATGTCGGAAGGCTAATTTTGTTGATGTAGGGTACCGAGTGGGTTCCATTGGTTATTGTGGGCAACAAGAGCGACATGCGCCCAGAGCAACGACAAGTCACCAAAGAGCAAGGCAAGGCTCTCGCGGAAGAGTTCAAATGCGGATGGACAGAGACGAGTGCTCGGTTCGACGAGAATGTCGCAAAGGCATTCGAGCTGGTCATCGTTGAGATTGAGAAGACGCAGAATCCGAACGAGCCCACAGGAGGCAACAAGTGCTCTGTGATGTGAACGTCACTTCTTGGGTTGGTTATGACAAGGCGGTGCTCTGATTCGCACTTCCAATGCGCCTCAGGCTTTTGTACGACTAGTTTACCCCACGAGTTTCCTTCTTTCGGCGTTACAGATTCCCTAATTCCTTTCTGTCTTTCTTCAATTGTATTAATGGCAGCGAGTCTTCATTTTGGTTGCGCTGGACGACTTTACTTTTTGAGCGGTTGATGCGATGCTTTGGTTTATACGTCTTACAATCGAATTCTTGACCCCCACGCATCGTGAACATGTGAAAGTAACCCCAAACCCAAAGTACCCCTGCAGCGATCTTCCAACACCAATTCTAGACCACGTCAATTCGACCAAGCTCCATTTGGAAGTTACCCAGTTACGGAGTACTGAACAGTGTCCAACTGATTATTTGGAGTACTAATTAGAGACCATGACTTCCTGTTGTGACCATGGTAAACCCCTGCGCGTTACGAAATATCGATTTCATCTTCAAGGAGAATCTTCCGTACCCCTTGGCCTTACCCCTTTCGTCAAAGGTGCCAAACCAGCGTGACCAGGTGTCACCTCCGCATCGAATCCACCGATAAGCGATTGAAATTAGGGATACACCTGTCATGGTGGTCTTTTCAACCTCATTCCATTATAAATACACTTGTTTTGAGATAACCCATCCGGCGTCAGTGGGCGCTGGAAAGTTAATCGCGTGTCCAGTTCTATCTAGCTTGTACTTCTGAACACTAGACCAACGATCAGAGATGCCGCAAGTTTCATCATGGAGTGGTACGGCGAGCATTAAGGGCTCAAGTGAGAGTACTCGCATGGCATTGTTGACGGCGAGTTTGATTGGGATACAGTACATCTATCTTCCCCCCCCCTCACCCCCTTCTTTCCTACTCCACCACCGTCTTCCGCTATACTAACTATCATAACAGATTCACATGGGGCCTCGAAATGACATACTGCACACCCTACCTCCTCCGCCTCGGCCTAACAAAATCAATGGTCTCCCTCGTCTGGATAGCAGGACCCCTCTCCGGAATGATAATGCACCCTGTCATTGGCATCATAGCCGACAGAAGCACAAACCCCTACGGTCGACGACGACCCTTTATGCTAATAGGCACATTCTTCGTTTGCATATCCCTCTGGGTACTTGGATGGACCACCGAAATAGTGGGTTTATTTATCGAGGACAAAGATAGGCAGAGGGGCACCGTGATTGCGCTTGCAGTAGTAGCGATATATGGGATTGATTTTGCGGTTAATGTCGTGCAGGCTTGTTGTAGAAGTTTGATTGTTGATTCGCTTCCTATTCCGAAGCAGCAACTTGGTTCTGCGTGGGCGAGTCGTATGGTTGCTATTGGGAGTTTGATTGGGTATGGGTTTGGGGCTTTGGATCTGGGTGCTATTTTCGGGACTAGTATTGGGGATACGCAGTTCAAGCAGCTGATTGTCGTTTCCGCGGTGTCGTTATGTACGACTGTGGGGTTGACTTGCTTTGCTGTCACGGAGAGGGTGCTTGTTACGAGTGGGAAGGATGAGGGTGGGGAAGAAGGGTTTGGGGCGCTGGCTATGTTGACGCAGATATACAATGCTGCGTCGAATCCGCCTGAGAATATCGCTGCCATCTGTAGAGTACAATTCTGGTGTTGGATCGGGTGGTTTCCTTTTTTATTTTATTCCACTACTTGGTACGTTTTGGTCCTCTCCCAACGTTATAGAGTCTTCCACTGACAAGACAGCAGGATAGGAGAAGTATACCTCCGCTTCAACGCCCCAGCCGACGCACACAACCACCCCGACTCCCTCGGTCAAATCGGCCGCGTCGGCTCGCAAGCCCTCGTAGCCTTCTCAATAATCACCTTCGCCTCCTCCGTCTTCCTCCCCTGGTTCATCGACACCCCTTCCTCCGACGAGGAGAGCCACTTCACCCCTAGACCGCCCGAATCCATCGCCTGGCTCGTGACCGAAGCCTCCAAGTGGAGACCCGATCTCGTGTCCGCGTGGTCGTATTCCCATGTCATTTTCGCGGGATCGATGGTCATGGCGCCCTTTGTCACGTCCTTCAGGGCGGCAACGGCGATTGTAGCCATGTGTGGTATTCCGTGGTCTTTGGCTTGTTGGGCTCCGTTTACATTTATGGGAATGGAGATTAATAAGTTGAATTCCGGGAGTGGGGCTTCACGGCATGGGCCTAGCAAATCGCGCGGTTCGGTTGAGTTGCATGATACAAAAGAACATCTTGAAGATAAGAACGAATTTCCTGTATCAGACCACGGCGATCTTGCAGGGGTGTATCTTGGTCTGTTAAACGTGTATACCACGTTACCGCAGTTTATAGGCACGTTCATCTCTTGGATAGTGTTTTCTATTCTTGAGCCTGGGAAATCGCCAGAGTTGGCGAAAGAAGCGCATCCAGATGAGCATCACTCTACGGATGGATACAATGCCATCGCTGTGTGCCTGTTCATTGGTTCTTTAGCTGCTGTGATTGCTGCGTACGCCACTGAGAGATTTAAGAAGCTCTTAGCGGCGCAGGCTCAGCAGTCGAGGAGTATTGATTGATTGAGTAGTGGAGCCTGGCTTTCTATCTCTTTGTACTTACAGCGAGCATTTCTATGGGCGTACTATGTATTGGCTTATGTATTGGATGATTTACTGTACCATATGTATAATACATCGGTTTCACGACCACTTCGAATGATAGAATGGCTTCTTATTACGCTTCTAGCGGAAACATAGAAGAAAAGACAAGATACGCCGCGGGAGAACTTAATCCTATTAGATTGCTGGTTGCGAGAGATGGTAAGTTGAATAAAGCCCAAGGTGTTCTAAGAGTTGTTCAGAGTGTTTCATGAAGAAGCGGCTGCTGGTTCAACAGTATATTGTATCACACACAATATCCTTACCCAGACATAGCAAGTTTGTAATTGTGAGCGAGATGCATGAGCCAGTATCGGCAGCTTTTAGTATTGGATTTCCATATCTATGAACAATAGACAGGGAAACCCCCAGCACGCGCCAAGTTCATCATGCAAAGCCTCAATCATAAATGACCAAGCCGAAAGATACAGAACTGGCAAACCCGTCCCTCATCTATGATGGCAATAATCTCATCAAAGCGCACAAGTCATCATAATCCCTGCCTATTCTGTATGTGTGTGTGTTCCCATTCCCAAAATGCAGTGCCTGAAGACATGAGTCTTCCTGAAGTGGTGCCCAGCTCGGAAAAGCCAGGCAATTGTCGTTTAAATATCTTCAATATCCACATCGCTAGCATCGGAACCACTGCGGTCTTCGTCGAATTCAAAGCCGATACCTTCATTCGTCTCGTCGGCGTATGTGTCTGTCTCGTTGATCTTGGCTGTTTCGGGTAATTCACCATATGCTTTTAATGAACGGGCTTCGTCGGCCGAGTACTTCATCAGGACATCGCCTTTGCCGTCTTGGTATTCACGTAGAGAGCTGGGTGGGTGTTAAAACTTGTGTGACTATGCATGACGAGGGTAAGATGAGCGGCTTACAGTAGAATGATATCGCCCTGATTGATCCACACCTTCTTTCGAAGTTTGCCACGGATATGTGCTAGACGCATAGGACCGTCGAAGCACTTGGCTTCGAGTCGCCCGTTACCAAGCATCTTCACTACTTGGGCATATTCTGGTAGGGCGTAATGGTTAGCCGCTATAGTAAGCGACAGTGTAGCGCAACCATGAAGACATACCTTGACCGTCCTCCTTGAACACCAACTCGCGCTTCTCGTTGTCGTTCTCGTTCTTACCCCTACGTCGATTTTTACCTCCCTAAATGCCATGTTAGCATGTCTATCCGTATGAAAGACTCCAATCCTTTGTGGCAATATCGGGGTGTGCGCACTTTTCCCTTATTCTTCGGCATATTAAATTCCGGTTGTTCTTTTCTCTCCTAAGTGTTTGTGTATTCTGAGACTTTTTGCGTCTTCTGGTTGTTGTAAGTAGTGGTTTTGTGGGAGTGTAAACGTGAGTTGTACTTGAAGAAAGTGGAGTGGGGTGCGTTGTTGGATCACTCTCTTTATAGCGGGGCACGGGTTTTGGGCTTAGAATGCCAAGATTTCAGAAAATTGACTTAGCCAATTTCCACGCTTCGTCACAGGGGTTTGTGTCAACACCATCGCCTTGTTCTTTTGGCAGAGAGTCAGGGTGTTACCGGATGGATCAACGTGATGGAATTAGTCAAGGACTTTGTGTAGGCCTACAGTTCCGAGAGAAAGTCATTCGGCCTACTTTCAAGAGCTGAAAAACATTCAAACTCGCGCATTTCTTCCAACTGGACCCACAAGAGAATTACGAAATGATATGGCCAAACACTTAGATTTATTCCGGAATTCAAAGCCAGATGTCATCCTCGGCCACTTCAAATCCTTCCACCTGGAATACCATCACAATCACGTAGCCGGCTACGCCGCTCGCAGCCTCTGTTCAGGCCTCCTGAACTTCATGGAAAAACCTGTCAAAGAACGCTGGGGAAAGCGCGACAGAAATTCCCTGTGGTGGACAGTCAATTCCAGCAATCAGTTCGAAAATCAATGTGTGAAGCGGCATCACATTCGACGGACGAGGTGCGCGTTTCGTGATGGGTTGAAGAGCTTGGGGTATGATGAGGAAGGGAATCCAGTCATGGTGGACGGCGGATCAAAGAGTGACTTGAAGCCTATCAGAGGTTCTATGGCACTTCAAATTAGGAAAGAGATCATGGAGCGGAAATATGCGGAATTGAAGGAGGAGGTAGTGAGGGGAATACAGGAGGCTCTCATGGCTCCGAGTACACGAAAATCGGGATGGGGGCCACAGCGGAATACAAAAAAAGTCGCGAAGAAGAGTATCACTGTTCCAGCAAAATCGAGTTGGCAGGGGAAGGACTCGGTATCGAAAGTACGAACAATCAGCCTTCGTTGATACTACCGGCACATAAATTAAAACACTCCACCAGCAATTACCGATGGCCAATGTCGTCGACCTTAGCGGTCACGCGTATTCGCATTTGCTTTGCCAGCTTCATGCAGCAAGATTACAGCCCTTGTTCTTCGAGACCGCGAGTTCTTTGAAAACAGAGTCGTAAAGGATACGACTGTGAAGGAACACTTCAAACAAATTACAGAGTCGGTTTCCGTGGCTGACCAATTTGGGGTTTTACACTCCAAGACACTCATCGAGATCATCCTAAACGGAATAGTGGTTGTTTAAGAGAATTGTGTTAGGTTAGTCTTGTTGAATATAGGGAGGGCGGAGTAAAGACGTACCTCGCCAGACAAACACATTACGTCCATATCGGGCGGAAAATTGAACGCCCTGTGCATGCCCGGGTCTGCCTTCCCAAGGAAAACAATATCGTGGTCCCACCCATCACCAAAATCATACGTGTATGTTATCGATACGAGCCTAACTGGTGCTTCGATATTGCCAAAGACTTGACAGAGGCGAATTTGGCTTTCATCCTTTGTCTTCTCGTCTTCCTCTATATCGTCCAGGTAGCTCGTCGGTCTAAGGGAGAGAACTTTTCGTTCCGAGCGCTTTAGTGTTTGGTCGTTAGTACTGTACTTGTGCGTTATGCTTCTAAAGTTGGGTGAGACTTGAGGCATACCTTGAGTTCCTCATTCCGTAAATCAATCTCAAATTTATGCATGTGCATATTCGACCAGTCAAATGCGGTTTGGATGACTTCGGATAAGTCTGCGAAGCTGTACCATGATGGTACTGAGAGAGTACGGGTGATGCATGGATCGTCGATATCGAGTAATTCTATGTAAAGGAGGTAGTTTTCTATCGGGCCAGGCTGAAGATTTCATCAATACGAAAGAATACTCGAGATCTATTAAATATTACTTACCGTCGTTATAGGAGGAATGGTGTTGTCCTCAGCTAATTCATCCTCGACCACATTCTCTTTAATCTCGATCTTCTCATCTTTTGTAGAGAAGCTTTTTGCTTTTTTCACTCCCTTCTTTGGCGCGGCGGGTTTCTTGGATTTTGCTGCTTTGGGCATTGTGTAATGTGATGGTATCAGGATTGTTGGTACCGTAGAATTGTTTTCTCGAGGAGAGATGCAATCGAAAAAGGTTTAAAAATCGCGTTGGAATAAACATTACATCATAAGGCTGACGCCCGTCTTTGGCTATCACCATTCTACGACCACGACGCCAAAACTCGTGATTGCGAATATGTCAAGGCTAATACCATTTTCTTGAACTGTCGGGTACGACATTGAATTTTCTAAATACGCGTGTGCGTTTTTTAAGAAATGTGAGCTACTGATTGTGTAAATCAGAGCAATCATCTTGTGGAAGGGAACTCGCGCCAAGAGAATTGTACCAAAATATATGCCTGAGTTCGAAAACCATAATCAACAAACAACATAATACTAATTCCAAAAACTAAAACTGGCAAAACTTACAACCAGCACCTATTTCTAGGAGAGGGCTTTCTTGTTTAATGTAAGAAGGCTGTTAGGCTTTTTTAAAATTGGTACAGTATTTCGGTTTTTACCGCTACCCACTTCCCAGAAAGTGTAGGCTATAACTCACGCTACCGTACCAATTGTTAGGAAAGTTTGCGTTTAGCACATTTATATACTACTTGAAAAAAGTTGGTATGGGGTATTGTGGAGACGTAAAGGCATGGTAGCAGTTATAGATCTAAGACTAAGAGACAGAAGTAGGAGTCAGAAAATCAGAACTGAATACTCAATTCCGTATTCACAGTAACTACAGCTGTTTGCAATATCCGCTATGTTGAAGTTCAGATGGTTGATATGGGCCGTCACTCACGTGAGTATACATACTCAAACCGTTTCGTTACTACAACTTTAAGCTAGTATCTTTAGATCAACTAACGAACCGTGGAATTACGGCCTATGTCCTAGTTTATCTGTTTGAATGTCTACGTGAGCGGATGTGCGACAATACTACACTCCACTAACCCACTTGGGGGGGTCCGCTCTGACATATCAGAATGATAGCTAAGCTCGATTGGGTATGCCCATTCGCTCTGACCTGTGAAAATTGGTAACTAAGCCCCATCAAGTATTACCTCTCGCTTTGACGAGGACCCCCTTAGAAATGGGGAAGGGTATATAGTCCATCTCCCACCACCTCCTATAGCTCTTTACCCCTTATACAATTTTACCCGCCAGCCCCAGTACGAACAAAGCTCATAGAACGAGATTCAACTTACACAACAAACTCAACTCGCTCCCAACCCAATCTCGCCAAACATGGGCCCTAACATTGATCCGTCTCTTCAAAACTCCACAAACACAAGTAACGCCGACGAAAGGGATAAGCCAGAGACGGACTTTACTAATGGGGGGAGTCACCAAGCCGATACGGGACCACAACATGACCTAACAGCCCTAATCGACAACAACCAAGTCGACAATATGATCAACGATTACGTGGATTGGGAAAATTATCTCGGTAATACGGTCGAACGATGGGATAGCCCCTTGGAAAACTACTCGAACAGCACGCCCTTCCCTGACCTCGACTTGAACAACATTTTCGAGAGGACGGACGACACCATCGACAACTTGAACAACAATCTCGACATAACCAACAACGTTCCCCAGAACTTGGACGCTCCTAACGGTAACATGGATATCCCTTCCGCTGGCTTGGACATCCTTCCCGGTGAGATGAGCAGGGCGTCTGATAACATGAACATCTTGGGCAACCTCTCCAGTCACATGGATAACTCAGAGGCTCTCCCTGCTCGGGAGGGTCTTTCCGACTCAGCCTCCTTAAATTCAGATCAAGGCCCGGCCACCGCAAACGCGTCTTCGCCCAACCAAAGCAGCCCAGAAGCTCCCCCAGAGCAAGTCGATCGCCGTCGCCATATCCATATCGCTGCCGATGGCATGCGGGACCTCCATTTCCAGTGCGGGAATACTGTCTTTTATCTTAGCTCATCAGACATCATGCAAAGAATACCGAGACTGTTTTTTATGAACGAGAGTAACCGCAACCGCACCGAAAGAGCCCTTTTTCTCAAGGACGCGGACGCTATGGAGTGCATCTTCCGACTCGCTCATGGTCAAACACCAAACCACATCGAGGAGATCTTATCTCTGGAGCACATATGCGAAGTCCTTCACCACCACGCCTTGCATTTCGGCTGCGTAGCTCTCGTCCGTGATTACGTTGATGAGCGCCTCAACCTCCTCAGCAAGCTAGGGGAATGGTATGGCGTGGAGGCGCGGGTTGGTCGTAAAGCGGTTGTTCATGCGAGGCCAGCGTTTCACCTTGTGTACAATCTCGCATATACTTATGGCCTCGTCACTCACGCCAGGAACGCTCTCCGCGGATTAGCCCTAGATATGGCAAGTGGCGCAAAACCAGACGAAGACATGTGTAATGGCGAGTCGGTCACAGATCGCGATCTTCCGGAGAATGTGCGTACATACCTAAGGCAGATCCGACAGAAGATCATTGGGGAGATATCCAATCTAGGGCCATGCACAGTACGAGTTTTCTTCGACGTAGACAGGACCGAGGAAGAATATAGGCCTCCTGGCCCTAACCGTCCAGATGTCGTCGAGGAGGACACTCGCATCACACTTGGTGAGCCGAAATTTCACTTGCACTCCCAAGAGACATTGATGGCTTGTGTGGAATATCTTTGTACTCGGGTGTCCATGGATAAAATCCCAAACAATTCCAATGGAGGGTATGGCGCCACCATGCGCGAGAATCTTCGTTACATTCTGGACCATCAGCCGTACCTGCCTGCAGACTTACACCAATTGATCGTGGGCCGGGGAGACAGACTGAAGCAACAGCATGACCTTCTCATGAGAGTTGCACCGAGGACCGAGCATCAGGAGGAGACACCCCAGGCAACCCAAGAAAGTCGGACAGATTCTGATTCAGGGGCCTACCCGCAACCACCTCAAGCACCGACAACTCCGGCGCCCACAATAAGAACCGGGCATCTGGTGGGGACACTCCAGGCAACTCAAGAAAGTCAGACAGATTCAGGGAGGCATCTGCAACCACCTCAAGCAACGACATATCTGCGACCACCTCAAGCACCGACAACTCCGGCGCCTACGACAGGAACCGGGCGTCAGGAGGAGACACTCCCAGCGATCCAAGAAAATCAAACAAATCCAAAGTCATATCCACCACCACCACCTCAAGCATCGACAGGTCCGGCGCCCTTCCCAAGTCCGTACCCTGCTGAATTCCGAAATGGTCGCCCATTTGATTTTAATGAATGGCTTAATGATTGAACCTGCTAGCGTCGATGCCTCGAAGTATCGGCACTAGTAATGGCAGTGTGGAATATGTATAAAATGGAGCGTTAGGCGTTACAGTTTTTTTTGGAGCATGACATTTCCACAACTCGCGGTTTCATTCCCTTCGTCCTTTATTGTTATTGGTGTTTTTTTTTTGCTCTGTTGGAGGCGTTGGGGGAGGAATTGGGCCTTTCCAAGCAGGGCCTGGGATGTTTTCATTTGTCTACCAAAAGTTTGCACTGTTAGATTTCGGATGAGTTAGTAACCAATAGTAAAAAAAAAATGTTTTTTTGCGAAAACCCAGAACTATTGTTCAGTGAGACCCCGTCGCAAGTGTATCATTGAAGTTGAGGTTACCAAAGAATTGATGCGAAGACCTCGCTATACAACTCGCATACCCACCGGACCGAGAAGCAGCCACATCAGAGTACTGCAAAAAATAGCAAACTCCAAGTTGGAACTATATTCTTTCAATCAATTATCAAGCTGTTTACAGCCCCAGCAGAATCGAAGGTACAATGCTTCAACCTTCGGTATGGATGATGCAGGGCCACCTGTCGAACTAGATCCACCCATCTTTCCGTGCTTGAACGCGCTAGAACCTTTCTTCAGGACCCAGATTGATGGTGGACAAGTCATTGACCTTCCCATCATCGCCAAAATGGTAAATCAAAGTTACGATGTCAAAGGTAGTTGAATCGGTTGATGTCGAGTGCTCCCCCGGGCCGGCAGGGGGCCAGAACTAACTAACCAGGCGCACGTGGCTCCAACCTCCAACCCCCATCTTTCCCGTTTCAGGAAGGAAAGGGTAGATCAGATGATCTCCAATTCCAAGACCATTCAACCTGTCTACATCTCAATTTCTTCCCAATTTCCAAGACCATTGCCCCTCAAGGCAGCGTCATCAACTTTCCGAACGCTCCATACATTTTCAAATACAAGCGCTAAACATCACGACACAGCCACAATCTTCTCCAATCATTGCGAAAACAGAAGATCCGAACCCCTTGCAATAACGAACGATTATTCTAATCGCTGCATGATCAGTCAGCACACCCACTGCCCACAATAAGTACCTTATAGGTATACGTCAGTACCATATATCGTGTATCGTATCAGAGACGCGCGGTCGCAATCCCTCTTCTCAACGAACGGAGAATTCACGCACAAGAGAACTACGAACAACCTACTCAATTCTTTAAAATTTACTCAAAGGGCACTACCTCAAGCTCTTTCACGCCTTTGAAACCCACCATACAATCGCGATGCCTTCCCCTCGTGGCAGCCCCGACAACGACAGCCGTGCCAGCATCGACAGTACTCGGGAAGACTACAATCGCATTACCATCCCCTCAACACTCAAGACCCAAATCTACTCTCAAATCGCAGATTCTTCCGAGTCCATTCCCCTCGATGACGACGACGACAGTGATGAGGAAGTCGATACCAAACCACAGACCACAATAGCTAACACGAAACCCCCCGGAGGTGCCCAGTCAAAGCTCTCCCAATCCCTCCTCAGCTCAGATTTCCCAACCCCGACGCCCGAGAAACCGAATCCCATGGAGCAAGTCTCCACACCGAACGCGCCAACTTCCACGAGCTCCAAGTTGCTGTCACCGGGAGACAATGGAGTAGATGGTGACAGTATGAGCAGGCAGACGACGGCGACGAGCAAGAATAGCGGAGATGGAATGAGACCGAAGCTAGGTGGGCGACCAAGCACTATGCGGAGGATTACAAGCGCTATTAAGAAGACTGTGAGCAATAACAAACATGAGTAAAGAAGTCAAAGGATGGAAGTGGCTCTAGGGTGAAGCACGGAAGTCGAATAACCATGTGCGATACTGTCTGAACTATTTTGCAGCTCAAATATCCTGCTGCTCTCGGTATTGTTGCAGAAAATTTTAGAGATAACTTTCAAATCAAATTTATCAATGCATTTAGCGCTAGCAGTCCCAAAAAACGACCAGATTCAACCAATATGAGGTCTCAAATCAAATTCCTCTGCCAAATGTCGTCCATGCTTCGCCAACCATTTCTCATACTCCACTGCCTCCATAGGAAACCAAGAAATCCTACCCTCCAATGCTGCAAGCGTAAGTTCAAATTGACACTGCCTATCCCTATCACAGTTTCGCAAGAAGAAACCCTTGGAGAAGTGTGTTTCGGTCTTTAAATACATTTGTATGGCGTCTTTCTTCTCCCTTGTGTCAGGCTCTGGTTCTACTACTTCTTGTCGTTCTTCGTAAAAGTAGTGGTAGAGAACCGTTTTTGCTCGCTCTCTTTGAGTTACTATAGGTTCAGGTATTGTGAATTCGGTCTTCTGTTTCGGCATCTGGTGACCGTTGTTGGGCCTTTCTTGCTCTGTGGCTTTGCCATTGCCTTTGTCTTTGGAGGAAGCTTTGAATACTGTAGGCGCTAGTACGTCTTCTTCTAAATTGATATTTGGCATATTGGCTTGTTGAGTTTGAAGACTGACTTGCCTTGAAGGCGACTTTCTTGTGCCTTTTCCGAAGAATCTTTTGATAAACTTCATTCCGGATCCTACTAGTTGCTGAACCACATACACATAAAGTAGCACGTAGCATGACTGTGCGATGGTGGACAGGGGTGTATCGCATACTTTCATACATTCACTAAGGTGCATGTCAAGAGGTGTCATGGTATTCGTCGGTAGGCACTTGTGACCAAACAGTGTGAATAAGTCAACATAAAAGATTGAATCGAATTTACTAATTTTGGGGATATGTGTCACTCTTGCAAGTGCCTATCCTATGCCGAAACGTGCCTTTCCGGACCCATACGCTAGAAGTGAACCGTTTTCTGCCGGCAATGAGAGAATGCGACCTAGAATAGAAAATTACCATGCTCTAGGAACCTAACGCCATGCTAATAATGAGAGACTCAAGGGTACCAAGAACTGATCACAAGATTTGATAATCCGAAAAACCTAAAAGAAAACGAAAGAAAGTCCCACTAGTGCAGGAGACACCTTCCGTAGCAAGAACCAACAGCCAGACCATCTGCACTCAGCAGAAAATGCTAGCCCTTGTACGCTCGTTCTCCTGTGTAGAGTTATGGAGATGCTGAGTAACGTCCAACACAGTCATAATGTGTTCATAACCAAGCATCGTCTTCTTCTGTCTGGCAAGCAGCTGCGCAGTCTTGAGGACGTTCTTGATCTGGCGACCGTTCATATTCATGTAGGAGAGCTGATCCAATTGGGTAGGAGTGATGCTGTTGTCGTCAGGGGTTTGTGTGAGGAAGTTCTTCCACACAGTGCGGCGGGACTCGATGGAGAGTTCGGGGTAGTCTAAGCTGATGTGAATGCGAGATTGAAATGCGGCATCGAAGGTTTGCACGCGGTTGGTGGTGAGGAACATGATGCCTTCATAGTATTCCAACACACGTAGGAATATGGAGACCAACTTGTTGCGCTCCAGCTCATGGAGAGAGCGCTGTTCCAAGAAGACGTCTGCCTCATCGAGAAGCAGAATAGCGTTCCACTTGGTACACATTTCCAAAATGTCTTTAAGCGAGCTCTCGACTGTACGCGGATCTAGACCCAAGTCACCAGCTGACATCATGTACAAGGGCACACGCATCTCCTCAGCGACAGACTCGGCGGTCAGAGTCTTTCCCACACCCGGAGGTCCTGTAAGCAGTAGAATCATGCCGCGACCTTTGCCTTCAATGACATCATCAAAAGCCTCCTTGTAGTCCTTCTGTGATTCTGTAAAGCCTAGGATGAGCTCCTTCTGCTGGGCGGGGAGAACGAGACGATCGAAAGCGCCGTCATTCCAGGAGATCTCATGAACGCTATTGACGAAGAAGTTGAGCCAAAGCTTGGTCTTGAGAGAGTAGCCGCGCACAAGAGGGGTACAAATCATCTTTTGCTCATTGGTGAGAGCAGGGCGCTTTGTAGATTCGTCTTCGTCGACAAAGTGGCCGTCGATTGGCATGCCTCCATCATCGCCGTCTGAATCATCAAGATCCTCAAGGCCCTCGTCCACGCCATCAGTATCGCCAGACATGTCAAGAAGCTTGGGATCGGACTTTGCGAGAGCAGTGACAAAAATAGCATTGTTGGGCTGGAAGCGATTCCACCCATAGGTATCGATAACCACACGTCCTTTAATATTGAACTTGTCTTTGCCTCCGAATGGGTTGAACTTCCAACCGACTCCATGATAGCTCTTGTAATTGGAGCCAGCAAGGGATTCGACTTTAGCGCCGCGCTCAAGCAGGCGAGTGGACAACTCATCTTTCTCAGCGTGGAAGTCTAGTGGGAATGCTGCAAGTTGGTTGATCTTTCGAGTGCCCGAGAAAGTCGGAATCTTGATGTTGACCTTGTTAGTGCCAAAGCGAGAGCCGTCAAAGTCGATGTATTTGCCAGAAACCCAGAGAACTGGGCTACCTGTCTCCGCATCAACTCCATACTTGGCAGAGACCAGCTTCAAAGCAGTCTCTTGCCCATCTTGACGAGTGTAGAAGAGTCCACCTATAGGAAGTTAGTCACGTATATCTGTATGTAAATCGCGCTGTTAAGAGGCCGCATATACCGGGCTGAAAGATAGTCCATAAATACTCGAAAGTCATGACGCCCTTGGACATCATGTCTTGGGAGTTTTCGATCAAATCCTTGAATTCTTTCTTGAGAACTCGGAATAGAAGCTCAGCATGATTCTTTGTCTCACGGTCTTCATCAGTGGCATCCCCTAGTCTGGCAATCTCTTCTTGTAATTTGCCCCACCGGTGAATAATTGGTTCGAATTTGCCCGTGAGTTCAAGGCGACGGAGATTCGTGGAGATACCAGGGTAGTCTCGCAACACCCTAGCAAGAAGCTTCTTGAGCAATGGAGATTGAACAACAATGCTGTGGACGCTCAAAGTCTTTGCTGGATTGTTCCACGTCTTCACGTTGCGAACAAGTAGAGCAAATTTCGCGGTTTCCTTATTCTCGACTGGCGCCTTCACGTCCCGTGGGATGGTTTCTTGCCACTGGAAACGACCGCGCTTGTCTTCCTTGCCCGAGTACAGGTTCTTCAGATCGCATGCCATACCTGGCTCAATGGGGTCTTCTTCAGTAGTTTCTGATCCTTCACCGGGCGTGGCCATCTGATCAACTTCATCACTATTCTCTGGCGTCTTTGTCTTCTTCCCATCATCCAGAGTGACTTCTTTGATGCCGTTCTTCATTCCATTCGGTGGTTCATCATAACTATCACTATCCGCTGAGGAATCATCGTCGAACCTCAACGTCGCCATCCTTCCTCCGTGTCTAGCATGTGAAGCGTGGTCGAGTTGGATAGGATCTAGAAAGATCGGTGGTGGTCGCCCGCCAGGTGGAACTCCACGGAGTGGATGTGCGTGGCCGAAGGCGGCATCACGATCATAGCCGTAGTCCATGTTTCGGTGAAGAGTGGTTCGTGTAATTGGTTTGATGGTGTGATATCAAGGTAAGATAACGTTGGAAGGCGTAATGTAGGAAAATCAGAAAATGGAAATCTCTTGAGCAATTTATGGCTGATGGATGGTGGTTGTGTCTTGAAGATGTGAATTCGTGTGGAAAATTTCCTACTTAGTCCACAGAAATTTTAAATTCTGGCTGGGTGAGCAGTGAGAAGTCGTGACTGGTTGAGGCTCTTTTGGCACCCACTTCTTGGAGGGGATTTGAGCTTTTTATCTTAGTTGCACTGTTGCCTACTTTATTCAAACTAAGAGCCGAAAGGGGATATTCAATGGAGAAGAGTCATCTACAGCCTTGACTAGCTCGATGTTGCCTATAAGTAAGCCTGGTCTAAAATGGATGTCGCAAACGCTCGGCGAAATTTGCGGGCTTCTCAAGCTGTGATCACCAAACCACACAGCCACAACATCGACAACGAGAAGCACATCGTATCCACGTACCAGTGGCATATCCATTTGATTGGTGCGAGAAACATCCCCGCCCCAGCAAGGCGCGAGTGTAACGCAGTGGTTGACAAAGACCAACGAGGTTCTGGAGCCGCCCTGCAGATTTGCCATAAATGGGGAACCTTTTTGGTTGAGGTCGCAGAATCAAGACCTATCTTACCCCAAGGGTCCCCCTCCAAGCTGAGTTGGCGTACAATCTCCTCTTTCAGAACGCGGTAATGGCGAGGAAGAGAGCTCGGTAACGCGCTTCAAAAAGTCCAACTGGTGCATCTCAGACAAACTGGGTCTTGGGTTTGCTTGCTGAAATTCATTTGACCGCGTTATCCCATAGGGATGAGAGAACGTGGCGGTCTGCTGTTAAATCACTCGAGGTTGCGGGTGTTCAAGGAGCAGGGAGCGCTCAGATCATGTCAACAAATGGAAGGCGAACCAGTGCTTCTAGCTAACAAGTCGACAACCGAAGCTCTACATGTCTGGTCCTCGACCAGCAGCCATCGACAGGATTGCAAATCTAGGTATATGCAACGGTGTTTCGTTGTGCATTTAATGGAGCATACTTTTTTGAAACTGAGAGCGACCAAAATGATAGAGCAGACGGGAGCAATCTGGTGCCATCCAATCTTCCAAAAGTCTGCGGTTCCTCTCTCTACAATTAACACACCCTCCACAAGCTGCAATTACCCACGAAGCCGGCGCCGCCGCCTGCAGCGTTCCGATGCTCATCGTCAGCTTGCCGTTCTGTCAAAATGCTGAGCATTGCTTGAGCTGACGATGTTCCAAGTACCTCCATCACAGAGAGGAGCTCCTGATTGATGGTCTCAAGTGTGTTTCTTTCCACTGACTAAACTTTAGCACTTTCTAAACCTTGACATGCAGCACCGCTTACCTGCCTGTCAGGTTAGACATACATACCTAAACTACGTATTGGAAGAGTGGAGGCTTGCAGGATGCAAATGCAGGCTCCCGTTTCCGCCGACGGCCTTGCAGATGCTGGGGATTTTTGATATTGGGTCTTTCCGTTCTACTGTTCTGGGAGATACGGCAACGCCGCTTCCCGGTCTTCGACTTCCAAGAAGATCCAGAATTGATTGCTCATGCATCAGTAATCGCTCTGGGCTTTCATCAGGACAAGAACGCAAGTTAAACACAACTTCCATAGTTTTTATGCCTGCAATCTCTGTGTCATGTATTCTGAAGGAGCTTTACCAAAGCATGTGCTCTACGTGTCAGAATAGTAACAGCCTGTAAAATGCTGTATAACATGCCACAACCTTACCGCACCATGTGAAACTTGGAGCCGTCCAGCCCTATGAATATTCCTAACGGCACTTGCCCACTCCAACCTGATTAATATCATTCACCTGTCACGCCCAGTTGCACAAAATTATTGGCAGATGAAGGAGACGAAATCCGGTAGGCAGCATAGATATCATCACTGCGCTGGATGGCGCTATCTTCAAGTGTCAACTCGTTCTCCGTTACCATTTGCTGTAATCTTATGCAAGACCAGGCTGACGGTGAAGGGAAGTCAATTTTCTTATGCATTCGGATTTCACCGCTCCACAAGAATGGTGGGATTTTACTCGCGTAGTGCTGCTGTTACACTATGTGGACCAATGCCATGGTACATGGTGGTCCTGGATCAATGGGATTCGTACACCAGGATCACGTAGAGGTACAAATGATTGATGGGAAGAAGGACCGCATGTAGTGTCACATCATCACGTTTGCGACAACCTGAAGTAATACAGTTTGTGGGGGAAGACATGTACCTGACTGGTGGAGTACAAAGCAAAGTCGTGGTCTTTTTTATCACAAAACGAATGAAATAATTCCGTCACTACGCTGGAGATGCAGCGCCCACTTTATTTAGCCGCAGGCTACACTGCAAAAGTGACTGTTCTCAACCCAATCGGTACACGTCAAGGTGGGATATTGATATAGACTAAGCCGTTCCTGTTACACACCTACCGATACACGCACCGATATCCCTGACATTGTCAACGCTTTTTTCTTTCTCAAACCACCCACGCAGTTTGCGAAAAAGAGATAGTGCCGAATTGAAAGCATCCATCTCGTCTCACCTCACAGTATCCAAGCTTCTTGAATGAACCTAGGCTAACAATAACTTCCACCACACCCTTTCCCTCCCGGTATAATAATCCCACCCTCCCAACAACCCTTTCTCTTCTTAATATGCCCGCTACATCCCTTCCCGACTCATTGCACGGCCAGCGAGACTCTTCCTCTTCTCAGGCCGTCAATACTACCCCAGCGTCTACCTCGTCTCACCCACCTGCCGATACACCAGACCCCACGACGTCTACAAATGCCTCCCAGAGAAGACTCTCCTCCACCGCCACCGCCGGCACCACCGAACTCTCCAATCTTAAGATAAAACTGCGCGGAGCCCTGCGCCAGTTTCCAGATTTCCCAACTCCCGGCATGTACGTTACAGTAAAAGTGGAGTTCTGATGAGAATTTCATGTGACAAAGTCTCAACTCTTCCTTTGCGTTTCGTGCTCAAAAGTACTTCGGACACCGAATTTCCAGTATATTATCTGGCATTCGAGGTGTTCACAACAGGAGTTTAGAAAGCATCGAAGATTTGGCACAATTGTTGCATGTCTTTATCAGACGTCCATCATTCTTGTCATATCAGATCGGTGGTTAATCTCACTCTAGTCTCTTCGAGGACATTTTACCTATATTCGCCGACGTCGATCTTCACAGTTCTTTGCTTCGAGCATTAGAGCTACTCGTGGATGAAAAATACAGCGGAGCAGGGAAGCCAGATGTTGTGATCGGTCTGGAAGCTCGAGGCTTTCTCTTTGGACCGTCACTGGCGCTGAAGCTAGGTGCTTCTTTCGTTCCAGTGAGAAAGCAGGGCAAATTGCCGGGACCCACTGAGACAGCTTCATATAAGAAGGAATATGGAGAAGACTTTTTCCAGATACAAAAGGATGCAATACGTGCTGGACAACGCGTACTGATTGTGGATGACATTATCGCGACAGGTACCTACTAACCCTATATTCAAGCCCGAACTAATCGCTAACCCGTGTGCAGGAGGCTCTGCTGCTGCCGCAGGTTCCCTAGTGAAGCAACTTGGGGGAAATCTTGTCGGCTATATCTTCATGCTTGAACTTGATTTCCTCAAGGGCCGCGACAAACTTGACGCTCCTGTTTCAACGTTACTTACCGGTCAAGAAGAGAAGAAGCCAGCCTGAGGCTCAGAGGGCGCATATGCTTTCTTCCACACAGCGATCATTTTCATTTCGGCACAGTTGTGTTTTGCCAAATTTGCGCGTTTGCGAGCATCACTACGACCAAAGCTCTGCATCCAAAATGACGCTTCATATGGGTGTTATTACCCGCAATTTTGTTTTGGCATGGCTCACAAGATGAGTCAGATCATCCGGACGTTGGGTTAGAAACATCCTCGGCCCCTTGCCTCTTTTCTACGCCCATCATGCCCGCTGAACGATGGTTTGCTTTTGGTGGCCCTGTTCATACATAATGACAACTCTGCTCACCCATGCTATGTGCACGGACGGCCGTACAAATAGTGCGGCATCTGATTCCAGCGCAATCCAATTTTATGGCACGCCACATAGTATCTGAAGCCAGAGCTAAGGTCACCCGGTCGACCTTCTGGCTCATTGTACAGACTCGCATCCCATGTTCGGCATCTGCCAAACCGGAATCGGAATATGTTCGAATCGTTTCACGCTTCCTATCTGCCCGTTTCAGGATCCAGTTCTTTCGCTTGATGTGCTCTGTTAGCTTGAACCCTAGATGCCGAAGGTTACTCCTGATATGCCGCCTCCTAAGTATGAGCGATAACCTGTGGTGTGAAAGACATCTGAAGGACAAATTGCATCCGCTTGCGAATATAGGGAGCCGCCACTTATACAATTATCTGTCCTTTCATGTAGTCTCAACGCCCTACCGTTGTCCTTGCTGTGACTTTCGTAATTTCTATGCTGATAGTTGCTTTTATTCTTGCCGCTTAGTCGGCTACTAAACAACACTTTGAGGTCTTTTGGAAGACGTCAAACGATCGCCTCTATTTGTCTGATACTCCCTTTCAGGTGTATAATCCCGTCAGACGCCTTTCTCACGCTGCCAGGGTCCACGCTGAAAGCAAGAGCTCGTTGTCATTCCTCTCTTCATCTAATCCAGTGGGCCATCACCAAATCCACTTTCTTGCGAGAGTCAATTCTTTCTTATTAGTAAAGAACACAAGACAGGCTGAGAAACTGTTGATATAGATTGATTGGTTGACCTTATCGGCGCGGCTTTACTAGGTAGAAGATCCACCCCACGATACTCAACCAGTCTTCCCTGTGATACGCAGCTTCCTGTTGCGGGTGCAAACGCACATAACAAAAAAAGCTAACTCATGAGAATGACTGCAAGGCTGCTAATTCCGCCTTCCCTAATTTGACCCCGCCATCAAGTGCATCAACCAATGCAGCTTGTGACTGCCCCTTTGAGCGAATCCTATAGTACGACAGTCCTTGGATCAAGAGTTATGGTGGTTCTGAGGCAGATGCTTCCAGACATTGATGTACTCGATTCCATCGATTTCATGTACCCACACTGGTTAACTGAAATCATGGGCCAATGGCTCATATTCGAAATGGCGCCCCAGCACCACTCCCGAAATGCAACTGAACGTTCGTGCTGATCACGATCGATTTTAATTTTTTGCTTACGAAGCTAACAATGAACCTTAGGTTGCTAGGGCGGCTTGCAAGGTGCTGGCACTGAGGAAAGGAATAGCTGGCATGATTACAAGTGATTGCGTGAGTGGTAATATTACAACAACCGGCGATAGAAATTATGACCACTGGTGTTAGGTTTGGCGTTTTGAAGGAATATGAAGTATCGGAACGTACAATGACAATCGACGAATATGATGGTTTTAGTGGATGGATCGTCAGCAGTTTCCTTACCTATGTACTTGAAGAGGAGGAATCAGCAGCAGATGCACTATCCTAATGGTGGATATATAAAGATACCGAGCATAGGGAATTATAAACACTCCCTTCGCCAACTGAAACTCGAGCGATTCCTGTAGAGTTAAAATATAAATATTATCGTTCCAGCCTATTTAGAGCCTTTGGCTATACCGGTTGAACTAACAATTAGAAGCTGTTAGTACCAAAAATGATTTTTTTAGCTCTCAAATTGGTTTTTAGACAGCTATGATTCCGGCTACATCCGAGTTTCATTTGGTAAGACGGAGTATTGTGCATATAAGTAAATGTTGAGGACACGAAAAGGACACTTCGAGATCTCCAAGTGCTTCAAGTAGAGGCCCTGCCCATACAGACATTGACGAGAAGACAACCTAAACATGATACAAGCTCCCGTGAGAGCCCTCCAAAACCCCCTTCCTTACAGAACAGGCCCTACCCAGCCCATATCAAACAACGGATCTCCCCACACCCCGTCCCAATTCTCCCCTGCCACCTTCTCAGGCGCACACTCAATCAACTCCACAAGACTAGCATCACTAACCGCCGACTCCGCCGCCGGCGGTAAGAAAATACTATCCCAACTCCTGGCTACCCAAGAACAAGACATCCAATTACCACTTGCACTCAAGAAGGCACATAGCCTCCAATCTCTTGCCGCTCTCACTTCCACATTGCCCTTCATGGCAAGGTCCTGAATTTGCAGCATGGTCTTGTGCTCTTTTGCCATGACTTCGAGTTGAAGAGGATGACGGTGGAGGGAGTAGGGTATAGCTACGTTGAGGACATCCTTCTTCATTAAGAATGTGGCGTTGAAGCGAGATGGAGGAACCTTATCTTGGAGAGTGTGCATTGAGCGAAGGAATGTGGTGTAGATATTACTCGTGTTCTCGAACGCGAAGAGTAGGCGCGAAGGCTCCCAGAAGGTGACACGCAGGAGCGACTTGAACGGGTTGGTTTTGCTGCCTTCGGCTATTATGTGTCCCATCTCGACGAGCTGAGCATCAAAGTTCTTCCAGTCTTTTGAGAGGTTTGTTGCTGTGATGTTCATGTCCGGTAAGCTGTAATTGATTTGAATCCGTCTAAACCGACTTAGAATGTGAGGACACATAATTCCTCTTGGCGTGACCTTCCGAGTTCTTAGGGTGTATTCACTCCTCAATGTTGATTTTTTGCGGAGAAATTGTTCATTGTACCGCATGTAAATGGTAATGTTTGTGTCACGATAAATTAATGGGCAAATTTCCAGGTACATTTGCTTGCATACTGTGAGATAGGATAGATCGTGAGGCTGACTAAAACCGATGAGACAATCCTTTCCAAGTTTTTCCGAGAGTTGCGTTTCTTGAACGACGTGATCAGCCCAGTTTGATATTCCAATTCGGGCTTGCTGGGGTACCAAATAGGCGTAGATCATCAAACGTAGTTCTGCGGGTAACTTCAAGAGTGGAAAAGAGTTTTCCAAAGGAGGAGAACGTGAAAGTGCTGCTGGAAAAAGATTAGGTATACTCGGGTTATAATTGGAGTGTGCAGGAAAACGAGCAAATAAGTATTTTGGATATGAGGTTCGAACTCGAGAAGGAATGAAAGTGGACGATGCTTTAGAGATGTGAGAGCTTGTGAAAAAAGAGAGTTTTCAAAGCCCAGATATCATATAGATATACTTACATTCAGCCATTGAAATCGTATCGCTCGGTTGAAGGCGTGCTGCTGCCTTTTGACGGAGCCGGTCAGAGGTCCGCCGACATGTTTGAGGTGCCAACCGCATATCAGAGCAGACCAGCGGAAAATCCACCTTTTTGGAGACTTCTGGAGCTTTGGTTGAGGTGCAGAGAATTTAACAAGTGGTTTTGGTCGGAGTTGTGATTACTGTGGTTGTCTTCAAACCTAATGAACAACACGATAGTGGTAGGCAGTGCACGTGCCCTTCCGAGCCCAGCAACTTTCAAGATGACCAAAAGGGGGCGCAGTTTACTAAGATGTGGCAGAAAAATGATATGGGATGAGCTGGGAGAAGGAGGAGTTTTCGAGGTGGTAATAGATTTCATAGTTAGTAGTCATGCTTCATGATTAAAGTTCCCCGGAGATGCATTCTAGGCAAGATAGCCTCAGGAACAAAATAGCACATTAAAGCTAAGTTATTAGGATCAATTACATACAAAGTAGCTTACACTAAAGCTAAATACTACAAGATAATAAACGCTCACAGCCGCCTCTTCGGAACCGTCAGTTCATCAAAGCTTAAGATATTCAGATGAGAAACCCAACCAAATCAATATATGTGCAAAAGAGGATATCTCCATCTTTCTCAGAATAACACCGAAACGCCTTACTATGCATATTTCATGAGAAAAATTTGCTCAAACAACGATTCTCTCCTTCCAGAACTTTTGCCATCGCTCCTGGCATTTGTCTTCCACCCAGCAGCCTGCTAGGTGAACCACAAGATCGTCCTTTTGCCATCTCATTTCGTCGCCGCCCTCGGGGTAGGCGTTTGCAACTCGTTGCTTGAGAAGGCCGACATGTTCCCGGAACGTGCGGTGGTGTTTGATGAAGTGAAGCTAGGCCAGGTTAATACAGTTTGGTACGCAGAAGATGGAATAATATGCTTACGAGAGTGTCTTGTTCCTTGCCAGCCCAGTCCATTTTCATGAAGAATGGGTCAGACCACATGTCCAATAGCCACTGCGTGTATTTACTCCGCCGTAGAAAGAAGCTTCCAGCATTGATTCCATTATGATCCTGTGCGATGAGCATGTCAATGTCCTGCAAATGCGCATCTCGTTCCGACGGCATGTAGACTCCCAATGGTGTCCTCTCAGAGCCGGTAAACTGCCGTCCAAAATCCAAAGACTTTTGCATGCCTGGGTGAGATAGCGTGAGCGTATTCAAATCCTGCTTCGGATTCATGATGATAGCATCTAGATCTAGGAAGAACACCCACTGCGCCTCTGGATACGTATTGAACGCGTCAACGATTGCGGGAATCTTCTTCCACACTGGATGCGCACCCTCGAGATCGAATTGGGAGATGTTGACGAAATGGTAATTGTAGCCGTGATATGCGCAATACTGTTTGCGATTCATACTCGTCTGTAGAATGATATCGTCTATGCCACCGTTGTGACCGTTTCCATCAGTCGCTGTCACGACCACAATCTGGTTTGGTTTTGGTCCTGCGGGGCTGTAAACAATATCATCGGCTACGCGGAAAGTAGTATTTAAAGCTGGCAGTGGATTCTGCGCCAGAGCATTTTGTGAAGCGCATTCTGATATCTCTGTAGGCTTCTCCACTTCCGCTTTCTTCAAACCCTCTGCTGCCTTTGTTTTGGCCGCATCCTTCTCGTTAATAACCTCTACCGGCTTCGCTACCTGGGTCTCTGGTGCTGCATGCTGCAAATGCGACGGAACAATCAGAACCGGCAGGGTCGCTGTTTCCTTAGACCATGTCTCCTCGTCCGATCCGAACTTTGGTATGTTCTCGGGACGTTGGAATATCGGCGGTGACGGTAATTTCTCAATAACCCCTGGATTGCCAGTGTAGGAAGGCCACATCCAATTTGACCATGATTTCGCCTGTTCTGTTCCAGGTCCAGCGGAGGCGCCGCGGGACGATCGGATAAATTGCAGCGAAGTCAGGAAGAAGACGACAATGAAGATCGTTAAAAGGGACCTAAGCAATATATGTTAATCAGTATATAAACTTTAGAGGGTCAAACGGCGGATCGATCCGCTGCAAGCATCGGAATGAAACCCCCTCCCCTCGCATCAGCTCTTGGACCACTTACGTTCGCGTTAGACGGTGCAGCATTATGAAGATGTGAAAAAGAAAGAGACAACAGCGCACAAGAACGAAGCAGTTGTTGGTCAGGAAGTGAGTGTGAATGTGTCTGCAGGAACAGAAATTGGAGGTGACAAAGGCTTCAAATCACAATGTTGATAAATCTCACCTAACAGCGGAGTGCCCGCGGGAGCCAGTAAACTTTGGGCTTGCCCCTGCCTACCCGATTAGGGGCACTAGCACTCTTCAGGGGCAAGCAGCCTGGAAGTTTTGTGGCGCAGACACGACTAGACTGTTTTGTCAGCCCTGGTGAGTGATATTTTTATCCAATCCCCTCTGAACCATGACCTTCTTTTCCCACACTCCCTTATAATGAGATCTGACTCCATGCGTGTAAATGAAGCAATTTCAAGAGGATGGGCTCCAGATTAAGGCGCTCGATATGGAGTACTTTGTAGTCGGGTCGACTTCTTTATCTTGTTATCTCGAACAATTCGAGACTCAAACTACCACTTAATACTGCAGCAGCCCTGCCCGAATCAACAGCAATACTGATCGCTCGCTGCTTAGCTCACCATAACACTGCTGTTTTATTGGCAGGGTGAGGAACTCGAGCCCATCGTCATTGATGTCCACACTACTCCTCAAGTTTTTTTGAAAGCCGGACAAGATCTAGGATTTTAGAGAGGTTAGAACCAATATAGTACACTAAGTCTAGTTAACTATATAGAAACACCCTAATATAAAAATTGCTAATAGTGCTAGGAGTTGTACATATACTGAAATAGTTTTATTATAGCTATCTTGAAGCCTATAAGCTAGAATTCCGGTAGCAGCCTATCCGGCTTTCAAAAAACCTAAGGAGTACAATTCAAAGTCTCATTCGCATTACAATCAGTCAAACCAAAAGGAGACCATGTCCTGATCGAACTTGATGGAGCAATCATGATAACACGCCGGCCATAAAACGCCTTCTAATTTCTACTTTACAGATCATGCAGTCGTTAGCTTTGAGATCTTCTCAGAACATATTGAATCCTCCCTCGTCGACTGTTGCGTCAAACTCGTCCGTCGCATGATTCCCCCCAGCCTTTCGTCCGAAGACCTGATCACCAGCTCATCTTTATTCATGCCTGAACCCGTACAATGCTGATGAGTTTCATCCACTGATGCAATTGTAGAGGTTATGACAGGGGATCTGCTCCCATGGGTGAATATCGAATCGTTTCCAGGGAAATCTGAAGCTCTGGCCGAATCAAATATCTTAGGCGGACTCCACACCGGCGGTAACGGTGGCCGTGCTTGAGCGTTCGGTCGATATGGCGTAGCTTCTGGGGGAGAATTACGCGGCTGGTGATCTCCGTCTCCAGCTGTCATCCAATGCAAGACAAGGACGTTGAACAGGACTATTTGCAAGTCAGCAAGCGTTTTCACTATCATGAACACTTTATGTACTCACCATCTGAATTGCACGATATTAGACAAATCCACCCTGGTTCTCCCTTCAGTATCAGAATCGCGAGTAAATTAGCGACACTTGAAGCCAAAGTCACGCAAGACCCAAGGGTTGCCCTTAATGCCGTCTTCCGAAGCGCATTATTGCAGTTGTTCTTGAAAGAGTATAGATTACACAGAGGGACGAGGAACAACATGGTCAAGTATACCTATGCCTGGATGTTAGTGTAACGCTCAATGGAATACACCTTGATAATGTGGGGGTAAATCTTGCATTGGCCACGACATCGAAGACCACAAGCGGTACAACGCCAATTAACTTTATTCCAATAATGCACATTCCCTTTTCATCAATGTGCGCAAATCGGTAGAGCAGATTGAGGACAATGACCACAGTATACGGAATGATCATCCCAAGGGCATTGAAGAGGTAGAGCTTGTCTTGCGAACGGGGTTTTCGAGATGTTCCGCGAACAATACGCTGGGAGGTCCCGTCAGTCTGTGCTCTAATAAAAAGGTACGGAAACATACTGCTCTCTCGACTAGGAAGTAATAAAGCATCTGTTGGTCGCATCAGTATTTCGCCATCAAGAGTGCTTCGCGTAGCACTTACCACCTAACGGAACCATATTCATTAGCATATTGCGTTGGAAGACTACTCGGAGTACTAACTTTGGTGGTCATATAAAAGACTAGGCACATGTAGACTGCCGTTGAGCACAAGGCCAAGGAGTCGTTCAGTCCAAGGCCCTGCGCGATGACAGCCGTCACAAACACAAAGAGTAGAGAGTCGACGTATATGGCATAGAGTACTGTGACCGTCTGTTAGCCCACTGGTTTCTCTGAATCGATTCCAAGCCTTACTCACGCCATTTTGTGAGCGGTATAGTAGCCCAAATCTGTCTGCCGGCCAAACGCCAACCTGCAGTGAACACACATATGTCATTGAATTGCCTCTTCATCGAACATGATACTCACAAACACATCCGACAATGACGCTGATGGTAACCAAAGAAAGAACGATTGAGATAGCCCGACCACTTGCCGGTATCACGGCAGGGACATAAGCTTTGCCTACTTTTGAAGAAGCTGACACCATTATCACACGGTTCCGATAAACCACCAGGAAGCTGAAGATTGGAAGAAAAGGTTATTTTTGTCCGACGATGGAATATGAGATTGCATGATAAATCGCAAGAATGTTATAAGTGAGGAGCATAAATGCATTAAGACAAGCGGACCATAAGGCTTTGGCACATATTCGCTAGCCTCAAGTTCCACAAAGGCCATCACACAGATGGTTTTGCCCTGCACACTCCGCGCCACGGGCGACGACCACTCAAACATGGGCTGGATGAACAAGCGGACAGCGTTCAGGTCGAGACCGCTAGTCTGCCATCTGTATGTATCCTGTATGTGCGATGGGCTTCTGCCCGCTTGGGCTGTTTTGCAAATTAGCAGTTTAGCTTACCTTATTCGGGAACAGATCTGTGATATCACTTCTACCGAGATATTATTTCCATTTCGAGCATTTCATCGATGATCCCAAAAAGATCAGTTATGGTGCGGCAAGGCTTTCCCCGTACATCAACATTAACGACTCTGCAGCACTGCATCCTCTTCTGATTGAATGTGGTGAGTCGTAGTACAGATCAGCGAAGCAACCTTCTCATATGTTAATTTGCCAAAATTTGTGCTAGAGGCGCAGTATCTGAGACCTATGTTGGACATTCAAGGTAAATCATAAGGATGTCAAAAAGATGGTCACAAAGATGGTCAACGGGGTGCGCTGTCCCATCAGATCTGCCACACACCCCTGCAACCTCGATTTTTCTGACGGGACGATGTGATGCCTTGTCTGGAGGCTGATGGGTTGTGCCGGGGGAATATGCAGCTGCAGGTGTGGTTCGATTGTGAGGTTGGTCGAGGCGGCACAGTGATGCATCCAAGGCTGGGCATGGAACTTGCGGTCTAGAACTCGAATATGTTCTTCTTATCGGTTCGTGATGCTGCTGCCTCTTTTATTGGCCAGAAGGCAGGAAAGTCATTGTCTCATAATTTGCTGCTGGTATCTACATCCGTGTAACATCTTTTGGAGATCGTGGGCGTACAGTTTCCAGCACAAAGGAAAGCAGGAAGTTAGACTTAGCGGATACGGCTTCAACGGCCAGCCCGAGCCTTCCTAATGAGTTCTTGCCCTCGCTCGTGGTAGCTGTCAGCGTTCCAGCATCCAATTTCAGCCTTGCGGTTGGCACGCCATATTGCAATTTTCTTTCGAAGTCTGCGATCTCGAGAACGTTGAATCTTGGTCCGCTTGCAACCTAAATCTACTACCGTAGCCTCTTGGGGACTATTTCGTTCGCAGGTAAACGAAAACTTTGTACCAGGTCGAATCGAGGACCCGACTTTGGGGTATTATTTTAGGAATCGACATTTAAGATAACAGTTTGAACCATTAACGAGTGATGACTTCTCCACATTCATGGGAGTTTTCTGCTTGGTTACATATCAAAGCCTGCATCCCAGCTGAATAATTCCTGTTCTTGAGTTTTGACTTCGCAACCCCTCTCCCATAAGAGAAACTGCACTACAAATATCCGGATGTGAATCAGCGCTACAGTACGCATGAACGTGGTCGTTCACAGCAGTGAACCGTCAGATTGGCGCAAGCGTAAGGAATGATGAGACTGGGAGGATACCAACGGCCGTTGATGAATTCAATAGAGATGATAGGGTTGAAAGAAACAGCCTACAGGTGGTAGCAAGCGAAATTCGCAGGTATACAATGAAAATCGGGTCACGTGACTACCAAGAGTTAATCGAAAGAAGTTTAGCGTCATTTCGCTTGCCCACAACTCCAAAATCGACGAAGCAACATCACGACAAAGTCAAGAACCTCTAAGCCCCACACACACCGCCAACATGAGGACTTACGAAGATAGCTTCAGCGGTCAGAAGATCTACCCTGGGAAGGTGCGTAAATAGATATCTCTACTGGCGTCTAGCGAGTTGAAAAATATAAATATGGACAGAACTATGACGAAGGCAGACACTGACAATTGAATCATTCTTCCAGGGCAAACTCTACATCCGCGGCGACAGCAAGATCTTCCGATTCCAAAATGGAAAGACCGAGTCTTTGTTCCTCCAGCGCAAGAATCCTCGCCGAATCGCATGGACAGTCCTTTTCCGCAGGCAGCACAAGAAGGGTATCTCTGAGGTTAGTGGGAGATAACGTAGGCCCGGAGGGCATCATAAAGGGTGTGAAGTGGACAATTGATACTAGGATTATCATTGGAATTGTGTCTTCCGCGCTAGAGATGCTCTTTGGCTGCAATTCGTGCCCGACCTATAGAAGGGTATCAGCGTGCTAATTACACACCACAACACAGGAAGTAGCCAAGAAGCGCTCTCGTCGAACCGTCAAGCACCAGCGAGCCATCGTCGGTGCCTCCCTCGACGTTATCAAGGAGCGACGCTCCATGCGCCCAGAAGCCCGCGCCGCCGCACGTCAATCAGCAATCAAGGAGGGCAAGGAGAAGAAGGCGGCCGCAGACTCAAAGAAGAAGGCGGAGAAGGCAAAGACAGCAGCCAGTGCGGCCAAGGGCCAGGCATCACGTATTCAGAGCAAACAAGGTGCCAAGGGTGCACAGACTCGCGTGGCCCCAAATACTCGTTAAGTCAAGAAGGCATTGGGATGGTGAGGGCGTTGTCATGTGCTTCTGCTTTGATTAGGCTGAGGATTTCGATGAAGAAATGCCTGGCTTATATGGGTTTCTATATACTCGTATGCTCATGAGGATAGAATGAATGGACTTGTTCGACTCCTCGATTGCTTAACTAATGGTGATGTGTTAACAAGACTGACTACTAATTTTTGAGTCAGTATAGTAGCTTGTTGAACTCACCTTGACTCAGAAATTAGACAGGCTTCGATCTCACTGCCACCGCTGTCTTATTTCCAGATTTGATCGTTGTGACAAACGCACCACCACCATGTGCAGCATCACCTGTCAAAGGCCTGATGCAAGCACGCACAACTGCACACCCATCGTTCGAGGTAGTTTGCAATCTTCCAACAAAGTGTGCTTTGCAAGGAACTCTTGCCTTTCCAAGGACAAGAAAATTAATATGCGTCAATATTTGACTTCCCTGATTGGTGGTGGAGAAAGTCGTAGTCTTTCGCCAGTGGACCTTTATCCCGGTGGGCATGGTCTGCACTCCGCGCTCTGCACGAGTGAACTGCACAGCTTGTCCTGAACCAGCAGGAATGGCCACTGTCGTTCTCCCAGTGTGGAGATTAATGGAAGAATATTGATTCATAATCTCCGTGATAGACATTATTTCGGGGAGTGTATTACGATAGATGGCTAAGAAAGGAAGCAAAGATTGGATAAGTGTTGGAGTAGTCATGGCTAAAGTGGTTGGAGAGAGGAATTCTGTGTGACTGTGTGAAGAAAGTGTGGATTCGTCCCGCTATTTATACTACTTTTCTGCTTCTAATGTTAGATGACCACCCCGTCCATCCCAGAAAGTTTTCTAAATTTTTTTTGGAAAGTTCAATTTTGGGTTTTGGCCTCCCTTTTGGGATTGGCCTTCTCCTCTGTCAAGGCTGGCCACCGTTTGGGCCAGCGCATATGCTGAGGCTTAGAGTTAGACGGCGGTTATGCTTAGATACCACATCTAGAATACCAACATAAGCCTAACGAAATATAGATTAGAAGGTGGAGCTTCCCGTCTGAGTGTCCAATACACTGAAGCACTCTGCAATTTACACGATTTCTTACTCGTTGACACATCATATTTTTCGTTACAGTAGAGCGCTTGATGCACTGGTGTATTGCTACCACATACTACCATGCACTGCCCCAAGCTGCGGCAAGGTGGGCGGCTAAGGATTACTCAATGTCTACAGGATGCCCTCCCTATGCTCATCCTTCACCATCATCTCCCTCTCATCTTTCAAGAGAATGATAAGATCAATTCATGAGAATCCTTCGTAACTCCGTATACACCAATACCTTGTAGTATTCCTAGCGATCACTCCGCATAATCAAGGGTATATGTCTTTACAGGTGCCTTCCCCCTCTTCTTACTCCCCTTGAAATGCTTCTTACTATTAACCTTCAACTCCGCAAGATCAACATCATTCTCCAAAGCCAGCAGTTCCTTTTCCTTTCGTCCAGACACTTTCTTGCCTTGCTCACTGTACTGATATTGGAAAGGCTGTTTCATGTGCGCGCCATTGCCCTGGCCTCTTGCAAAGAACTTATTGTCTAGATGAGTAGTCTTTGCTCCTTGGACGGGCAATGGGACAATATCATCCTCTCCTATCGTTGAGGGAGCGACTGAGCCCGCCACTGAATCGTCGACCGATGCCGCCCAGGCTTTTCTTCGGCGCTCGGGCAGATGTGCCTCATCGTAGAGTTCACGGTTGAATGTTCGGGGATCCGTTAGAGGGTCTGTAGGTGGTGGATGACAGTACAGTAGTTTACCCTTGACATAGTCTTTGAGTACATAGCGTGCTGCTCTCGACTCGTCTGGTTGACCCAAGCCCGTCGTCTGGAAGCCGCGTGCTATGGCGTATGCTCGAAGGACCTCATCTGCCGTTGGTATACCTGTACCGCCTTCTTCGAGAGGTCTCACTCGAATCTTCATACCGTAGATGACTTCCAAGAACGTCTGCGGTATCCTCCTCGCTACTAACGCGGCAGGTCCGGTGAATTCTCGTAGTTGATCAATTGGTAGAACGCCGTTACAGACGAGCTCTGCTTTTGTGGTTGCGAAATTGGGGAAGACTAAACCAGGACAATCGCATAGGATGACCTGATCACTCAGATGTATTGTTTGGAAATGCTTGGTTTTTCCTGGTGTCGAAGAGACGGATACTTTCTTTGCGCCAATGAGAGCGTTGATAGTGGAGGATTTACCAACGTTGGGATAGCCGACCAGACCGATTGTTGTTTTGCGGGCTTGTTTGCCTTCTTCGTCGTCTTCGATCTTTGGTGCGTGTTGTAAAAATAGGGCTTCAAGTTCGTCGGTGGTGAGAATTCTCGTGCGTTCGGCTTCCACTTCATCTTCAGTCACATCGGCAGGTACTGAGTCTGAGGCTGAGTGATAGTCTTGCCCTTCTTGTTGTGGAGGTTGGTTGGTTCGCTCATCAGTTTCCGTATCTTCGCTATTGCCTCCATCGTCGCTCTCAGCCTCAGAATCATTCGAATCTCCATGTTCCGCAAGATTCCTCGCCTCGTTAATCTCCTTCGCCAACTCAGCGGAGAAGAACCTGAAGTTCACGCCAACTTCTACGAAGTAATCTGCCCAAAGCTTGCGCTGCTCCAGTGTCATCATATCTGCCTTATTTACCAACAGCAGATTATTCTTCTTCGTATCCACCTCCTTGACATACTTCTCAAGATCGTCACACCGAAAGAGAAGGGGATTCCTGGCATCCACAATTTGCACAATCAAATCCGATCGCTCGATGACTCGCCATAATTGCCTCCACACTTCCAGATTCCGTTCGAAGGGGGTCAAAAGCAAATCGTTCGACTCTTGGAGTTCCGCTAGTCCTCTCCTCCATTCTAGTAGTGACTCTCTCTCCTTCGTATCCAGCTCTTGTGGTGTTGTAGTTTCGTCCCACTTTGGTCGTCTGGGTACAGTTAACCGCTTCCGGTTCTCGTTGTGCTTCTTGACGGTTGCTCTCTCCTCCCCAGCCGATAACAAATATGGGTTCTTTTGATCTGTATGTATAATCTTGACATTATTCGTCTTCTCCGCCGTAAAATCCGTTCCTGCGAGTTCGGCGGTGGTGAGAAATTCGTCGAGGGCGGCTTGCTCCGTCACACTGCGCATCTTCACCCATGATGCCTCTTTCTTTGCATTTGTAACATACTATCAAACATTTTAGCCACTCTACTAATCTAAAAGGCTTTTGCGAGGTTGTACGTACTGTTTCGCCATTTACACCCGTCCGCTGTATACCACCCTCTTGATAATTTCCCCTCCTCATGTCAGAGCCCTTGCCTTTTCCAAATCGATCATTCATAAGACTGTTGCCCAAGCCAACCGCATTTTTGGATTTGGGAAGCACCATCTTCGCAAAATCTGTTTCTCAAAATTACGTGTGTGGTAGTTACTTTAGTGCGTGAAGGTATTTGGGGTAGTTAGATCGAAGTGGTGGAAATCGATTGCTGCAAGTGTAAGGTTTTTATGGTAGGGGTTTGTAGTTGTGTCGAAATTTTGGTGAGTTATGGGGAGGGGAGAAACGTCACTGCGGGTGGTCGAGATTGTGGCTGAAAATGGAAATGGCCAGAGAAATTACAGCAAATTGGTCAGCAATGCGAAGTTTGTAGAATAAATAAGTGCGTTATTGTATTCAAGATTTATCGTTCACATAGAGTCGTGGCAGCTGGAGCAGTCGTTGCTGAATGAGCTTACTCTACCACAAAGAAGAAAATCGGAGAAAAATATCATCGTGTGTTCCTGAACGGAGCGCAACATGATCTTCAAATTGGAATCTGGTGGTATAGCTTATTTACAGTAAAGAAGTCGAATTCCCAAGTTCTTCCCTCCATGAGTAGTTCATACATCGGGACATCAGAGTCTCCTCGTCGCTTTTTTGTTTAATTTTACAATTCCCATATTCAAACATTTTCTTCAAGCCTTTCAGACAGTATTATTCATAAAAACACTGATCCCCAACACGATTCCATATCCATCCCTGACTACCTTCCCCATATCGACAATCACAGCTTCCTCTCAGTGACGGCCGGGGAGGGTTCCACAACTTGTGTTGCTAAGGTAGTAGGTGTTGGCGAGGCATTCGCAGGTTTTGGTCTCCGTAGAGGACCACAGCCAAGGACATCGGCGTCCATCATGGCCATTCCGCCGCAATTTTTCGTTGGAGGTGGAGAAGCGGCACGAACGTTTGTAGTTGGAAAGACTGGTCTTGCGGTCTTCATTCGTTCGGAGAATGCTGCCGCTGACTTAACACATTCCTCTGGCGGTACCCAACTTGCGCATTGGTATGCTAGAGCGTGTTGAATGCACAGAGGAAAGAGAATGTATATTGAGAATGAGAGATGCATTTTGAATGTGGTGGTGATGTTGAGCTTTGAAGGATTGGGGGTGTTCTGTCGAAGAGGAGATGTAGTGATTGAATGAAAGAGGTTGCAATGGTTGCAGTAGGAGCGATAGGATAGTGTGATGAAACTTAAAACGTGTAAAATGCGGAAAGAATACTCGATACTAGTATCAGAAATGATGCTGACCAGGGAAGCGACGAGCACTTCTATTCTCAGCTTCCCTACCTCATAGCATATATCACAGTTTGGGGTGATGGGCGGCACTAGATCCCAACCTGGATGTGAATAAATGAAAAAGCGACTGCTTTTTCATTGCGCAAAGTGTTTTGCGGAGAGCGTTCGATGGGGATACCCTGGTTGTGAAGCAATCTATTTGATTAACACGAGATCTCTGTATCACAGGTTTGTCTGGCCCTTTGGACCGACCAGAGTGACGAACATCACGAGGAAAGAAGAATAAACATTGAAATTTACCTACGCTGTAATTGAATTGCCCAGTGGAGCTATTGCACAGTGAATGAACCGAGGTGAGGGCTGGCGGAGCGAACTATATGCTACTAGCAAACCGCTGTTACTGACAAAACAGAGCGTTTGACAGACGCGGAAGCCCTGCTCATGTTCCTGGAAAGCAATCTCGATGGGATGTAAGGACTGCATCCAGATAATGGGTTGTGACGGGTGAAATATCTTTTACTTGCACACTTGCCATTGGCGGATAATTGTGACGTTCTAGAAGAACAGAAGAAGACACGGAGGATTGAGGTGATACACTTCGAGAGCCACTGGCCAAATGTAGTCTACCTGAATTGGAAGGTCGACACTTCAGCCGATATGGTATGGAGATGCCAAATAACAGGGGCTTTTGGAATCCTTGGATTTGAAGAAGCGTAACAACAGCCTGACTCTGCTCGCACTTGATGCTATGGCCGTTAAACGCGAGTCCGCAGGTTAGATAAGATCAAATGCTTTCGGGTTGTGTATTGCTTCGCAGAAGTTGAGAGAGGAGTATATATTTTCCTGGAGGAAGTGCCATGTGTGAGCAAGGTCAACGAACTTCCAGTCAAAAGCAGCAAATGCGTCCTCATCGGGACATAACGGGCTATTGCTTCACCCGCGTCCTTGACATACTCCATACACCTCACGAGAAAACCGACGAAGTGCAAGTTGGATCGTGGACCTGTAAGTTTAGCACGGGCAGAAAGAAACGTCTCTGCTTATTAAGGATCCATAAGAAAATCGAGGAACAACAGGGATCCCCCTCTCCCTCGTAAGTGGCGCAGCCCTGGGTGAGATTTTCAGGCCGCGGCGGGTGTCTAAGGAACTTTTATTTCTTCAAGATCCAAATCTTCACACTCAACAACTCCCAATCTCCACTCTTTCCTTTCTTATACAGCGCGTGAAGGCCTGTTAACTCGGTATTCGTGCCGATTTCAAGGCTGTTGGCATTCGCAGCCACACTCCATATCACTATCTTAGTTTTCCCAAAAAAGATTAATCCCTATCTGACTTCCGAAACTCGCATTTTCTCTCTCTCTTTCTCCTTCCAGGCGAGTGTAGCACGCCTACACTAGATGCCCCATATCGATTCACCTCCCATGGCTCAGGCCATCGCCGTCAAAGCCGGAGGTTCCACTGTTCCTCCCACACAGAATGAAATCTCGGATATCCTCAACACAGTTCTGACAGCCGAAAAATCACAAGAATCTCTCGATGCTGCGTACGCACTCACCACCGTTTTGATTAATTCTGTTGGTTTCCGTGGCTTCAAGGGATTTGGTGTCTTGGATACGATCAAGAAAGCGGCTGTTGACAAAAAGAATGTCGGCCGAAGAGAGGGCGCACAGTTCGCGCTGGGTGCGCTGTTCGAACGATTTCCTCCTATTCAGCCGCTAAGCGAAGTTATCTTTCTTTTGCAAGAGGTACAGTAGTCCAATTCCAGCAACCGTGTTCAGCGTGAATCTCACTAATATCCCCGTTCCAGGACGTCCTGAAAGTTGCTTTGGATGCGCTGGCAGATAAAGTGGGCAGCGTCCGAGACTCAGCTCAATATGCCGTCGACGCCTTATTCAACAACCTCGCACCGGAAGCCTTAGTCATTGGTCTCCTCCCCGCGCTACTAAAATATTTATCCAAAGCAACAGGGAAATGGCAGGGCACTGTTTGTGCCTTCAAGCTTATCGGCCAGCTAGCAGACAAGGCAAAGATGGGCTTGGGTACCAAGGAAGAGGAGCTGTCGAAGGATGTCATTCGTGAAGCCATGGGCAAGCGTCTACAAGAACTCATTCCTGTAGTGGAGGGCGGCATGCACGATCTCAAAGCAGAGGTGTGGTTGACCACTCAAATCTGAGGATTCCTACTAATCAAATCATTCAGGTGGAAAAACAAGCCGTCAAAACCATGAAGTCGCTTACTACTCTCCTTCAGAACGACGATGTAGAGCCCCGTATTCCCCTCTTGATTACTGCAATGGAGAAGCCATCCACAGAGACTCTGCAGAAAGCCATCCACGCACTCTCACAAACGACTTTTGTTACCATCGTTACATCGCCTACTCTTGCCTTACTTACCCCTCTTCTCGAGCGATCATTGAACACCAGGACTACTTCTCAGGAAGTCCTGCGACAGACAATTGTCGTCGTTGAGAACTTGACTAAGCTGGTTCACGATCCCATCGAAGCTCGTGCTTTCTTACCCAAGCTGAGGCCCGGTGTTCTACAAGTCAGAGAGCGCGCAGCCCTACCGGAAGTTCGCGAGATTGGAAGGAGGGCAGTCGCCGTCATCGATAAAGCCATGGGTGAGCAGGATGAAGACTTGAAGCCTGTCCCTCGTACTACCACGGAAGAGGTGGGAGCGGCACTTGATAAGGAGATCAAGAAGAATGGTGGCTTTGCAGATTTCCCCGGTGATGCGGAGGTGTGGAAGCTCGCAAGGGGTTTTATTTCTGAAATGGTTGCGGAAGTTGCTAACCAGCGTCACCTAGAACGGATTCCATCCCGTATCGCACCATATCTCAAGCCACTTCTGGCCAAGGACACGGCGGATGCCATCGCAAAAGCTGTGCACGCGCATCTCGTTGAAGAGGATAACAAGAAGTTTGGGGCACCACCAAAGGATGACGACGGCGAAGTCGAGATTGTAAACGCTACATTCTCTCTAGGTTACGGAGGCATGCTTCTGCTCTCCCATACGAATCTCCGTCTTCTTAAGGGTCACAGATACGGATTGTGTGGCCGCAACGGTGCTGGAAAGTCTACGCTGATGAGAAGTATTGCAGACGGCAAACTGGAGGGGTTCCCGTCGCCCGACCAAGTCCGCACGTGCTTTGTGGAGCACAACCAAGGAGAGGATGCGGATTTAAGCATTCTTGATTTCTGCTTCAGGGATCCCAAACTAGCCCCTGAAGGTCGTGAGCGCATTTCTAGTGTCCTCGAAGAGGTCGGCTTCACATCTGGGCCAGATGGTAGACAATCCGAAAAAGTCGGGTCTCTCTCCGGAGGTTGGAAGATGAAACTCGCTCTGGCTCGCGCTATGTTGTTGCGCGCCGATGTCCTGCTTCTGGACGAACCTACCAATCACTTGGATGTTGCCAACGTGAAGTGGCTCGAGGATTATCTCAAGAACAACACCGAGATCACCAGCTTGATCGTCAGTCACGACTCCGGATTCTTAGACGCTGTATGCACCGACATCTACCACTATGAGACGAAGAAGCTTGTCTGCTACAAAGGCAATCTTGCCGACTTTGTGAAGCAGAAGCCGGAAGCCAAGAGCTACTACACGTTGTCATCCTCCAACGCTCAATTCAAGTTCCCGCCACCTGGGATATTGACCAGTGTCAAATCTAACACGCGACGAATCTTGCAAATGACCAATGCTACATATACCTACCCGGGCGGTTCGAAGCCCTCGTTACACAATGTCAGCTGTGCGTTGACGCTCTCATCCCGCGTTGCCATCATTGGTGCCAACGGTGCTGGCAAGTCCACCCTCATAAAAATTCTTACTGGTGAAGTCATGCCCCAGGAGGGTAAGGTGGAGAAGCACCCCAATCTCCGAATTGGTTATATCAAGCAGCATGCCCTCGAGCACGTGGAAATGCACATGGAGAAGACTCCGAATCAGTATCTGCAGTGGCGCTACGCTAATGGCGATGATCGGGAAGTGCTTATGAAGCAGACACGTATCCTCACTCCTGAAGATCAAAAGCAAATGGACACTCCTGTCGACTTGAAAGATGGCAAAGGTGGTAGGCTCATTGAGGCGTTGATCGGTCGCCAAAAGTGGAAGAAGTCTTTCCAATACGAAGTGTAAGTTCGTCTCATTCTGTGTGATGTTGGTTGACTAATGAATATATAGTAAATGGAAGAATATGCTGCCTAAGTTCAACACCCAGATCTCTCGTGAGACTCTTCTAGAACTTGGGTTCTCCAAGCTCGTTCAGGAGTTCGATGATCACGAGTCCTCTCGTGAAGGTCTGGGATACCGAGTTCTGGAGCCCAAGGTCATCTCCAAGCACTTTGATGACATTGGTCTGGATCCCGAAATTGCGGATCACAACGAGATCTCTGGTTTGTCAGGAGGTCAAAAAGTCAAGGTTGTGCTCGCAGGTGCAATGTGGAATAATCCTCATATCCTCGTCTTGGACGAACCGTAAGCTGAATCATCTCGTGATTTCTCGAAATATCGCTAACATATATCAGTACCAATTTCTTGGATCGTGACTCTCTCGGTGGTCTCGCAGTCGCCATCCGCGAATTCAAGGGCGGCGTGGTTATGATTTCCCATAACGAAGAGTTTGTCGGTGCTCTCTGCCCCGAACAATGGCACGTGGCCGACGGTCGTGTCACCCAGAAGGGATATCTCGCTGTCTCCCTGGATCGTTTTGAGGACAGCAGACCGGGCAGCAGTGTCGCTAGCTCCAACGTCTCTTCTGCCGTACCAAGCCGTGTTGGCACCCCCAGCGCCAGCGCAGCCAACTCCGATGCAGAGGGAGACATGAAGTTCCGTGCCCGCAAGAAGAAGAAGTTGACTCGTGTGCAGCTGAAGGAACGTGATGTGAGGAGGCGTATGCGGTATATCGAGTGGCTCAACAGTCCCAAGGGTACGCCGCAACCACCAGATACGGATGATGATGCTTAGATGGAGATACCCCTTATTACTTTCTTAGAACTTGGAGTTTGGGGTTTCATGTTCTTTTGTGCATTTGCATGGCCTTTTTAATGGGTATAGACGGTAGAATAAGGTAGATGGCGTTTGCTTCTTGCAGATGGGTGGGTTGATGTCTGGCATGTTTGATGCGACGTAACTTGTGTGTCTGCTTTGATGGCAGGATGAATGGGTATAAAAGTTAGGATATTCAATGAACGAGACGGAAAGCTTCTCAAGCGGCAAGCTACTTTTCAATTTCTCTCCATACTCTAAACCCAAATAAAGTTAGTGAGTCCAGAATATGCAGGTTATTGTAAATATGGACTCAGTTTACGCAAAACCCTGAAATCGATGGAAGTTTGAAGTCGTGATGCTTGCATCGTCAGGATTTCTAAAGAGCCATTGCTTTGCCATGTCGTTCAATACCATGGCTAGCGGGTCTGACTCTAACCTTCACATTCGGATCATACCATCATGCCGCCTTGGGCTCTAATTACGCCTGCTTCCAGAGGTATTGGTGCCGCCTTGACGAGACGAATATTGCAGACTACAAATGTACCCGTTATTGCAACATCACGGACAGACCAAAACGAAACCAAGGAGAAGCTTTTAGACGGGCTTAAAGATGTTGAAGAGTCTAGATTGACGGTGCTAAAGCTGGATGTGCTAGGTTCGCATTCACAATAGATAGAGAGGTATATATATATACACAGCTGGCTTATCAAAAGGATAGATGAATCCACAATCGAAGCAGTAGCTTCACATTGCCATTCAGCATTCCCCAAAAAATCACACCATCTCCACCTCGCCTTCACGATCCCGGGAATACTCTACCCTGAGAAATCACCCTCCCAAATTAATGCCAAAGACGCCGTTCTCACTTTCCAAACCAACACCCTAGGACCTCTCCTCCTCCTCAAACACTTCAATTCCTTCCTGCCCACCAAACAGACCAGCCTCCCTTCCCAGCAAGACTCCTCCACCACGAGGACCACCTACAAAGGTCTCAACCCCACTCTAGCAACCTACGCCATAATGTCCGCCCGCGTAGGAAGCATAAGCGACAACTCCCTAGGTGGTTGGTACAGTTACCGTGCCTCCAAAGCGGGTGTCAATCAAATTGTCAAGACTTTTGATAATCATCTCAAGGCTGTAGCGAGGGATCATGCCATGGCTGTGGGGTTACATCCTGGGACTGTGAGGACGGATTTGAGTAGGGAGTTTTGGGGGAGTGTCAAGAAGGATAAGTTGTTTGGGGTGGATTGGGTGGCGGAGAGGTTGGTGGGGCTTTGTACTGGTGGGATTGGTGTAGAGGGACGGGGGAAGTGTTGGGATTTTGATGGGAAGGTTGTACCTCCTTGAGTGTAGGAATGTAATACTTGGTATCCTTGGACAGCTCATACTTGTAGGAAGGGGCAATAGAGAGAGCAATAGAAAATTGAATCCATTTCATATCATATCATATCATTGACATTATGAAACCACTTGATTCATATCCCATATTCCATATTCCATTCCCTGTTCTCCCACAGAGAGCAACAGAACTATTTGTTCAACTCCTCCGACCTCTTCTTCAATTCTTCCTTGCTCGCGGGTTTGCCAATGTCTTCCGCAATCGCTGGTCCCTACGTATAACTTCTGTCAGCACCGATTCGAAACCCAAGATATTTTGGTTGGACTGTGTCACCTTCGACTGATGGTCGTTAGCATGAGCCTTTTGCTCATGTATAGGGTGGTCGCTAGCCCCAGAGTGGTCAGACTCCTTTGCGACTTTGTCGGTGATGCCTACACGAAGCAATGATGCGTTAGCAAGGCTCTTGGAGTGTACTTCTAACTATTCAATAGACCAAATAAGGCTGAAGTGCATGGTTGGAATGGACTTACTTCCAGAAGGATCAGGCATGGTGGTTTTGATGGGTTTGCTGGTTATTTTGTGAGTGGTGGTGTATAGGTCGTTCAGTTAAGGCAGCTTCCATCCTGAAGTCATAAGATACTCCATTTATTGCGGCTCTGTGGTTGCGTGCTCATCTACGTCATTGCCGGCGTATGTCATTCATTGTTCACATGCAGTGCTGTTACGTTGATTTTCCGGGATCACCCCTCGCGGGGACGGAAGGGAAGGAAGGAACAACCCGTGATTAAACTCAAATTGGATTAGGTACTAATGCATTAAATCCCATCTAGTAATGCTATCAGAATGTTATGTGAGAACTCTGAGACCTTTGGCGTCTCAGCCTTGCTATCGCCAGCCTCGCCTGATGCAGTTCATGAAAGAACGTTATCATGTGGTCACACTAAGGTGAACGAAGTAATAGCCCTGGGCTGAGCTTGAAATCTATACTGAATGCTAGTTCCAGCAGCCCCGATCGCAAAGTTGACAGAAGGCACATATCACATCCGACTCACAAAATCAGGTCTGATGGCAGGAATTTCATGTATATTCATCCTCTATGCCTTCCTCATAGCAGCAGCAGCAGCTCCGGATGACTCGTAAGCCACCCAACAACATCATCATAAGCAGCAGCAAGCATCGCACTCTATTACAGCCGAAGGCTGTGGCACATCAAAAGACCACCATGCTTATTACTCCACGTCCTGTGTCTGAAACATCCGGACAAAATTGCAAACGCTCTAAGGGAATCTTCAAAGCGCAGAAAAAAGGGAGAACTAATAGAGTAGCAGAGCCATGCATTCATTTCTGCACGTGGTATATATATAAGAGTCAAGCACAAAAATTGTTTCGAGAATCTGCTCTGTCCGCAATAAAGGGACAGACGTGACCAAGATCAGAGAATTGAGGAGATCCACGGAGGACGGAGCGCCTGCCTCCTCTGTAAAAGTCTTTGGGTGCCGTGGCATTGAACCCATCGAGACATTGTGTGCTGTTTAGTGGAATAATTGTAAAACCAGGCCGCCCACCTCCACTAGCTGGGCTGCTCTCAGTGTTCAATCATGGCACAGTATAGTCGACATGGTTCATTATCGTTGAACTCGAATGCCGAGGAGCGTGTAAATTCTGATGGGTCCACGTATCATGGATCGAAAAGAGGGTAAGGTGTGTATGAATTGGGAATCATGAATTGTGAGCAGGAAAGGTTCGTATTTCGGCAATTATCGCTGTACCTGAATTTGCAATAGCGAGATGTGAATTATAACTCCGAACGCCGCGCTCTCACATTACTGAGTTCCAAACTTGATTCGGTCGAAGCATATCAGCTGAGACAGGAGGAAGACATTGTGCACAAGGGGTATCGCAAAAGAAATAGAATGGTGTCCACCAGCCACCAATCTCTACAGGCTCATCGTAAGCCATTCCCACTCCTGGGGACCAGTGGACTGTGAGACTCCCTGGCCCATCGCACCTGGGAACAGTGGCTGTTGGGCATTCATCATCATTGGCCTGGCAGGTTGTGGTTTTGCAGACAGATTGGACTCCTCGGTATCAGGCATTTCAAAGTCCTGTGCGCCTCCCTTGCTCTGCTGTCGCAAACGCTTTGGTGTAGCAGTGGCACCACGACCTGATGCAGCACCCAAAGCGCCTTGCTGCGATTTTGGAGGACCAGGAGCGATTGGGACCACACCGCTTTTGCCAGCAGCCGCTCCAGCTATGCCAGGAGTTCCAACAGAGCCTGTGCCAGCACTATTGACCGACCCAGCAGTGGACTTTGGTGACTCCGACTCATTGGCACCGTTCGATGAAGGTGTCGCAACAGGCATCTGAACAATTGAATTCTTCCTTGAGGATTTCTTGGATGAACGTGTAGAACCAGATCCGACATTGGCCACTGCATTACCACTACCTCGGTTGCGCTTCTTGATTACGTCCGTCTTAAGAGAAAGCGGTCGCACTACACCATGCAATTTAAGAAACAGACCACAGGCATTACACAACGGTTGACCTTCAGGGTTACGCCGCCAAAGCGGGGTAGTTTGTGTGAAGCAGTTGGTGCACGTCGTTGGTGCTGTATTGTCCTGCTCAAGTCTTGTACCGCCAGGGGTGGTAGGCCTTGATGGGGCTGCAGAGCTAAATCCGGATTCGGGAGGTGAGTTTGGCGATGATCGCGCTTGATAGCCTCCCTGGGAATGAGCGAGAGCTGCCGCGTTGGGGACGGAGGTGGTACGGGGGATTTTCTGTCGTCTGGGGTCTTGACTGCGATTACGTAGTTCGCTAACTGACGCAGCAGAACCATGGGTACGACCAAGACCACCACTAGAGCCCCACTCTGGAGGTGAGGGCATCATCTCTGTAGAGCCAATCGTGACCGTTTTACGAGGTGGGCCGGCCGGATAACGCGCAGCTGTTGGGTTAAATTGATTAGACATATTGGTCTCCCATTGGAAGCCGTTGGCAACATCCAAGGAGGGGTCCTCCAGAGACGAGTAGTCGAGCATAGCCAGGTTGCGCTCGGCAAACGCTCCGCCATCCTCATCATCATTATCGTCAGAGTCAGCGCCGAACTGAAAAATGCCTTCGTTGCGAGGACCATGTGTAGGGCCTAGCCGTGAAGCCGCATTGTAGTCGGGGTGTATGACATGAGATGGATTCACATGGCCGGAATGGCTGAAGCTGGCAGCGGTGAAGTGAGGAAGGGGCCCGGAGGTCGTGACAGCGCTGAAAAGCTGGTCGCTACTCGGATTGAAAATGTACTGTGGCTGCATCGAATTTGATATTTGCGATGGACTATGGGCATTAAAATTATGCATGTTTCCACGTTGATTGATGTCGATAAGCCGACGATCAAAGTAGATTTGGTCACCTTCCGGCATGGGCTGCGGAGTCGATACGGCAGAAGGATATGCAGATCCTGGTGGTGAGTAATAGTCCGCAGATGTGAGTGACGATGGCATTGAGCCATGGCTGAACATTTGAGAACGACCATTGTATTGGATCTGGGGGGAAGCACCAGGCGAAAAGGTGAAGTGCTGCTGGAAGGGACCAGCAGAGTTGATGATAGGATCGTGATCAAGGTTGTAAGTATCCAGTGCGAAGGGTACCTGCGGTGGGTGGGTATGATGTGTTTGAAAGGACGATTGTCCGTCAAGGGAATAATTGTTCAGGGCGGTTTCAGCATTCGCATCATTTGGTAGCATTATGCCACTGACAGTTGGAATTAGAGGGGAGGCATCGGCTCGCCTTTTAGGTGGCTGCTTATCTTTCAGCATGATAGTACTACCAGGGTGGTACTAGCGCAAATCTTACCCTTCTTTCATCTATGCTCGTTTTGCGAACGTGCCTCTGCACATACCCAAATTCACCACCTTCACGAAATATTTCTGGCTGCACCAACGGGGCTGACGCGCGCGAAATGTGCAAATCATGGTCGAGATTTTGATTTTGCATACGAATAGGGATGCCTGAAGGAGTTGAATTTGCCATCTTCTCGGCTGACGGAGAAGGCGAAAGTCCCGCCGGTGTGCCAATTGACGTTGGCATAATAAAATCGTCGAGGTTCATGGCATCACTATTCGCGATGATTGTGGGCGGCTGTGATAAAGGTGTCGATTGGTCCGATGCTTTTCTTAATTGGGCAATACCACTGCCTGAAGGCACGATGGTAGGCGCGCTGGTGGTCGCGTGTGGTTGGGCCCTATTGAGAGTATCACTGTCAGTATAATGGGATTTGTACAAACTGCTAGTGAATGATAAATCCACTCGGGTCGTTACCAACCCTTTGCGTTCAAGTTCTAGTCTCCGTAAGTTCATGGACATCATCCGCCAGGTCAAGTTCTCCATACGCTCCGCGTTCGGTAACTGCCCCTTTGCTTTGCTGTAAAGCTTCCATACTTGGGTGGCCAATGGGTCCTTCTGTTGCATCTCTTCTGGGCTCTCTAGTACACCAGAGGCAGTATCATCCTTCCAGGTTGGAAAATAGGCCTCTTGCAGCACGCCTCTGCGCACCGCGCCGTCTTCATGGGAGAGCTCCAGCTTGGAATTAGCGGTACTCCGGGTGATGGGCGACGGCAGGATGTAAGACGTTAACGCTGAGGTGGAGGATGTGGTAGAACTGTGCAATTGATCGTGTGACGGTGGATAGGAGGGGTATTGGGGTTGAGTCAACCTCTGAAAAGAAAGCTGATGATGTTGCAGCGGCTGGTATGGAGCTTGAGGCAATGCTGCATGAAAGGCATGCGAGTCTACCCCAAGGTCCTCGAAAGCGGCGTCAAGCCCGAGATCGTTAGCAAACGTGAAGGCAGAGTCTCCCCCACGTTGTTGCGCCACCACGGGGCGCGCCATTCAGAGAAAGCGGGAAAGTGGAAAAAAGTCTGGGGTTTTGGCGGAGTGAGACAAGGGCCGTGGTCACCAGTTGGCTGGCGTGCAACTACAATTGATGGTGAAGAGAAGTGCTTGCTTTGGCCCTCTCTTTCTGATGAGTTGACCTCGTGGCCAAACCCGCAAGCTGTAAAGAAAATGACCGTAAGCGTGATTCTATCGAACTAGAAAGAGGCCCCAAAAAGGCACAGACTCGCGCAAAGAGACGCAACCCGCCGTTCAGTCCGCCCTCTCTGAATGCTACTAGGCAAAAGATGCCTGCATAAATTCGCGTTTGGACTGTTCAATTGGCCTGTCAGAAAGTTGACCCCTCCAGAAATTGAGCTTTGCGTGGGGGTTAATGAAGACCTTTGGACATCAGGCCGACAGATCGTGAAGAGAGTCGGTGCAGCAATAACTAATTAATGTCGCAGGCTGGAAGTATGCACTGCCCTGCTGCTGAAAATTCTATCTGTTCAAATCACCTCTACTCCGTTGAAATCTGTGTCGGCTAGAGCTGGCTGATTTAGTGTGAAAAGCAGGCGAGTGAACGAGCGGGAACATGGGTCACCAGAAATATATTATTGACAGGCCTAGAAGAGTAGGTAGCTGTCTACAGGCAAGCATGCAAATTTAGATAGAGTTTATTGTTCCCGTCTGATTTCTGCGCTGGCTCCGTGCTTGTGATGATAGTTGTGAACAGTAGGTAAAAATCGTTTGCCAGCGCTCCGGCCATTTGTGTACATCGAGTTTTGCCATCATGCTCGTCAATTTCCCAGTGGTACCAACATGTCGTCCCGACCGATCTGCCGCTAAAATCCACCGGTGGAGCCTATCAGATGTTCGACATCACACAGCTTCCGGCCATTCCTTCAATATTATGTCCGAATCGTTTCCACATGTGCCTATGACTCGTCAAATGTGCTATTGGAACAGCGATGACTATCGATGGATTAAGCACGATTTCTGGCGCTTGGCCATTTCCCTTCTTAGAGTCTAAACTATATATCTACTATAAGCATGTATTTACTTTCCCGATGTTTCGGTACCCCCCATATGCAGCAGCCTTCCAGGATTACCTGTGGATTATGTTTCAGCGGCAACAGTTTCGTCAAGAGAGCCCAAATGCGGGATTTCCGAATTGGAACTTGAAAGTGCGGTCACTCTTTAGAAACTTCCGCTTTAAGACTACCACTACTTGAACTTTGGGTTAGTGAGGAGAACAATTGCAGTAGATATGATTTTTGCCTTGACACCAAACACCATCTGAACGAATGACAATACAATAAAAACTTTATATTAAAGATGAAATGGTAGTGAGGCTCTATATTGGAAGTGAAAAGCAGCCAAAAATCCAGACGCTTGGACTATGGCTGCTCTCGGCCTAAAGCAACCAAGGCTGAATTACCATCTCGGGTAATTCAAGCCTTACAAAGTGGACTCTCTACGATCGTGAGGTTTATGAACACGAGTCAATGTGCATGAGCTAGTGGCAAAGGCGAACTCATGCACAGTAACAGTTCCCTCCTACTTGGCTGGTATCATCCTTGTTCGAATAACCTGAGTATAATCACATTATGGTTAATACTTGGGAAAAATTCAAACGTATGGCTGTCAAAGCGTACATAGCATGTATAGCAGATGAACACGAGCTGAACAATATCGGTCTGCATATCAATTTGCCGCTCTAAGGAGAGTTGACTGTAACACAAGATGACCATATTGTATACCGCTCAAATCGGCTTCGAACTAAGTGCCTGTCAAATATAAAGGGACATTTGCCGGCAATTGTAGTTGCACGCAGATCTAAAGTCCGGAATCTCGACCACAAATCCACTCATCCTTCAAATTTTCAAAGTGTCTCCGTGAGAGCTCACGGTTTGATGCACACTCGAGCTCGAAATTTGAACTGCATATGCCCGACAGGGTGTTGTTAAAAGCTCTTAACGCGGCAAGCCCAAATAACAGGGTTGTGGGCGCAGCGACATGAAGGAAGTGGAGTTCAAGATCCAGCTGCATTTAATCCCGCACAAAGACCGTCAAATTCAACTGTTTTTCCAAGACTATCCTCCGGACTGAGCATTGTGCGCGTTCTCAACGGTTCAGGACAAAACCCCTCCGTGAATGCGCAGAGAAAATGATTTACCATCAGGAAGAGATTCTCTTTATTGTCTTACCGGCGAATCCGCTGAGAGTACACTCTCGACAGTAGTATTGAAATCCGGAGGTCTGGACGTAATTGGGCTTGGGATTCCGACCGCATCATGTTATTTGCAGACATGCAGATGAGTTTGGAAGTTCAAGTGTGGGGGTCAAATGGCCGCTTTTAGTGGGAACGAGCTGCACGAGAGTAGGGAAGACCTTGTTCATGCAGTGACCGTCGGGTGCAGGTGCACCTTAGCGTGGGGATCGATCGCCTCGAGCTGTCGAACAGACATTTGGTGTATGGGAGCGGTTTGGAAAAACGGAAGGGATCGCAACGTCGAAGCCGTATTCTTCCGAGGTTGTTTGAATAAAATATCAAGGTCGAAGTCGCCGGCTTAATAAAATCAACACTAAAGCCTGGGCACCAAACACTTGGTTAACCACGATTGACATGCGGGCAAAGATGATTTGGAATTGCAGAAAGTAGAGTTGTGCAAAGAGAGAAGCGGTCCTCATCTTAGTGCCAAGTCCGGATGTCGCTCGCGCGGGGATTATGTTTTAATTGTTGGCGCATCCTCGAGGCGAATTTGGAAAAGATTGAGCAGAGGGAACCACTCTTTATATAGGTATTGCTCGGGATCGCGCAACATGATGAAATTCTGATAACTTATCTCTCAAGTCACGTTGCACGGCGCGTTCCTAGGCAGCCTACCCAATGAGCTGAAGGTCCACAGAGTCGGTGTCCTAGCAAGAAGGTGCAGGGGCCCGAGATGCCCGTAAAAATATGCCTATCAGGGTCTCTTGGGGCTCTTATCGTGTGCGTTGTCTCTTGAGTTGAGTCTCAAACTGTGCATATAATGGGTATTTTGGCCCAAGAGATAAAAATAACCCTTGAGTTGTATGCTTATGCACACGTGCAGGCTCGCTGAAAACTGGATTGGTCATCAGGTCGATTGGCTTTCAAGGTTGACCTCAAGCTCCAGCTCGTGGCATAAAAAGAAAGTCGATCATTTTCATTATTTTCCGTGGTTTGTACCTTCATCTCCTCCGCCTCCCCAGAAGCTGTACTTAATCATAACCATCGCGGTAACTCGAAACGGGCTATAAGAGGACATTATCAGCCACAAGAGGAAGCTCTCAGTGCAAGCTCTCAGTGCACGGTAGCCATAGACTGCAGCATGGGAGTCGTAGTCGTTAACGATGATATTCCATTGCGCCCTTAGCTTCGGATCATATACCAAAAGTAGCACCAGATGAGCTTCACTTGGAAAGTTCTGCGCTTTATTTCGAATCTCGAGATTAAGGCGAGGTGTTCATCAAGCCTTCGCAGGCAGTCCGTAATGCGCGGGCGATAATGCAGAATATACTCGAAGTATTTATTGGTGTTGCTGACCTGAGAAAGGCTGAGAAAGGAAAGCCTTCCAGATCGCTCAGGAGCCATTGGTGGCGCCCTCATGACGAACGTCTCCTTGAGTCGGATTTGCAGATTGCCCGTTGATGGTCTCCTCTCCTAGTACTTTACTTGCGGCCATGAACCTTAGTTGCATTTAGCATTGTACCGAAATTTGAAGATCTATATGGGCAATTACAATGCTCCAGCATATCCACCAAGACCACGCATCGACTCCGCTTGCACGGCGGTCATACGAAGAAGGTTTTCGAGGTCGGATACATGTGCCGTGAGTTGGGCCAACTGGGAGTGGAGGTGGGATAATTGACGTGGTTTTTGCGACGGAAGCGTGGAGAGACGAGAGGATGCAGCTGTACTTTGGGTCCGAGGTTGGGCCATTATGGTTCTTTTGTGGTTGTTGTTGTCGTGATGAACTCTTGGTGTTGTTTGTATGCTGCCGGCAAATTAATGTTTTAATCTTAGTCAGCGTACTTCGTGGTTTACCAAGCTTGAGCTAGTCTAAACTCTCTAATCTGCAAAAGCTCATGTAGAGGATCAAAACATGAATCTGTTGCGAAAACCTCCTAGATTTTATAACATCACCACCGACTAGCTACTTATTCCTCTCCTATCAATATCATAGTACAACAGACATGTCGGCAGCCGAGATTCGCAGGGTTGCGTTGACAGGTGGAATAGCATGTACTACCGTATTCGGTGCTTGGTACGGTGCAGGATTGAAGACTCAGCAGGACATCAAGAAAGTGCGTGCTTGAACAAGAGTATCTTGACAGACACGCCAGAATCATGTTGATACCTGTCCAGGAGCGCCAAGAAGTTGTTGAAGCAACACCTGAAGAGCACGTTGCGAGACTTGAGCTTGCCAAGGCCAAATTGATAACACGGAAGAGGGAAATCGAGAGGAAAATATCTGCTCTTGGGAGCCGAAAAGAGAATACAGATGCAAAGGCTTGAACAGCTCGGACGTCATATGAAGGGTGTGCAGAGGGTGATGTTTAGACTCATGGACATAGTTAGGCCTTATGTATGTTTGAGTTCCTTTCAAAGTGGCCACCTAATTGGAGATAACCTAACAAAATCACCAGACTTCAGTCCGTAAAGCGAACACGGCACATCGCGTCAGAAGCACATGGGCATTAATTCATAGAGCTTCCATTGACGCGGTATTCTTACACCAGTACTGCTACACTCACCTTTACCTGCAGTCTTCCAGACACTCAATTTCGAATACGAGACCCCGGCGAACCTTTATATAAGCCCTCCACGAAGCAGAGAAGTGTAATTATTCAAAATGCCACGAGAAGAGCATCTGCCGCTGAAGTACCGAAGCTCTACAGTGATTAGGCGGACTGTGAAGTCAATCACTTACACAGTCGGGAAAATGCATGCAAATCTTGGACAGCATCAAACTTTAACGTTTCACTTGAGAATGGGAAGATGTAGGCCTAACGTTATTGTGGCTACAAATTGAGGTATTCTACCGCCCGCGGGGCACTAATGCCATGCTCAAACCCACGAGCCAAGCGTTGAAGATACCCCCATATCGTACATATAGCATGCTTCGTTATCGTTACTTCGTTACTTCCAGTGTCGTCCTGCGTTAACGTACAGGCTATCTTCCGTGCTGCCTTTGCCAGTCCTTATCACTCTCATCTCTCTTATACTTCGCCTGAACATGCTTATCAGCAGCCATGCCGCCACCCAACGCCCCAACTAATGCACCAGCAGCTGTTGCCAGAATGTCTCCCTTCCCAGCTTGATGTCCTACAAGACCACCTGCCACTGCTCCTGCTAGGCTGGCAGCAATGGAACGATCTTTAGGTTTGTGGTCCTTGGAACGGCGTGAGCTCCCAGAATCTCTCGAGTCGCGGTTGCGCTCTCGTCTCCTTTCTCGCGATAAACTGTCCCCTCGTTGGTCATGAGTGTCTCTTCCTGAGGCGGGATTTGGTGTGTTCGTGCGTTGGTTGTTATTCGTCTGCTGCGCAGGATAAGGAACATATAGAGGTAGGCCAGCATATCCTCGGGGACCTGGAGCGACACCATATGCTTGCGGAACCGGAGGCGCACCAAAAGGTTGTTGATTAAAAGGGGGACCATAAGGCTGCCGACCTGCGGGATCGTTGCGCACTTGTGGTGGTGGTGGTGGATAAATGTGATTGCTATCTTTTGGGAGCTCGTCTGGGTAAGGCTGAATCACACGTAAGTAAGTAAATTGGTAGAAAGAATTGGCAGAGTAGAGGTCCCAATACTACCAGGAACCTTACTTCTTTCACCGAAGAGTTGCTTACTTTTCGATATGGCTCATTACCATTGGTGGGTTCATTCTCACGTGAGGGAAGTGAACCTCTGCGTGATCTGCGAGGAGGAGAATCTGAGGCATAGCCTTGGTCATGATCGTCGTCGTTACGCTTATTAGTTCGAACATCTGCTGAGGAACGTTTGTATTGGTCTTCGCGTGGTTCAGAGGAAGCTCGTTGTTTGGAAGGTTTAGGAACATCAAAAGATGCCATTGCTTTGTGGCCTTTCTTCCTAGGAAAATGACCGCGCGCTCCTTGGTAGCCTTTGCCAACGCCATCGTGAATGTTGTCGTAGTACTTGTCGACCACCCTATCGAACCCCTCAAAACCAAGTTCCTAAAAGACAGCATTAGTTCCTTATTCAAAAAGGCTAACAGCCGTCAAGCATAATTTGTGCCTAATACTTACTACCAAGTCGTCCGCCATGCTTTCTTCGGATATCTGGTGTGCAAGAGAACCTTTGCGGGATGGGCAAGGCGTTAAAGGTGGAACTTCGAAAAGTTCTTCAATGGCAATGTCAGTAGCCAAGTCAGAGAGCCACGCGTTTGGCTCAACTGGCTCGAACTCTAAGGTGAATGGGTCTATCTCCACAATGGGGGAGGGAATTTGTGGCTGCGTGTTTATAGGGGTAAACCAATCTAATTGGAGAAGAGAAATATGAGGTTGAGTAAGGAACAAAAACAACCAGCATCAACGCTGTTGGAGGGCAGATTTTGATGTTCCTGCCAAATTTGGCTGTGACGTAGGTGGCTCACGACAAGGCGCGTTTCAGCTCAATAACCTGGAAACTGCAATCATGAAAAAAATCCATAGCATGGCCGTGGACCTTACCTACTGGTACAACTGGAATGTACTTCTTTCACGTCGGCGCTTTCGATCCTGCACTGAATTTATGTAGACTCGTGTCACATTAAGTAGTCCAGATCCATCTACTTCTGCTCAATTGAACGGAATGGACGCTGAAGGCATATCACAGATACTTTGCGACCACGTACTTCCCGAGCTATTTGGACCGCGAGTGTTAGCATTCCACACTCGTGCAGACTGGTAGTAAATTTTTGCCAGCACAGTTGTGATTTCTGAACCATTCGCTCAGTCGATGATAAGGAGCTCCGCCCGATTTCCCATCCTGCGGGCTTGTATCCAAAGATGGAAATGTGTTTATGAGTTCAATCACATAGGATAATCCGAATAATGTGTGAATTATGAAAATGATATATTCACTATAATGTGGCCAGAGTGGATGCATATCGTCTTGCATGGCACGCAAATATGAGCTCAAAATCTGCAAACCGAATCCCTTCTGGTCATTTACTTCGGACCTGTTCCGTTCGAGGTTTGGTTTCCTGTTACGATGTATTGCTTTTCTTTCTTCAGACTCGCAACTGTCTCAAGGCTCAAGTGCAATGTATCAATCAATACTTGTGGAGGTGTACGAGGCGTCGCCGATAGCAAATGGGATATCACGTGCTTAAGCGAGCGCACAGGCCACCCATGTTAATATGTAAACAAACCACCTCCTTTTAGGTATATATTACGTTTAAACCTTCCTAAAATAGCTCCAATAGCTAGAGATTACTCAATTTAGATTAAATTAGTTGTAATTACCTTAAAATACTTTTTTCCTAACTATTTCTACAATAAAATTAATTAAATAACTAGGGTCCTAGAATTCTCTAGGTAAAGAATATATATAAAAGTACTTAAGAAGGTAAGAACTAATATCCTCTATAAGTTTCTAGAGACTCTAAGTCTAAAATTAGTTTATCTAGACTAGAATCTACTTTTAATACTAGAATCTAAAGAAACTATTTTAGTCTAGAAATATAACTATACTACTAAGATCTCCTACTTTATATTAGGAAAAGATAGTAAGAATCTAGTAAGAATCTAGTAAGAATCTAGTAAGAATCTAGTAAGAATCTAGTAAGAATCTAGTAAGAATCTAGTAAGAATCTAGTAAGAATTAAGTAAGAATTTAGTAAAAATCTAGTAAGAATCTACCTAGAGACCCTAGAAAATCTAAACTTATTAAACTTACTAGAGTATAGACCCTATATATAACCTAACCCTATATATAACCTAACCCTATATATAACCTACGAAAATCCTCCGAAACGTATACTAGACGTATTATCTCTACTAATACCTTCTTAACTAGAGTATTGACCCTACTAGTAACTAGGGTTTCGCACGGTACGGGACGGGTCGGGTTAGCGTATATCGGCCCCGTACCGTAGCGGTGCGGGACTATTACGGTATAGTAGTAGTACGGTATAAAAATTTCGGTAGCCTACTCCCGATTTATTTGGTATCCCGATTTTATAGTAGTATTTATAGTAGAGTGTTGACCCCACCAATGAACCAACCCTACCTAT
>MU007082.1:0-165885 GCA_010583015.1 Tothia fuscella | reverse complement strand
GTAAGTTTTTATAGTAGTTTTTATAGTAGTATCTTTTACTAATTTAGCGTAGATAGGACTTTAACGTAGGTAACTAAGCTACTTAATAATTAGAGGCTTTATAAGAAGAGGTTTCCTTGTATTATACTAATAGTATAGGATATTTATACTATTTAAGGTACTAGGGTCGGAATTAAGTAAGAATTTAGTATTACGGGTAACTTTAACCTTAATAATAAAACGTATAGTAGTAAGCTCCTTATAGCCTTAATAGTTTACTACTATATATAGTATAAGGAGAATTAGGAAATAAAGCGAGGATATTACCTTCTTATATATATTAAGGTAATCTCGCTAGAGGAACTTAAGGCTAAGGAAGAAGAAGATAATAAGATACTAAACTAAGTTATAGAGTAGATAAGAATAGTTAATATTAGTAATATAGAAGAGTTTTCTAATAATAAAGATAATAATAAGAAGATAGAGGATCTACTAAGCGATTTTAATAGATATAATAATCCGGATAATAATCTAGATAATACTATAAGTAGTTAGGTTAGTTTTTAGTCTATTTTAGGAAGTCGGGTTAGTTTAGGAAGTTAAGTTAGTTCTTAATCGAGTAGAGTAGGTACTCTATTACCTTCTAAAGGACGAGGTATTAGTAGAGCTCTATAGGTAGTTATATAAAAGACTACTACTATACGTAGTACTATCTCTACCTCTCCGTAAAAGAGAGCTAGGATTAACTCTAAGGTTTAACTCGTATATATTTAATTTTCGTACGTAATTAGGGAATTAAATAGAATCTTATTTAAATATAAAATTATAACGATTTAAGACTACTATAAATACTACTATAAAATCGAGATACTAAATAAATCGGGAGTAGGCTACCGAAATTTTTATACTATACTACTACTATACTATAATAGTCTCGCACCGCCGCGGTATAGGGCCGATATATACTAACCCGACCCGTCCCGTACTATACGAAACCCTAATCGTATCTTGTATTTATTCTATTAGGAGCCTATTAGTAGTAGATACAACCTTCCTATAGTTCTAGTAGTACCGCGTACGTTACGACCGCGATCTATACGCGACTATAACTACTACTATTACTACTATATCTCTAATCGGCTCTTTTATCTTATTAAGATAAGATAAAAGGTTTATAGCCTACGCCTCGTATAGGCTTAGAATCCGATTTCGTGGGCCTAAATATAGTTATAGTATTTATTAAAAGTTAAGTTCTAGCTAGAAAAATAAAAAGCCGGATTATATAACCCCCTAAAAATAGTAAGGTATTGTTATTTTATAGACGGGTATATATATAGAGTATATAGTAAATTGTAGTAGGGTATATAGTAAAAACTTATAGGGTCAATCTAGTATCGGCCATATTATAGCCTATAGTTAGAAATAAAAAAAAATAAGAATTCAACTTTTTTACTAACAAGAAAGGTATTTACTTGTAGGAAGACCCACGTTTTTAGAGGACGGATATTAAGGATCTCATAGATACTGAGAAACTTCTCGTCAACCTTAGTGAGCTCGTTGTAAAAAGATTTCGCACCGTCCAGGTCCGCAGTGCATCGGTAGATATGTAGCCGTAGCAGCAGATTACCAATTGCTTTCTTCCCATCCGTTGAAATTCGCTGGCGATCCACACCGACAGTGATCTTTTTGGAGTCAGGGTTGACATCAACATTCATCACGCCATTGTTGCATAAAGTCCGCATCATGGCGAAATAACCACGTTCATGAGCTTGGTTCCACTCCTTTCAGTATAACAAATCAGCTCTGAGCATTAATCGGCGGATGCGGAGCTCACCTCTGAATCAGGATCGTAAGACATCAGTGCTTCCAAGCCAAGTACACCAATATGTTGATGTCCCGTATAGATGATTGTATGAAGTGAGTTACAACTCCTCTCCTTTGTTATTCCACTTACTATCATCAGCCTTCAGTTCAGTAGTGTCATCGTAGCCGAGAGTGTCGAGGATATCTTTGTCTGTTAGTAGATACAAACCTACGCAATCAGCCCTGCATTCGCTCAGCGTTCGCGTGAGTTCTTCAAACACATCTTGAACAGCTTAACCTTTTTTGTAGTATGTCGTAATAGGATTGCCAGTCAGTGGGCTGAGAGGAGGATCCTGTAAGCTGAAGTTTCCTGTGTTTGTTGCAGAGTCATATCTGAGCAATTTGTTCCCGTTCCGTGACCTATAAGTTTATGGAGTGAAGTGTGGAGATTCCAGGAAATTTGTTCGTGCTTTAAGTAAGTTAGAGCTTCTTCCGGGTCGAGTAATTGTGCATCAATTGCAGGATCTATATCCGTCAAACCCGTAGGTGAATTGCGACTTGCCAGGATGAAGTTCTTGAAACCGACGGAATCTCGAATGTCTTCAAACTAAAATGGTATGCTGAGCTAAAAATCTCGAGAATGGATTCAGGACTTACGTTCGGGAGATTGATGCCAAGGAATACAACGCTAGAACAGTAGGCCAGTGCTAAGCTGCATTAGACGTGTTGTGAAAAAAAATCGACAGTCTAATATACCGTGAACAGAAGTGAAGTCCGGAAGCTCAAGGGAGTCGCCATCAAAAGGGCCCATCTTGCAGGAATCAGAGGTTTGCACTACCCAAGGTAAGTCGCGGATGATTTTTGGAGAATGTGATACTAGTCTTTCCAAAGCTTGAGTGGCTTGTCTGTCAATTAGCAATACTATTCCCTCGAACTCAGACCTGGCACCAAAAGGATCCCGATTCTGCTCCACAAAACCAAAGACGCTCTCAACAGGCGCACTGCGGTCGTTTACCCAAGCCGCCTGGGCTTCTTTGAAGTCTTCGACGCGACCAGTCTGGAAGTGCTGCAATAGAGAGGTGATGTACTTCTTTTGCAGTTCGGTGTCGGCGAATTTTTTGGCCTCGACCAAGTTGGCGCATATGGACTCAAGCTCTTTAGTATGGTCCCCTTTCACGAGACGAACTTTTGCACCGCTTGACAGCTTGCTTAGATCGATTCCGGTATTTTCAAGATCTGTCGAGGCCATAAGAACGTCGAAGACCGGTTTTGACGATGTAGGGTCCTGACTCTCTGGTACTTTGCGGACCCTTGTGTTCTCCTGGCCTATACCACGCGCTCCGAGCAGTTTTGCAACTGCACGTAACTCTTCCATGCTGACAGGCTCGGATCCAGGATAGTACGCACTCTGACAATTATCACTAGGTAAACCTAGAGATTCGGGCTTGGGGGGAAGAATTCCAGGAAGACAATCCTCGAGTAACCTACTAGCCTTGTCGCTGGTTGCACAGAGCTCGCGCAGAAACTCGAGGGGGACAGCAGGGACAAATTTCTGGTCCCCATATCCATAGTAAGTAGTTACCATTGTTGGCCAAGAAAGCGACGGAATAAATGATGAAGGCTTCAAGGTGATTTTCCTTATTTTCATATGTGGATGATTGTATCATTGAATGCCATTTTCCCTTACAGGAATCATAGAGCTCAAGTATCAGGTCAAAGATAGCGAGCGACTCTGGCGACACTTGACGATGAATGATACGGGTGCCGCTCCACGCGGCCCTGCAGTTATTATCATTAGTTTGAGTGCGGAAAGATTCGATTGCTCACCTGCTCAGAGAATGCGCGTAAAGTTTCTCACGAGCGGTCAAATTATTGAAGATGGAGCGTATTGCCAACGGCCTAACAGAGAGACCTTCACGGTTCGGAATCATTTTGATACACGGTTGACGACTAGAAAAGTTTCACTACGGATGTGGATACCTGAGGGGAAGTTGTGTCTCATCTATAAGAGGGCAAATGTGGGATGTGAACAGAAAATTAGAACAGAGCAGCCTACGGGCAGGTGAACGGCATGCGGAACATCTTTAGCCGTATTTAAATTTTGCCTATCCAGAGCCTTTTGCACAACCAGTTTAACTAGTAATCACAAACTAGTGGTATAATAAGAATTTCTTTTAGCTTTTGAATTGGCCGGTAATCTTCGAGGATTTCGGCTACATTCGAGTTGCGTCCGGCGAGAGAGAGTAATTGATATTTTAACCCACTCGCGGACGGGACGAACAGCGGTATCAATTGATATGATGAAGCAAAAACTCTCAGTGACTCTTTCTGCCCGTTTGACAATAATGATATGTGAAACCATTCCATTCGGTGCTTGAGCTGGAGCGGACCGTGGTTGGAGTTGGGATGGAACTAGCGACGGGTGCGCTAAGTTAACCCCTGCAAATGGGGCTGAAACCGCAAATGTGGGGATACTTGCCCTGCCCTGCATCATGGACATGGGGGAGGAGCCAACAACATCAACGTTCGTCAATGCCTTTTGTTTGGCTGCCTTTTGCTGGATATTTGATTGTTGAATACCTACGCCCTGGACGGAACTTCCAGTATAATATTTCATGATATGACCACTTCATTGATCGGGATTGGGGGTAAAAGCGGTCAAGGTATGCAGTTGAGGAAAGGAGATGCGGAGCTGGGAGCTGGAGCTAATAAAGTGGATTGATAGCAAAGCTTGAGGATGTGAAGCTTTTACTTGAGACTTTAAGGGTTGATCTTAAGGATAAAACGCTCGAAGATGCTCGTACGTGCGGATCTGGAGGGTTCGAAGAATCGGTAAACTGATGTTTATGTGTCGTTAGAACGAGATCAATTACTAGAAAAGCTCAAGATATATGGCAGAGATGCAGATAATGCGGATCCTATATTCACGAAAGAAGTACGGTACCATTCTATGACAAGGATCGGGCATTTGCTGATCCACGAGCTTAGGGCATCGAGACGTTAGCACAGTACGCCTTTGAAAGTACAACGACATCAACGTCCAGGGAAGCTTTACGATGTTTGGCAAATGCTTTACTGCTGAAGGAGGGAACGAGACAATTATTTGTAAATGCTGGGGCTGCTCCCAAGGCGGCTGAGAAGCTCAAGGTTGGCACGATGCAGGCGAAAGAGCAAAGACATAAATTACTAACAATATTTACAGTCTGATAGCTGCGACGATGAATTCCTCTTATCACGGATACTGTTCCTCCTGACGTATGGTACAAACGCCAACTTCGAAGATCTTGTCAGCAAGAATAGTCTTGGTGAGAGTATAAATCAAGTATACATACATCTAATTTTTACACGCTCGATCACCAACTAATATCAACTTCACAGTGTCTATGCCGCCATGCGAAACGCTATTCCAAAACTCGTCGACTCTCCTCTCAGTCCTCTCCCATGGACGACATGGCCCTAACGGAAACCGCCAAATTACTCTTCAACATAACGCACTTCAATTCCGACCTCTCCGGCATATTCTCACCCTCAGTACCTTTCCTCTTGACCATCCTCTCCGGAAAGAAACAGCAAAGCCTCTATCTGGATCAATCACTCAGTGCAGTCGTGAACGCACCCATAAATCTAGATTTAGGAGATGAAACAGCAAAAGCGGCATTATTTCCAAGAGGAGATCCCAAGAGCTTGAGTCAGGATATCGTTAACATTCTCGACACGGCGATAAGAAGTCACACCAAAGGGGAATTGGACCCAATCATTGCACCTGTGATCAGTCTCCTGAGGAAGATCTACGCCGTTGCTCCTGAAGAAGTCAAAAGGCATATGGAATCACTACTGCTGCCATCCGATGCGGAGAGAAACAAACCCCTCGGAAAATCAGACACCCTTCCCAGTCGCCTCCTCAAACTAAGCACATCCGCCACAACAACAACCCTCCGCACCAGCATTTCAAGTCTCCTCTTCGAACTCTCCTCCAAAAATCCCACCAAATTCGTCGCAAACGTAGGTTACGGTTTCGCAGCCGGGTTTCTCATGTCGCAAAATTTGCCTGTGCCGCAGAATATAGGTGAAGCAACATCTGCGGAGGAAGAATCAGGTGGTGGTGTTGCAGTCAACCCTATCACAGGACAGAGGTTGGAGATGGAAGTGGATCCGGAAGATGGATTACCTCCTATGACTGAAGAGGAGAAGGAGGAGGAGGCTGAAAGGTTGTTTGTTCTTTTTGAGAGGTTGAGGGCTACGGGGGTGGTGGATGTGGTTAATCCTATTACGAGGAGACCTAGGGAGGAGGGCGATGGGGATAGGATTGAGGAGTTACCTGATTAATGGAGTTTTGGGAAATTTAGTGAGCGTATGGTGCGAATGTTGGCTATACTTGATTGGATCCATACCTGTCATGGTACCTAAAAATCGGCTTGCAAGGCTGGAGTGCTGTGGCGTTATCTTTCTGCCTATGGAGTACATAGATGGATCTGACAGCAAGACTAGTAGGCAATCCAGCTTAAATCCCCCCTTGGCTCTGAATACCAACACCTTCTCCTATAATATAAGATCATTCGTTAGTTATGTTACCTCCATCGTGACTATACAACGCCACAAGATCAAAATGCGGGGTGCAGCGGAAGCTCCAACGCAAACCCTTGCAGGAAGGATCAAGCTTGTATTCCAAACACCACAACAACACATCGGTCATGATATCCCTTCTTATCATGAAGGAGTTAACAAAACACTTCGCATGCATGCGCTTTTGGTCATCTAACAGTTTCAATGGAAGATGAAAGGTCCGACAGTGCCATGGATGCGGCACTTGAAGCTTCACCGCGGAATATGTCTAGGAGTATGAGTCTGGTTCCCTACGTCCCTGAACAGAGTAGGGAGATTGTACTGTGAGTTTTATATCTATATGAAATGAAAGAAACGATGTTAATAACAATAACATAGCCGACATGACTCCACTGTCGTAGTATACGACCAACGATCCCGCCAACTCTCTTTGCGCGATGCATCGCAAGCTTCCTCCTTGGAGTATACAGCATGTCCAACATGCCATCGTCCCTTTGATGATCCACCTCCTCATCATGAATCTTCAGAGCAATCACCACAAAACCATAATTCTACACATTGGATGGATCCCGCGTATTTCCATATGCTACAGCATTCCGCGGCGCCGTCTAGAAATCCTTCTCCTCCACCTAGCCCTAGAAAAAGGCTTGTGCAGCCTGTAGATAGGACAGTGAGTCCATTGTCTTCTGGTAGAAGAGACAGAGGAACAGGCAGACAAGTTTGTATGGATATGGAAGAGTTGAGATCACCACCTGGTGCTGAGTTTATTGCTTCGGGAACCAGGACACCACCGAAGTCTAGTGGAATATCCACACACGCTTTCTCACAAGGATATTTCAACAATTTCTTCGTGGAGGAGGGAGAATTGGGAAGGGGAGGTAAGGGTGTTGTTCTTCTTGTGAGGCATGTGCTCGATGGTGTATCACTGGGGCATTTCGCATGCAAGCGTGTACCCGTTGGAGATGATCACGTGTGGCTCGAAAAAGTACTGGTGGAAGTGCAACTACTTCAGAATCTATCACATCAAAACCTCGTATCCTACAGGCACGTCTGGCTGGAAGATTGGCAACTGTCCCCATTCGGACCATCCGTCCCCTGCGCATTCATCCTACAACAATACTGCAACGCCGGCGATCTCTATCACTATGTCTTCGACTCCGCAAGAACGAACCCAACAACAGAACAACTCAAAGAACGCATGAGACGGAAATCTAGAAGCAGTACCACAGGTCGTCGACCTACTATCCCTGATGTAGATCTGGGTGGTGAACCACGGCGCATGCACTTCGAAGAAATCTTCTCCTTCTTCAAAGATATAACAAGCGGCCTCCACCACCTCCACTCTCACGGCTACATCCACAGAGACCTAAAACCGCAAAACTGCCTCCTACACAATACTGGACAAGGTTTGATCCGTGTCCTCGTCTCCGACTTCGGAGAAGTACAGATGGAAAATGTAGCGCGTAAAAGCACCGGTGCCACCGGAACAATATCATACTGCGCTCCCGAAGTACTTCAAAGAAGTCAAAATCTCGATGGAGGTTTTGGTAATTTCACTACGAAGAGTGATGTCTTTTCTCTGGGGATGATTGTGTATTTCATGTGCTTTGCGGGATTGCCGTATAGGACTGCTGATCTGGAGGAGGAAAAGGAGGATTTGGATGAATTAAGGGAGGAAATTTGTAGGTGGGTGGGCTTTGATGATGAGAATCGTGTAAGGGCGGATTTACCGGATAAACTTTATAAGTTTTTGAAGAGGTTGCTTAGTCTTAGGCCTGGAGATAGGCCGTCTACGGAGGAGATTTTGCAAGTAATGAGGGCGGGTTCTAGTCTTGATGAGTTAGGGGAGGGGAGGGGGATGGCTGGTGTTGGTGTTGGTGGTGGGAGTGTTCTGGATGATTTGAGGCATAGGATTTCGAGTGTGGAGAGTCCGAGTCCTACTCCTAGACGCATGGTTAGTGGAATTGGAAGATATCAGAGACCGGGTCCGAGTAAGTTGAGGCCGAAATCGCCACAGAAAGAGATGGGGAGGAGGAGTCCTAGCCCATCGGAACAACTTCTCAATGGCTTTCAGAAGGCGGATGTAAAGGCAAGGAGGAGGAGGAAATCGGAATCAGATGGTGGTTTGTCTTCCAATGACGATATACTCCACCGTCCGACTCCCACGAGAAGAGCTAGTTCACGTACTCGTCTCGCCCTCCCTCCACCGCCTTCGTCGTCTTCACTCGCTCAAGGCACCTCTGGACTCCAAATCGGTGGCGATGAGATCTTTACCATATGGCGTGTATTAGCCTTCCTTCTCAAGTACTACACACTATCCCGCCAATGCTACCCCGGCGTTGCAGAACCAGGCTACATCGTTTATCCGCTTATGCTACTTGCGGCGCTAGACTTTCTCTCTCCTGGCGGCATAAGTGCTGTCCGGCGGAGTGCTTTGTTATTTGTTATTCATTTTGTTGTTGTTCAGGGGGCGGTTTGGGCTGGGGTGCTTTGTCCGCTTAGGAGGAGTGTGTTATAACTGGGTTCGGATGTGGGTATGGGTATTTTATGAGTTATGATAGCGTTCAGCGGGTGGGTATGGGTTTTTTGAGCGGTTTGAATATTGGTGTTTGATATGTATTATGTTTTGTGTGGATCATGCATTAAGGAATGAGGATAGAAGATATGAATCAGTACATGTCCTGCAATTGCAACGGTATGATTGCACATGACGGTGTTGTGAGCACCCATGTCCTTGAATTCATTCTGTCTATTTACCTATCCCTTCGATGGTCCTTCTTCAGGAGTTTTTATCTGACTCTTCGACTTTAGTGTCGTCTTCGTGTTCACTATACTTCTATTTGATTTCTTTCGCCTCCCCTATCATTCCAATGCCTGTTCTTCGAATATATCAAAGTACTCAATCCTAGGACTGCGATCATCACTGGGGCAAAGATCGGAATGTGCAAGACTGAAAGTATGATCATGGTAGAGAAGGCTAGATTTTCTGGAGAAAGGCTGAAGTGAGGTCTTGGCGATGTTGTTGTGGAAGCGGTATCACAATGACGATGAACGAGGTTTGGACTGCGTTTTTTTGGGGGGCGACTGAATGGCCTAACAATCGCAATGGAAGGCTGAGATTTTCGAGTAGCTTGTGGGCAAGTCGTGATTGTTTCTTTTACTTTTCTGCTTTTTGCAAATTTACCTGTGGGAACCAGGTATTTCAAGGGTGATATTATACCGACGTCCTGGATCATCAACTCTATGTTATCTGATTTACCTTTGCAATTTATTATAGGACACCATATTTTGAAAGCCAAGACCAAAAAATGGTAAATTATATTGATTCCACGTGACCTTACAACTTAGGTACGTCACCACCACCACGTTCTATCGGGTGTAGGAAAAAGCGCCAGGCTCCAAATATTCACTTCAACAACAAATATCTCCACAAATATATAATGATTCTAAGACTTTTACATTTAATACCACTAAGTTAGCTTAAGCACTCAGACAAATTTGGGATAAATCAGTCGACTGCAGTGGTTCAGATACCAAATTCTGGCGCATTTTCTACACCCGATAACGTCAACCAAGAATGACTAAATGACGCGAGCGTCTAAATTGACGATTAGCACGTTGTGCAAAGTGTCACGTGCTTCGATGCCGAGACTACCAATTTCACATGGCACCGCTGATGAGAAACTTCAGCACGGGAGACGTGCCGATGTGCCCTAACCCTAAGCTCGCCGGCAACCACGACGATGTGTGCAGAGAGCCACAATTAGAATTACTTTGGCGCAAAAAGTGACATTCGGAAATATATGGCCGCATACAGTACACTCCACAATTGGTCTCAGGTTTGTTAAAACATTGTTTGACCTGTGCCAGGGTTACTGAACAGCACACGCGGTGTCGAGTTCGAATTGAAGCTTTGGCTGTCCTAAGAAATCTGGCCTGGCTTTACATCGCGTCAGTGGATTGGGGCTCTTATTCACGATACTCAAAAGAACAGTTCGCGGCCTTAGAACTAGTGAGGTACTTACTTACAGCACCCTTTTACCACTTTCGAACGCACGTAAGCTCGACACCAACTAGACACATTCGGATATGGTAAACCCGAACCGGGAACTAGTACCACTGCCCAGGCGTCTGTCTTTCAATCTATCAAGCGAAGCAGTAGATCATCACCTCTTACCCCTTACGACCGATAAAAAAAATTGGCTTTCACCAATGTAGTCCCCACTTTGTTGGTTCCATTGTAGAATTCTCTGTGTTGCGCATGTCGGTCAGTTTAGGCCAAAGATGGCCTTGTCTCGAATCGTCTTCATCATACACCTGTGCATAATTTTTGAATGCGTTACGAGTGTTAGCATTCCTTCAAGCTCCAGCCTTCCTAGTCTCTCTGCCCCTCTGCACCCTCGACGATCTATCAATCCTCAAGCTCTCTCAGTGTCAGCGACGCAATTCTTCCTGAACGCCCCACCGCCTGCGGATGACCCGTTTTATACACCCCCAAAGAACTTCAGTACAACGAAGCTGGGAACCATAATCAACTATCGTCCTATTCCGAGCAATCTTACGCTTAACAACAAGGATCCTATATTTCCTCAGGCAGCATGGCAACTTTTATACAGGACTCAAAATAGTGTTGGAGAGCCTTCCGTTTCCGTTGTCACTGTGATCAAACCATTCAGGGCACAACCGAACCACCTCTTCAGTTATAGCATGTTCTCCGTAAGCTATGTGACTCTAGTCGGAGGATGCCAGAAATACTGACCTGATTTTAGGATGCTGCTTATTCTGGGTATATTTCCCTCCAAACTCAATAAGCGTCATTTCTGACAAATTTTTAGGTGCAATCCTTCGGTTACTTTACAGGTAGGCACACGAGAAGACAATACTTTCAATCAGCTGCAGATCGGTATTCTTGTGCAAGCATTGGCGCTTGGCTACTACGTGGCCGTTGCAGATTATGGAGGTTTGCAAGCGGCATTTTGTAAGTGATATAACTTTGGTCATCTATATGTCTGCTGACTTGCGAACCATAGCTTCTGGCCTTCAAGCTGGTTATGCGACCTTGGATAGCCTTCGCGCTGTGTTTCAGTCAGGCGAAATCACCGGTATCAACGCAGAGCCCATAACAACCTTACATGGATATTCGTCAGGAGCCCAAGCAATTGGTTGGGCGACTGAGCTACATCCCACTTATGCCCCTGAGCTAAAGATTGCCGGCGCAGCCTTCGGTGGTGTAGTGCCCAATTTAACTGCTTTACTGGAACTCCGTGAGTCCCAAGAGAATCTCATTGCCGATCCCAAATTTGACGATGAAGTATAGCTGCTTATCTCAATGGTTCGCGCTCATTCGCTGGTCCTCCAACAATCTTAGGTGTAGCCCACGACTTCAAGAACTTGTCGAATTGGTTAGATGAAAACCTGGTTCCGAGTCTGGCGGCGCAGTATAAGTCTGGTGACGATTCTTGCATCAGCGGCCTCAAGCAGTTTGAGAATCAAGATATGGGACAATATTTTAAGAGAGGCTACAGGAGCATATATGATGCGGTGCCGCAAAGTGTACTTGGGACAACCGGGACTATGGGTCAGAGATCAACTCCAAAGATCCCTTGGTATCTATATCACGTAAGTTCTTCTACCCTCCTGAGAACATAATGTATAATAAGATGATGACAGGCTATTGGTGATGATGTTTCGCCAGTAAATCTTACGGATAAGATCTACAACACCCACTGCAAAAATGGCGCTAACATTCTGTACGAACGGAATCCTATCCCACTCAACCATAGATACGAATGCATCTACGGTCTCACAGGCGCTTATAAGTGGATGAACGACCGGCATAAACAAATCCCCATCACCCCAGGCTGCTCTCAGGTGAGACTCTCGAACGAATCAGTCAAGGGTACAGGGTCTCTGCTACTAATTGGTGGGATTGTGAATGTCATTCGAGCGTACTTTGGATGGAAGATCGGGCCAGAAGAGAAAATATTGATAGAAGCTGCGAAAAATAGTGTTGCCTGGTAGCATCTAGAAAAAGTTGGTTTGAAATGGTAATGTTTCTAGAACACGTCATGGTCTTGTTATCGTCACCGCAAGGTGTCCCCGAACTGCCTGATACAGGGATATCATTGCAATGTTTTCTTTCCAAGCTTCTGTTCGAGTATCTCCCCTCCAAGCTCCACTTTATTTCACATAGTCCAACCCTGCTTATCTCAGGTTCAGATGTCGCCCTTACCCGTGACTGGCCGACTTAGAATTTCATCCTGGCATTGGTCGTAGACTCAACATCTAGAGTTCTTTGGACATCTTAAAGCTTTATGGATTTGAATACACTTCGAGCCAGGAGACATCTCTTTGTAATGACTTTCATCACGATTTTGCCTAACTTTGGGGATCAGAAAGTTCAGAAGACACATGTCACCGACAATATCGCCGGATCGACAAATCAAACATCGGGAAATCCAACTTCCAGTCAAAGTTAAACTCCCCTTCTCTGTTTTGTGACAGTGTACCAGTTCAGTGTTTCAAAGCTCCTGCATGGCTGACCAATGAGGGCGCGACATTGTTTGTTTCACCTTACGCATTGGGACTAGAGTTATGGAACAAAACAAACGACTACGCCATTTCGCAAACATGTTTGTACTTTATCCTCGTCGAGTGGAGAGTTGTGGACAATTTGAAACTTTGTCATGACTAATGATGCAGCTGCGGAGAATTCGATCGACCGCAGAGGTACGTGGCTGCAGGGAGAATCTGCGCAGATCAATCCTGTAATGCCGCACCGCTGCTGGTGAGCAGATGGAAAGGGGCATCACGCAGGCAAGAAACATATCGTGTTACAAATGATATAGATCTATCAACGATGGGGTTTCCCGATACTGACACGGATTTTTGATTCTGTTCGCCTTTGAGAACACCGCTCTACAAACAGAGTATATACACCACATCAAAGTACGCAATGCGTTCAAACCTCGGACAAGAAAGGAAAAAGAGCTCTCCAAATGAAGAGAGATTTGCCAAACGATTCGTAGAAGAACAGGATAAGGTTTGGAGGGACTTGGGCAAAGCCTTAGCGAGAAAAGAGAGCGATGATTGCTCAGACGACAACTTGGGATGTATCAAGAGAACGATATCAGAAACCCTAAAGAACGCAGCATGCGACCCTCAATTGCTCGTTGTCTCCCCTATTGCACCATTTCCTGCCACAACTCCAGCTATTGGACCATGGGGAGCGATTCCCCCATCTTTTCCTCCAGTATCGCAGTTGCCACCTAGACCACTTATTACTGGACTTCCGAGTATACTCTCACAGCCAATACTTCAACCTCCTACTACCACTGAGCTACCATTGGGGTCAGTCTTTGGACTCACTACTCTGTCGACATCGATAGTATTGTCCACTCTTCCGGTCAATACACCAACCCCTACAACTTCGGTCGCCATAATCTGGAATAACGCTGCCACCAACACTGCCTTTGGCGCTACCAATCCGACAAATCAAGCGCAGAAGAGTAATTCCATCTTTGCAATGCCACCAATGACAAAAGGCCTGATGGCTTTCGGGATAATCCGTAAGTCTATCGCTTATATACTAGAGGATTTGATCCTGACGCCTTATCTAGTTGGTGCTGTTTTCGTAGCATTCATAGCATCTATTCTCGTTCGCCGCAAGCGCAGGGGAAAACGAACAGAATCTCGAGCTTATAGCGATATCGAAACCGTCTATCGGAACGATGCAGAAAGTGCTTTTGGTGATGGCAGGACGGATCGAGCCCCTAGACTTGCTTTACCTTCATTCGACATGACAGCGCCCGCAATTCCCCAACAAGTGTATCAACAGCAAAGAGAATCCCAAATACAGCAAAGATCGAGCCTTCAGATTATCAGTGGTATGAAGGAAGACCCTTTCGCAGACCCTGTGAACTCTCGTGACAACGAGCCCCGAAGCACTCCGGTCCCTTTGCAGAAGAATCTGCCCAGAAAACAGGTCGGAAGTGATAGAGACGGAAATGTCCTTCCTCAAAGCCCTAAGGAGGACGAAGTGGATCCAGGGAGGACTAGTGTGAGAGAGTTTCACACGACACCTTCGTGGGTCACAGATCAGTTGAAGAGATTGGAAAACCTTTGATGAACGATCGTGGCTCGGTCAATTCTTACCTCGATGTAGAACATAAAACTTGGAAGAGAGTTCTTGACTTGCGTCGAAACCGATAGGCAATTATTGCGAAATAAATCATTCAACAGCTAAAGAACTCAGCTTCATGGTCTCGTCGAATTCTTTAAGCAGCGATTGCACATTGCGGGTAAATTAACCTCACTTTCAGATGGCATCAGAAGTTGAGATGACCATAGGAAGCAATGGCGTACTTGTCGAAGCACTTGCCATTAAGTTGATACCTAGGTATAAAAGAGTAGCTTCTCAACCATCAAATCTAGCATACTTCCCAAACTCCTCATCCACTTTCAACCTTTCCATATCCTCATCTCTCAAGCAAATCACAGCTGTATTCTCTCCATCCAAACTCCTAGGCATCAAATACATCAAACTTTCCGTAGGTGTGAACCCTGGTCTTCTAACCGCAACCGGCTTCCCTAATCCAAGACCAAAATCCAATTCATACGTGTTCATTTTAGCCCATGAACTTAGCATAATGTCTTTCGATGTATCAATTCCAGCCACAATGCTGAATGCCGACTTATTCTGGTGAGTATTGAGGTAAGTTGCGTAAGACCGAACATTATAACTTGTAGACGACCCGTCCATTTGGGAGCGTAGTGTCGAAGCTATGACGCCAAGAGGCAGTGTAAGAAGAGATTGAAGAGGCAAAGTGGAACGTAACATGGTTGAGAGTACTCCAGGGTAAGTTTTTGGGATACCGACGAAAGAACGGACATCAATTGCGCGCATGAATCTCGAGCAGGTTTCAGAATTGAGTCGTGGAGAGCGGGCACGCTGTACAGACTGCCAGATAAATGCGCTGACAGCATCATCGGTTGACACGAAAGGTATGTTCGGCCTCAAGTCGGAATCTGCAAGCTTCTTCAATGCTGCAAGCGATGGAGCAGAAAAGGTAAAATTGGCCCAAATACTGGGCGCAAGAGAAGGTGGAGATGCTGAATGATCCACAATCTGATGTTCGATTTCTGGGCCAGGAACATAATTCTCGATAAAAGGGATAAGAGTTTTGCGTAACAAATTTCCCGTGGAGAGCTCTTCACTTGTCAGTTTCTTCCCATTGCACGCTTTGGACAAAAGACCAATCATTTGACCTTGTCCTGTACCGTCCATGGCTTGATGATGTCCAAGAAATGTCAAAAACATCCCCTTCTCCACCCAGGTAATCTGTACCAGAAATATAGCATAATCATTTTGTGGATCTAGTCCCATAAGCGTCTTCCTCGGAGCAAGCAGATCCTCTCCGAGCATTCTGATTGGAAAATTTGCGCGTTTGAAATCCGCATATGCAGGTACTTCAGGATCATCTCGAAGATCCTTCACCGTCAATTGTGGCGTTGCCTCCAATGGTATGATCTTGTGAGAGCCTGTGTTGCTTTCGGAAGCCCCATCGCAAACAACTTGACCTGCGATCCACGGAAATGCTGCAGAAAGCTTTGCCAGACCTGAAGCAATGATGTTGATAATCGATTCGTGTTGAGATTCATCTTCGACTGGGAAGATGGATATGATTTGGGTATACACTTTTGTAAGCTGTTGGCCAAAGATGTCAAGTTCGAGGCCTTCTGTGATTTGCCTCTGGACTTTGAAGTCGCTCATGTTGGATAGCGGGATAGGGCCTAATGGGCCAATGTTTTTTTGCGTACTGACCAGACTCAAAGCTCTCTATTTTAAGGAGGCTAGGGATAGAATTCGAACGACTGTTGTTCGAACCTGATGGCATTCATTCTGGGAACTTTTGATCTGATATGGTATAAGTTTTAATCAAATAGGTTTTATTCAAGCGCTGCAGGTAACCGCGTCCTACCCGCCCAAACACTACTGAAAGGTAATGGAGTGGACCTTAGGTGGGCATTAACTTCGGCGCTAAGAACCTGATATTACACAGAGGCTGCTGATTGGTGGACAAGGAACAGCGGCAGCCTTGTCAACAGTCTCTAAGCCTCAGACTTGTACCAGACTTCATGGGAAAAATGGATAGTATGCTACCATACCTCTGGACTCATAAACTTGCTCGCTTAATACATATGAATATCGCAGCAGCCCCACACTTTCCCATCAAGCGCTTGCAAGCTCTACATCTACTCACCAAAACCTTTACCTTTGCCGAAGCACTGCATATAAAACACTCCTCTTACCATCGTGCCATCTTCGTGGCACCGATATCCCAGTCGGGGATCTAAAGTTCGAGTCTCAATAACCCAAAATGACTCGCTCAAGCGTTATACGCACATTCAGGCGTCGCAACAATAATTCTACAACCCAGTACTCCCAACGGCCGTCCGCATCTCCAACACCACACCAAGCCGGCAATTTCGATGTCGAGAAACAAGTTCCACCCCAGCCGGATACCATCACATGTCAGCACAAGATATGTGAACAGCTCACCTCAGCTTGGAATTATATACGTGATTCGGTAATCAAACTGTGGCATAGGAAGAAGCAGAATGAAGCTGGTTATTGGAATCAGAAGTCTGAAAGTAGGATCAGGCTGGTTTAAAGCACAACGATTGGTGTCGATATTTTAGGTGCGATGCGAACAAGTGCCGTAGTTACTCCTCATTTACTTCGCAAAATGCACTTCTTAAGGATTGGCCATAACCAATCGCGTATGGGGGCATAAAATGTGAGACTGAATTGATTGGATTTAGGCCCAAATGATCCAACAACGCATCATTACTCTACATTCAAGCTATCGTCACAGCCTAGGACCCTGACACGAGTCGAGCGACCCTTCCAACTCCCTACTCTATTCATTTTAAGCCTAAAATGTGATGATGGACAGGTGTATGTAAAACCCTACAGACCCAAAATGTTGCATGTACGTTAACGCTTGATGCCGCAAAACGTTAACCACCATCAAAATTCACATACGCCAAAAATCCCAACAGGGCGCCGTTCCCAAGTCCATGTATCCAAGCAAAAGAAGTGCCGGGAAGACCATGTGACCTGAACGCCTATACAATGATTACCCAGCATCATGCGACCGGTAGAAAAACTAGGCGTATAAGTCGTGAAGGTTGCATGGACTATTGACATATGTGGTAAGTACTCGTCGAAGGTCGTGAGCAGAAGCTATCATCGACAACGATTTACTCTACTCTTCAATCCACCGCATCCGGTGTGGAAACAACCTGTTCCTCGGGAAAAACTGATATCGGTGTCCGTGACGCTCCCTCCTCATCTTCATCTGGGAGTCTCAATTGCGGAGCGCTCTTACTCTTCCAAGCCGAAGCGACGTCACTGAAAGGGTCTTCCTCTTGTGGCTCGTTCGATTTATCAGTCGCTCCGTCCAACTTTGGGGCCTCCACCGGAGAACTGGTAGCAGTCTTCGCAGGCATATCAAACCACCCGCCTTTCTCCCATTGACCAGGCTGGTAAAGAGCTTCCTCGCGGGCTTTTTTATCAACAATGCCGTCCATTAGAATTTTTAGTCGCGCAAAGGATATCGGTTTCAATATCCATGCATCAAAGCCAGCATCAACGTATGTCTGTCGTTCCTTTTCAATCAAAGACGCCGACACAGCAATGACAGGGACGCGACTATTGAGGTTAGCCCGTCGTGAGAGCTTATGCGAAGGATGTGTCTTTTCGTGGGAGCGTATCATCTTCGTTGATGTAAGGCCATCTACAATGGGCATTTGCATGTCCATGAGAACGACATCGTATAATTCACCGTTGTCAGCGTAAGCACCGGCACATTCTTCACCGTTTCCGGTCAGATGAATGGTATGCCCTGTTTTCTCCAGTCGCTTCTTCACGATCCGCGAATTGACCAGATCATCTTCTGCGACAAGAACGTGCATGTTGTCTGCGTTCAGCGGTACGCCTTCAGGGTCGGCAACGACATGGCCAATGCTGTTTGTACGCATAGATCTAGGAACGATTGGTGATCCGACGTCGGTGTCTGGAACTTTGATTGCTTTCATCGGTGTGCTTGAGTATTTTAGCGGTTGTTCTCCCGGGGTCGTGATCTCTTGCACCAGAGTATCTTTGGCCGGTTCGGGCATGGCGATTTGTCGTTTCCTGTCCAAGCTAACCCTGGTTTTGTGTGGGGACAAGTGACCACCACTATAGCTATGCCGCTGCTCTATCATTGGCCTAGACGATGAAGCAGACCCGCTTCGTCCCTTCTTACAGTCTTTCGGGAATGCCGGTTCTTGAATTGCCTCAATCATCCGGTCAACATCGCTCCTAGCACTGTGTCCACTGGTTTGACTGTTCATACTCTTTCCACTTTTTCGACTCATTACGCTTTCGGTGCTATTTTTGCGGGTCAGGGCGGGACTCTCTGGACTGGTGCGATCTCGATCAACAAGGGTAACTTCGTTTCTGCTGATAGGGACAGGCGTTGCTACTGATTCACGTTCGGGGCTTGATAAGGGAGTTTCGGGCTCCTCACCGTCAGGGAGATCGAAGCAGAACGCTATAACAAATCGCGTGCCCTTGCCCTCCTCCGATTTGACGCGGAGCTGGCCATTCATATTTCTAACGATCCGTGCAACGATGGCAAGGCCAAGACCGAGTGTACGTTTTTCAGAACTCTCCGACTCAATTCTCTTCGTCTCTGAGCTTGTTGGATCTGTGACCAGATTAAGTGGCTCGGACTGCACCTGCTCAAGGTCTGCGAATAACGAATCCAATTGCTGATCTGTCATGCCAATACCCGTATCCGAAACCGCGACTTCAATCTCACTTTTCCCGTCAGGTCGCGCAACGGCGTACATTTCAACATGCACGCCACCTTCTGTGGTGTGCTTGATCGCATTCGCGACAACGTTAGTGATTGCCTGTCGGACCTTTCGCTGATCGCCAAGCACGTTCTTTGGTACACCAGGATTTTCAACAACATCATAAGTGATGTTTTTCCGTTTGGCGTCCCAAATGTATGGGTCTGTGGCTTCGCGGAAAGTGGCTCTTAAATCGAACTTGTCACCCTTGATGAGTTCACCACCTTCCTCAGTCTTGGTCAGATCGAGTAGATCGTTGATGACGTGGATAAGAGACTTTGACGCCGAATGAGACTTTGCAAGGTTGTCTCTTGTTTCTTGATCCAAGGATCCTTCCAGCGCAATCTCAAGGTAGTTGATAATGGCATTGAGAGGCGTGCGAACTTCATGCGCAGAGTTGGCAAGAAGTAGCCTAGTCAGCTGCGTGTTTTGTAGTGCGACTTCCTTCTGCCGCCATACCTCGATGAACTTCCCGTATACAAGGCAAAGCACTGCTGCTGTCTCGATTTCCTCCTCTGTCCAGTCTCGACACCTCCCAATCACTGTCTCACGCCATGTCTTAAAACTCTTTCTAGGCTCCAGAAAGCTGTCGGTTCCCTCCTTTACAAATTTTTCGTATGGGTTTCCGGCCCATTTCACTTCTCTCAATTGGCCTTGTCGGAAGAAAACGATGAAGTCATTCCCGCTTCCAGACAGCGGCACAACAAGAAGTCCCGCAATAGCTTGAAAGCCAGGAGGATACGTCAGATCGGGAAAGTCTTGCGCGATATCGTGTGAGGCAGTAACTGTTGTTACCTTGCGCACGCGAAAATACTCGAGTAATGCCAAAGCCTCGTGCTTTTGCTCCATCTGGCCAAGGATTTTCGTCTCGTCCCGAATTGACAGCAAACCGAAGTCTGCATCGAAAAGTTTTAGTAAGTCGTCCGAGGACGCAATGATGTAACCTGAAGGATTTTGGGGTGTGGACGCAGTGTTGATAAGCCTCCGAGCCTGTAATCGCGATGCATAAGAGAGTCTCTCGATATTTCTCGAGGCGGTATCGCCAACCAACCGACACATTTTGCGAATTGGAAACGCAACACGCATCCCTCTTGATCCATAGCCGTGAAGCGATATCAAACCCCAAAGTTCGTCAAAGGCGTTGATGGATATGGACATGGAACTGCGGACGGACATATTGGCGAGGTACTTGATGTGTATTGGTGACATGGCGCGGAGATAAGAGTGCGTAAGGTCGAGTGGATTCTCAAGGTCTTCCAGCGTGCGGCAAACAAGACGAGCAGTCTCTTGATCGCGATCATATAATAGTCTTACACGATTAACTTTATACAAATCTCGGGCTTGCTTTGGAATGTCCGACGCTGGAAAATGTAGTCCTTGGTAGAGATCCTTGGTGTGTCTAGGGTCCAGAAGTTCTGTAACCACGCGACCATTCCATAGCTTGTCAAATTGGTAGATCATGACACGATGAAAGCCTGTCAATTCCTTGATTACGCCAACAAGAACTTTCAAGAACTTCTCCAACGTAGGGGCAGCTGCTAGTTGTTCTTGGACTTGCGAAAGGATGTTGAATACCTCCATTGCGGCGGCTTCACCCTTCCTCTTGCGGGCACTTCGCAGAACGCGAAGAGGCCGACTAGTGTTCTGCGTGCTGTCTGCAAACTCCTCTGCTGTTGGGTTACTATCCAGCGTGTCCTCTGGCAATTCAGGCGTTATATTCTCAGGGGGAACCAAAGGATTTACAATGTCGTCCTCCAGTTCAAATTCCAGTATGATTAGTTGTGGATTCTTCTCATTGATGTGCAGTGCACACCACAGTTTGTTTGACCGCCTCCTGCCCGTGGCGCCAGACCGAATGGAAAGCGTAAAGACTTCTGGTCCATTAGCGGCAATATCAGCCTCCTCGTCCTGAATGAAATCGATGTGGTCAAGCAGATTGTCCGCCTGTTCCTCGGAGAGTATATCCAGAAAGCTGTCCAATGCAAATAGTTTCGTGGGCGAATAACCAAGGATCCGCTGGTAACACGCATTAACACCTAGTACCATTTCGCAGGGGGGGTTGAAAATCGCTTACCTCAGAGTTCTCACTGACTATCCGCACAATGTACTTCCCATCTACTTCCTGTAAAGCAACCAGGACTCCAAAGCCTTGTACGGCACCAGGTATATGAATGGGTTCGTCCTCACACCTTTGCATTGTCTGCCCCTCTCTGCCTGTGATGACAGCATGGCCCTCTTCGGTAACCACGTGCTTGAAGCGTGTTGTAATATGACTGACTGGTTCTTCGGAGATGGCAATACTGGCATTGCTTGGGTTTATAGAGCCATTTATAGAGCTGGTGGTTGAGTGTGGGGTAGTCTCTGCCGTGGCCCCAACTAAGTCATTGAATAAATTGTGCGAGGGCTGCTTTGGACTAGGAGGCCACTGAGAAGAGCTGGGCTTCCTTTGCTCAGGCGCTGAAGGGGTCTCAGAGGGCGCTTTATAGGATCCATCTGTTCCTGTGGAATTCTTGCGTCTTCGCTCATACGGCGCCCGGCCGGAACTGCCAAAGTAGTTATCCTGGTTACTGCTCCTGGGAGCTGGCGTGGCGGTTGGATCAACTGATATCGCACTTCGGATGGGATATACGCGGTCCGCCATGCCTGGACTAAGTGCATCAAAAGCATCGCTCCCTCCAGCCGAAGACATGGAGTCTCTATGCCTTCTTCTCCTCTGTCCATCGTGAGGGTGAGGGCGCCCCTCGTCTTCTGGTCGATTACTCGGCGGAGGCGGTGGAGGGTCGTTCGCAGTCGAGGGTGTAGGCGTAGCCATGTCCTCGTGGCCGTCCATTTCAGCGATACGTTAAGAGTGTTGTGATATTCGCCACCTTCAGATTGTCCTCACACACCGCCGGTCAACATCGGTGTATGCCCGAGAGGCGAATCTTATCTTCAACGCCCTGGAGTGTTGCGTTGAATTGTAGAGAGCGGAAGTAATTGAAGATGGGAAGTAGTTATTGTGAAGAAGTTTACGCCACAGTTGCTGCGTCCGGGGGCCTTCGATGAGGTCAGAGATTACAGATGGGCGTGATAGGATGCAATTTGCAACACGTTGCGCGCTGTATGGAGGTATTTCCCCAAAACTAATACGAAAGCTTGCTCTCCCGAGTCTCTGTGTGTAGGCTCAAATTTCACGACCTTTGTGTAAAGATTCTGACTTGAGGTCGGGAAGGAGGACACAATCGGAATCGGCACCAACTCCAAGCAAGAATGCGCTAAAGTTGACCACGCTTGTTATCCGCTATAAATCGAAAATTATATAATTGCCGCGGGCATTACTACTACTATTTCTCCAAGGACGTGAAACCTTCAAATTTTGCGCCTCGTAAGGTATCCTCGAATCTAAGCCTTGTTATCATCCGCATCCGCTGTACTACAATCTCCTTCCTCAGATCGCGATCTCCCTGAATCGCATTGATACACTATCGAACCCCAGTCACCACGTCCAGGTGCAACCCCAGTTTCAACTCCTATCCAACGAGTGATAAACTGGCAACACATCTCCTTGTGACGCAAGAAACAACCTGGGAAAAAGTTGAGCCACAGATCATCGCCCAAACCTTGAAGGATCTGAGATTGTCTGTCGATCTTAACCTAACCCGGGTTTCCTTTGTTTCAAGAGAGGCACAACCTGCGAGCGGCATATAATTATAATTTGGAGAAACACGAAAGTAATAATCAGGCCCGGAATTAGAATCAAGCCGTTAAATGGTTGCAGGCTGAAGGGGTCGGTTCCGTGGAGGGTCATTGGCTGCATGCTGAATGTAAAATGCTGTTATGACTTTCCCATGTGGTATGACGTCATGCACTAAAGTTGCTTCCATAGGGGGATCGTTTTTTCCAAACAGCGTCTTCACTCTCCTCCAATTTGTGTCGAAGAAACAACCAGACAAGGAAACCTGCTACCAATAATATTGTTAATAATTACCAGAATTCAGGCTCTTTGCCAATGTCCGAATGGATTAAAAGATTTGCTTAGCTCCCCCCTACTGCTGCGAAGTCTACCTTCATTTCCTCAGCCTTGTCGACACTGGCAGAATATCAGATATTCGCTCCCAATAGCAAATACCTTGGTTATAATCTTCGTAGACGCCCAAATAGAAATAAGCTTTTTCAACATAAACAAACCCTTAATCAAGTTGGATCTGTAGCATGTATGTATGAACATGAAAGACATGACATAGCATTGAATGACTATCATGGGGGTTTCCAACTGCTAGACCATCAAATCTGCTCGAGTAAGATAACATTCAAGTCGAGCAGGCCGCAATGACATTGGCTCTTCCTCATGATCCCAACGTCGCCAGATAGAAATGTAGTAGCATCAAGAAATATCAGCACTATCTTAAATAAGAATACCCACAACCTCTCTCAATCCCCAAATCAACTACCACAACTCTACAACTTCGCCAACTCCCCTCTCTTCCACACCCCACAAACCCCCTCCTCACTCCCTCCCATCACAGGATCCAACTCCGGCACCTCTACTCCCCAAACCCCCTCATACCCCCCCTCATCCCCACCACCTTCCTTAAAATCCCACTCACTACCCCTCGGATACGCCCCCATCATACAAAAGCCACTGAGATTAACCCCCAAATCCTCCAACTTCCACTCCTCACCTTCCGGAATTCCATGCCCATCCCCTGGGCTCAGCAGCGCAAAAGTTGAGGTAGAGGGCACAGGATCAAAAGTTTTATGGCTGACACCAGCGGGAATGATAAATACATCGCCTTTTTGGGCGGGGATTTCTATACCACCATCCTCACAGTGGCAATTCGTAGATGGTAACTGTGGATTGGGCCATGTATCTGCAACACCAAACCGTATAGTCGCAGTTCCGCATAAAACGACCATTGCTTCGTGGGTGCAAGAGTGATAATGTGAGGGTTGTGTGGGGCCGTAACAGTATATCCATTGGACTTCCCATTTGTTTTTTGCGAAGTGCGTGTTTATGTTTGAGGGTGAGCATACAGAGTCGGGGAAGTAATGGGGGTAGTGGAGGAGAGGGTAGGGGGAGTTGGGGATGAGGGGGGTGGGTTTTAGGTAGTATTTTTTTGTTAGTGTTGGTGACATTTTTGATAAACGGGAAGTTGGTATTTGAAAGGTTGTTGTAAAGATGGGTTGAGGAGGCTGAGGTGAGTGAGGGACCTTACGAAGGTATGATGTGCCCCGATACGGAAATAAAATCCCCACTTTCGGAGTAGTCGATCCGACCACACCCTCTGGTAATTCATCAAGATGTAGTTTAAGGGCCGATAGAGGCTGAGATTTTGGAGAGAGTGAATCCTTCTTAATAATTTAAAACAATTACGTTTACGTATGTGCTCCAAAGATGAACATATCAACGCATGCTGGGAGCCGTGAGTATACTTGTTTGAATATAACAAGAGTAGGTCAACATCAGTATCCTAGGATCCCAGAAACAGCTTAGAGTTCATTTATTGATTCAAAGGGGTAAAGTCAGTAGAAGAGCTATGCGTAGGTAATCTGAGGAAAAACAGAAATGCATATTCCCAGCCCACCCGATTACTCCCTCCATCTCCCGAACCTTTGCCACCTCAGCAGCACTGCAGCACCAATAACAGGCAAAACCGAAACCAACTCCCCCAACGCAGCATAAGCAGGCGGAATCCTAACCTTAACCCACGCCCCCGCAGCAAGTGTAAGCGCAAAAAGGTTATATACAAACGACCAGCCAAAGTTAAACATGATCCTTCTCCGCGCTGCCTTGCTAATATCCAGTACGACGAGTATACCCCTCAGGTCTGGTCTGATGAACACAACATTGGCGGCGGATTTGGCTACGTCTGTGCCGTGGGACATGTGTACGCCGATTGTTGCTTGTTTAAGGGCTATAGCATCGTTGGTGCCGTCGCCGATGAAGAGGACTGTGTTTTCTTGGGTGGGGCCTAGGGCGGAGAGGACGTATTGCTGTTTCGAAGAGGGAGTACTGCGGTGGCGTGTATTCTGTGGGTCGATGCCAAGTTGCTTTGCTATGGAATGCACGGCATTACGGTCGTCGCCGCTGAGAAGTGAGACTCTAATACCCCGTTGGCGGAGGGTGTGGACAACGAACTTGGCTTCGTCTCGGAGAGGGTTGTCCAGAGCGAATGCTGCAGCTAAGCTGTTGTTGACCTTGATACAGAAGATAGTACGTCCATATCCGGATGTGGTTAGGGCTTTGATGTTCGGATCGTCTGTGAGTTCCAACCAGTCTGCATTGCCGCCTTGGATAAGCTGGCCATTGCAGTTACCTTCAACTCCTCTAGCCACAATTGTTTTAACATCCTTGATTTGAACCGGGACGCTTCTGTCCTTAAGATGGCGTGCTATTGCTTGCGATACAGGATGATTGATGTTTGCAGTCAGACCATGAACCATGGAATTGACAGTGTTTCGATCAACACTGTGCCAATTAGTATATAGACCACAGGTGAAGGCAATTTTCGCTTACTCTTCAGCATAATATTCTTCCACCACGGTCATCACATCCAAAGTCAGCGTCCCCGTCTTGTCAAAGATAACATGCGACGTCTTGGCGCCAAATTCGAGCACTTGGGGGTCTTTCAAGATTACGCCGTGTTTAGCCGCTACACCCCCTGCAACCACCACAACCATAGGTACCGCTAGCGCGATTGCGCAAGGACAGGATACAATTAATGTCGTTATTGCGTACGACAAAGCGTCAATTGCTGATTTGCTCTTTGAGGAATGCCGAACATATATGCCAACAAGTAGCTGAATAGCGAAAACAACCACAGTAAGTGCAATCATGCATGGCACGAAATAGCCCGCCACTCGATCGGCGATGTCCTGAATAGGTGCTTTAGATAGTGATGCTTCATCAACCAGTCTTGCAATGGTGGATATTGTGTTTTCCGTTGGTAATCTTGTAACACGGGCGTCTAAGAAGCCTGAGCCGTTGATAGAGCCAGCAATAAGTGCGGATTTGAGCTGTTTGGGGACAAGTTTTGCTTCACCAGTGATCATTGACTCGTCCACTTCAGAATTGCCGTATACGACGAAACCATCTGTGACAATGCGGCTGTGGGGTTCGATTCGAAAGCAATCGCCGTATTCGAGTAGTCTGGTGTCGATTTTGGTCACAGAAAGACTATCGTCTCCATGGACAAGAAGGGCTTGGCACGGTTGTAAAGACCTGATGGTGTTGTCAGTACTACTGATCCCTCATGACAAGCGACTTCCAGGATCCACGCGTCTGATATCCATTTTGGATATACTGAAACGGAATAAGCATAGCTACGGCTCCTTGCACTGAGTTATATACTTAGTACCAGGGACCATAGGTAGAATTCCTCCATTCAAGCGACTTTTAAAAGATTCTCACACCTGAAATTCCTAGCCTCGAGCGGCTTCAAGGAAAGTTGAGGAGTGTTGCCGTTGGTTATGATGCTGTGCAAACTTACCGGACTGACACCGATTCCACCGCCTTCTGCCTTGCAAAGTCGCTAATTAAACGGCTAATCAGAACAATTGTCGCGAGAAGAGTTGACGTCTCGAAAAACTGCCCTGTAGGAAGGGGTCGTCCCGCTGCCATGTATCCAAAGGCAACCACGGAAAAGACATAGGCAGTAGTTGTGCTAAGCGCTACAAGCATATCGACTTCGGTCACGCCCCGGAAGACCAGATCCTTGAATGCGGAAGGGTAGAATTTCCATGCAGTCCCCACCTGCACAATCGACGCCAGAACTAGACAGGCAGTATCGTATTTGATTTCGCCAGCGGGTGTCTTCTTTCCCGGGAGTGGTGCCCATGTGATAACAAGGACTGGTACTGTGAGAATTGCAATGAGGATAGATACCAGAGCGTCCACCTTGAGTTTCTTTCGTTGATCTGTAGTAGAAGAGTCGCCGCGTAGTGGTGCTAGGCAAAGTTGTTCTCCAAAAGCTTCGTTGAGCAGCCGTCGAGCACCGATAACTGTCGCATCGTAGTGTATTCGAATCGTGGTTTTGTCGACAGGTATTACGTCCAGCACTCCAGGAGGCATTTCTCGCAAACAAAGTTCCGCGGGATCCTGCACCGTCACTTCAATAGTCTGTCCATCGTCCTCCCTGATTTGCCGGTAGTGAAATTTAGTCGTCCGTCCTAGCCTTCTGATAACATCTTCCACGGAAAGGACATGAGTATTCAATAAGAACTCTGCGCGCGAGATATTGAACCCAACTCGAACGTTTGATACACCCCTCATCTGAACCAGTGCTTTTTCCAATGATGCTCCACATCCTGTACATGTCATTCCTTGAACGCTTAGTGTGATGCGTTCGTGCTTCGCCTCTCCACGTTCGAGGTCTGAAGAAGTATCTGAAAGCTCGTGTATTGATACGGCTGTATGCTTCGCGTCATGAGACGAGCGATTGGAGTGTGAATCGTGTCCACCATCGCAACACGATGTATGAGGAGAAATGCGAGAATGCTTTGGTTTGCAGCACGAATCCTCGGAATCATCCGCGCCATCGCAGTCTGTGATGATAGCCGATATGTTCTCTTCTACAGCTAGAGGGGAGTTTGGAGGAGAAGAAGAAATGGGAGATGGAGCAGCCGCGCAGCATCCTCCGCCGCAGGCCATGATAAGAAATTGAAGGAATGATAACGAGCACGCAAGATTGCTTCAGATAGTGGACAAGAAAGGAAATTCGTATAATGATCTCTGGGCCACGAAAAGATCAGGTGCACAACTCAGTGCTCTCGTATCGCTCTTTCCCTACATTCTGACCATTGGGAAGGAGGTGGTACTAGTACAGTGCCGTTGGTGCGTGACACATTCCTGTCACTACCCGCGATTTCAGAAGCCGAGCCATATCGCCTAAAGCTGGCCCTATCGCTTGAAAGGCCCCATTGGAGAGATTGGGATTGTTGCATGGAGTTGGTATCCGAGTGCGGTGACAGGGATTTATATTGGGTGAGGCGCCTCCGATTTTGATGGCGTCACGGGACTGCGAGTCAAAGTCGTGAAAGCCATTTTGCGACAAACGACCGTCATCAAGCAAGAATTACGACTAAAACTCTACCTTTTCAAGTGCGACTTTTGTGAATTGTGCACGGTTCTTTGGGCCTCGAATTGGATGGTTGAGAAACGCAATTAGTCATGGCTCCATGGGGCGGCAGGTCAAGAGGGCGCGGAAAGAGTGGCAGTCAAACAGGAAGAGGCAGAAGTTCGAAAAAGGACAGGGAGATCGACGATGGAGTCCCCGAAATATTCAAGGAAATGTTGTCTGAAGAGGGTGGTCCTTCGGCGGATGAAGACAGGCCGCTGAAAAGACGAAGAGTGGGCGAGCGCATAAAGCCAACACCTAAGCAGGCTACTCAGCAAGACGACGGCAGCATACTCTCCACGAATCGAATGCTCCAGACCATTACGGATGAGTCTGAGAGCAGTGAGAGTGAGATAGACTGGGAAGATATAGCTCTGGAGAAAGATGATCTGTCTTCACTAGTGGATATATATAAGGACAAGATTGAGGAACCGCTCAATATTGTGATAGATCTAAAGGAGACACCATTAAAGAGGTCGCGGACAGCTCGCAAACCTATATCTTCCGCGGAGAAGGCGATGCGGTTCGACGTTCATAGAATGCATGTTACCTATTTGATCTATCATGGTTTCTTCAGAAATCGATGGTGTAATGATCGTAAGACTCAGGTACGTAGCATAATGAACAGTGTCAAGTCCTGTCTTTTTCGTAGCTGATTGTCAACAGATCGTACTAAAACGCTTGGTGACCCCCAAACTGATTACGATGCTGAATCCGAACCCGAACGCTTCTCAGTCCCAGAGAGCTTCCCTTTTCACCGAAGGACTGAAGCAAATATGCGATTTGTGGTACATTAAGTTCAGTATTACAGCTCTTGGGATGAAACGACCGAAATGGATAGCAGATAAGAGTGATGTTGGTAAAGTATGTACCGCCATTGTGTTCATCGCAAATTACTGACCAGTAAGCGCAGTTCAAACTACCAGTTCGAACTGAAAAACCGATGGAAAAGTCAGACTTTCGAAGAGCTGCGCAAACCCTGGATGGCTCAGCTGACTTGAGTGCACAACTCTTCTGCTGTCTGCTTCGAGCGGTGGGAACTGAAGCGCGTCTTGTCTTTTCTCTGCAACCTCTTGGCTTCAATGCGGCGGCGGATGCGCCAGCTCCCCCTACTCCAGTCTCGGGAAAGAAAACAGTATATGCTGCGAGTACAGACGAAGAAGCTGATACGAGTCCTAAAGCGGAGTCTAGCAATACTTCGAGAAATAATATTACTGCACGCGCTTCAACATTGACAATAACGCCGCAGCGAATAAAGAGATTTGGTCAGACGCAGGCTGGACCTGCTACGCCTGATCTAGGAAAACCGCCGCCGACTTTATTGCCTAATCGACTCAGAAAAGTGCAGCGACCGTCCCATCCAGTATTTTGGGTGGAAGCATTCAATCCCGCGCATCAGAAATGGGTCGCTGTTGATGCTATTGCGACAAAAACAGTAGGCAGGCCGAGTCGCTTAGAGCCAGCCCTCAATGATCAGAAGAATTGTCTCACATATGCCCTCGCATTTGATGAAGATGGGCACGCGAGGGATGTTACCTACCGATACACGAAATCTTTCAACGCGAAGACCAGGAAATTGCGTGTGGAAAGTATGCCCGGTGGCGATACATGGTTCCGAAAAGCCATGAAGCTATTTAAGCGATATGCTTTGTTGGTGAGTAACCACTACATCCTCAGTATCACCAACTCATGCAGTTTCTAGGATCGAGATCAACTCGAAAATGCAGAACTAACCGCGAAAGAAGCTTCAGAAGGCATGCCCCGCAACGTCCAAGACTTCAAAAACCACCCCTACTACGCACTCGAACGCCACTTAAAACACAACGAAATCATTCACCCAAAACAAGAAGCCGGAAGGGTCAATATCGGTACGTCAGCAGTAACACGTTTTGAAACCGTCTACCGAAGGAAAGACGTACACATCGTTCGCAGTGCAGATAAATGGTTCCGTCTTGGACGAGACATCAAGCCAGGGGAACAACCACTTAAACATGCACAACCGCGGCGGGTGCCTGGGCGTGAACCCTCGGTTGACCCTGATGTTAAAGATGTGGGTATTGGTCAGTATGCGCTTTTTCAGACGGAGCTTTATATACCGCCCCGTGTTGTTAATGGTCGTATTCCGAAGAATGCATTCGGTAATTTAGATGTTTATGTTCCGTCTATGATTCCTCCGGGTGCGGTACACATCCCCTCCACGGAAGCAAAAAACGCAGCACGTCTCTTAAATGTAGATTACGCGGACGCGGTAACGGGATTCCAATTCAAAGGTCGACATGGTACGGCTGTTATACAGGGGATTATTGTTGCTGCAGAATACGAAGTTGCTATCCGTGCTGTGGTCGAAGGGTTTACTTATATGAAGGAGGAAGCGCTTGAGGAACAACGGTCACGGGAAGCGTTGAGAATGTGGAGGAGGTTTCTTGTGGGGCTGAGGGTTGTGGAGAGGATGAAGATTTATAGGGATGCGGGGGAGGTTGCTGAGGAGGAGAGGGTGGAGGGGGAGGAGCTGAGGAAGGAGATTGAGAAAGAGTTTGGGGAGTTGGACTTGGAGAGGGGTGGAGATTCTGGAGGTGGGTTCTTGGTCGATCAGGATGACGATGGGGAGGTGGTACCGACTGCGCAGTTGCGATCACGTCGCAATGAAAGTATGAATGATACAGAAGAAGAGGGTGACGTGGATGGAGATGGTGGTTTTCTACCCGATGCAGAGGAAGAAGATGATAGATATGAAGATGGTGGTTTCTTGCCTGATGCAGATGACGTGGACGACGAAGACGCTGAGGACGACACAGCCGTTATAGTTTCTCCTTCTAAACTGCGGAAGGAGAAATCACTCTTTGGGCTGGAGAACTTTGACCTTCCAGAGATGGCGCAGCATGTCACGGATGAGGAAGACGGAGGTGGGTTCAGACCAGAATCTGATCATATTGGCGGTGGTGGAGGATTCATTTTGGAAGAGAAAGGCGAAGATCCAAATTCTATGGAGGATGAAGCATTACGGAAGAGTCTTCCGCCCGCGAAGATCGACGTACACGACTTTGCGTCTACCGCGGTGCCGGAACGTGCACAAGAAGGACCCCAGCCTGTGCCGTCTGAAGGCACCAACAGAATTTCGAAATCATCCGACAAAGCCTTGGAGCTGGATGTGTCTTCAAGACTCCAAACACCTCACAACCCTACTCAATCTCTCGAGGACAGCTCGACAAAAGTCGCCGATTCTTTCATGGATCAATCTAAAATCCGAACACCCAAAGATGGAGTTATAAGTAAAGGAAACGATCTACGGACTCGACATCAATCACTGCGGCCTAATCATCCTTCGATATCGGCGTCACCTGTCGAAAGCGCTGCAGAAGAACTGAGTGATCAAAACTCAGTGCTTTTGGAAGATCCTGAAGATGAGGATGCGGAACCGGAGTGGTTGCTTTGAGTTTTGCTAGGGATATGAGTAAAAGTGTCTTGGGTACACTGTAGACACTGGGAGTGAGTGGAGAGTAAGAGCCCTGGAAAGCTTGGGTAATGTCTAAATCGCGCGTTGAAAGGTAGCACAGGCGCGAATTCTACAAGGAGGTCGTGTATGTCACGATCACTCTTCACGATTCCGCTAATTGGCACATAATTTAACATCAAAGTCTTTATTGAGAAAGATAGAAAAAGAAACAGCTGATTTAGAGGAATCCCATCCCTCACCGTGGCTACGAACTCTACAAAAAACCAAAACAAACAAACAAACTCATCAATAAAACCCCCAATCAATACCCTTCGTCCTGGTATTGCTTCTTCGCCGGCTTGAACATCTTAACCGCTGGTCCCTTCCATCCCGCAATGGCCAAGAACTCCACATAAATCTTCGCCAATTCCACAACACCCATATCTGTTCTCCAGGACACTCCTGACATCCGTGTCTTCTCTCATCATGTAGCTTACCGTGTCTCTGTTCAAGGAGGCTAAAACCATTGGTACCGGATGCTGATGTGAGAAGGATATATGAGTATCGAGAAAGAAGCGTAGAATGGCTGACCCTTGTGTCGTCTTGCGTAGTGTAGCTTGCCGTATCTCCTGTCAAGGAGATCAAAACCAAAATGGTACCGAGTGCTAATGAGAGAAGGGCAGATGAGTATCGGAAAAGAAGCGGTAGTTTGCCTGAGACCTGTGCCGTGTCGAGTAGTGTAGCTTATCGTGCCTCTTTTCAGGGAAACTAAAACCAAGATGGTACCGAGTGCTAGAGAGAATGACATGAGAGTATCGAAGAGTGAAAAGCAGAAGACCTGGTATCTGTGGCTCTTCTCGCGATGCAGCTCGCCGTGTCTCCCAAGGAGACTAAAACCAAAATGGTACCGAGTGCTTGCGAGAGAAGGGGATAGGATGGTTGAAAGGACGTCTGGATCTGCATCTCCTTCCGTGCTGCGGCTTGCCGTGTCTCCGGTGATGGAGACCAAAACCATAAAGGTACCGAGCGCTTACCAGGGAAGGACAGGATGCAATCGAAAAGGAAGTCAGAACCCAGGCGCACCATCATGGCTTCAACCACAGCTCAACCTCCACTGCATTGCTATTTCCCTGATTGTAGAAGGCCAAAACCGAAATTTTCCACTCCCCGATGATAACCAAATCCTCAATCCAAATCTGTGTCGCAACTAGCTTGTTTCTCCGTGGGGTGTGGTGACGGAAAATCTGAAGGTGACGGAAGCTTTGATGCTGTCTTCTTAATCACTATCGTCTGCCTGCCCGAACCTGCAATTTGATAGCTTTCAGCTCCGGAAACTTTGCCGCGATCTTATATTCCCAGTGCGAGATCTGCATTGTTGGAATGTTGATTTCTCTCTTCCCATAAAGTGCCCGAGTGATTTTGTCAAACCTCGTATGAAACTTCAAGACCATTTCGTATAACTCCTCCCTCAAGTCCAACGACAACATGTCATAGTCTCCTTTCATTGTGTTGATATCCCACAGCTCTGCTGTCCAATCTCTGACGTTACTCAACCTCATTGCCCAGTCGCGCAAGTCGTCATTGCCCTTAATGTCATCCCTCCAGGCTTCACTACCTGTCCTGGACATCTCAGCTATGATACCGTCTTCAGCAAACATTTTCTTCCACGATTTTTGACGACACAACCACTTGTCGGGAATAGAGTTCTGACCTGCAGCTGCCTTGTCTTTTTGAAATTTTTCGAAAGAAAGAGGGACTTGGACTGGTGGGGCAAATGTCGCTCCAGGGCTAGCTGGGGTCTGATTAACAGCGTTGGATGAGGTAGCAGTCTTCTTCAAAGTAGCTTTCTTTTTTGGCAAATTAGTCGCAGCTGGAGTGGCTTCGTTGTGCACAGAAAGAGTAGGAGCGCTGGCTGGCACGATGAGACTCGGAAGTGGGGCAGCTGGGAGCGTACTTATTAATACTGGCGCAGATTTCGGCACGATAGTGGGGATGCTGGCGAGGTGTTGGAATGCTGCTTGTGCTGTCATTGCTGCAATGGTATTGTGCTGCCCATATGCATTCGAAACGCAGTTCTTCCTCGAAAATATCAAATCAGCATACAGAATGTTCATTCTGTATGCAGCGTCCGCCCATACTCTCATTATTGGATGTGGCTCTGGCAGAGGAGGCTGAACCATGGTTGGGATGTCAATTTGAGATCCCACTCGTGCTTTGTTGATGCTAGAAGTTGATTTTCTAGCTTTCATGAGCTGGCGCTTTGGGCCGCGCGAGTCCTTGGGCTTCTCTGGTGCCTTGTTTATCTTCTTCTTATGAGAAGATTTTGATGGTGGTGAGATTGGGTTGGTGGGAGCCGCTTCTGGCTCTGTGAGTGGTGCCACTATGGGCTGAGGAGGAGGTGCTGCTTGCTTTTGCAGCTTTGGAGATTGTACTTTTGGTACAGTCGGGATGATGGCAGGAATTGTAGCCTTTGGTTTGCGGGGTGCTACCATTGGCTTGATGATGGTTTGGGGGGTAGCCGCTTTTCCAGAGGCTCTGGCTGCTCGAAACATCGCTGCAAGCTGACCTTCGACGTATCTGGGTTTGCCATGTTGATCTTGATGGTCTTGTCGTCGGCGCAGGTACTCTCTATACTCGCTTGGCGTCAATGGGCGAGTTTTGTCTCGAATATATTCGGCGACGACTGTCACAGAGTCTTGTTTGATATTAGATGAGCTATCTGATAGCTCTGATGGCAATAGCTTGGTGAATTTCATGATATCTGGTAAGAAGAAACGACCAGAAAGGATGTTGAAGAGGATGAATGTCCCGAAGAACACCCAACAGAAAGTCATAATGACATCTTGGAAGCGGGAGGTTATGGTGTCGGCCATTGTGTCGATGGTAGAGAGTAAATATTGGCTGTAAAGCTTGAGAGTAATCGCTTCAAGATTGAGAGCAGAGTAAGTGATTGCTGCAAAGCGTCGTCAAATGGTGTGAATGGAGTTGTGGAGTGAGCACTTGACCAAAAGAATTGAAAAAGAGAAGGAAAACTGACTGATTACGTCAGACAATAGAAATTTGAGCTATTGTGCGTGCCCACCCAAGTGAATGAGCGGGTACAATGTGAAGTTTATATTTCACTTCGTTGTTAAGGCGTGAAGTCGCTGGGAAACATGGATACCTGGGTCGAACGTCACATTTGCAATTGTCTCCAAAAGTCCCTCGGATCCCAACCAAAATACCCGTTCATTAAGCCAGAGTCCCAGTGGGATTGCTCGACTAATGGTTTCTCAGGTCCAGCACAGGGAATGGTTAGAAACGGTCAGTGTTGGAGATACTAATTGCCCTGTAAACCTGATTCTATCCATTTCTTTCTGGCCTTCGTAAGTATACCCATCAAGATTTACAGCCAGTCGTAAATCTGGAACACAATATTGTTGAGTCTGCTCTGCGTGGTTTGTGTTTCCGTCCTTAACATTTTTCCAGTTCCAAATGTCCAGGATCCACAGAACTTTGCCCGGAATATGTCCAGCTCCGAGCAACCACCAGCTGCGAGTGGCTCCATCAATTACCCTCTTCAGTTAAGGGTAAACAAAAAGTCAGTCCACCAGACGGCAAACCTCATTCTTCGCGTTTAGCAGCAAACTGCTTCTGGCTTGACTAGCCTGCCTTTGGAAAATCAACTACCGCTTATTCAGCCATGGACCACGCTTCAATTCCGTCCGCGTCGGCGAAAAGCGCGCTCAATGCCCCGAAGATTCAGATGCATCATGGTGACAATCTTGCAATCGAGGCAGATGCTTTCATAGATGGCAATGGTAATGGATCCACAGAGATGGGACACACACATGGCCATGCGACGGAGGACGAAGAGGACCTCATAACCTGGGATGACGATGAGCTTATCGAAATAAAAAATGACGCACAATTGGAAGACCTTTTGACTGGAGAGGTATACTATCTAAGAATTTTGATTAGACAAAAGCTAAGTGCGTGACAGAAGGACGAAATTGAGCCTCTGAGCCCTGCGCGATGGCCGATAATCGACTATGCTGAGCTACATTGCAGCCCCACTGCTGACGCGCTCGATTCAGGCATCGTATCAGATGGTACACAGACAGACGCACCCAATGAAGACGGGCATCAGTATTCCGTATCTCCTGAGCCAGCTCGACTCGAATCTTTTGCCGAACCCGGCAAGCTCTGGCTATCTACACTTGAGGAGACAAAACAACAGCATAAGGCACCATCATTGTCATCAGCTGGTTTGCAAGATCTTAAGGTGCCTCGCTGGGGCTCTCTGCGGAGAAGCAAGAGACCAGAGGCGTCTCCATGGATGGAGGAACTTGAGCGTTTGCAGATTCAGGAGCAGGTGGCCATGCAAGCATTGAGAAGGCTTGTCTGGGCAGCTGAAGATGCTGGGGAGGATGACTGCGAGTGAGCAGATGCGACCGGAACTATTCTGAAGTGTTATTGTTGTCGGAACGCTGATGTTTCTACAAGGCGCGATAGCCATAAGTGTATTCGCGCCCCTGAAGATCAAGCGTCAAAACGCGAGGCTATCGCTGTCGGAAGTGTTTCGAGGAATGTTATTACAGTAAACAGCGTGGATATTCGACCGTAGTATTTATTTCTGAAAAGTTTTGTTGCCAGGTGAAGTTGAGATGCATGAGATTCAAGGAAAATCCTACTTCCGTCATCTCAACCTCACCCGTCGACCCGTTCCTAATTTACAATATATTTTGACCCAAACCATGTCTTTACGGTGGCAGAAGGATCACAATAAAACACTGTGACTTATCGACAGCATATGAATCAGAAGCAGATGCTACCCGCACCTCAAACTTTGCTCGCCCTAGATCGCGGTGAAGGAGAGTGAGATAGCCAAAGCAAAAATCAGCTATAGCTTTATCGCACGAGACGCACGGTGATTAAGAGTGATAGTTGCTTGGGGCCGTGTATCTCAAGCTTGGTTATAAGGTTGTATTCGCCCAACGCTTTCTGGGTCCTGTTCGTGGATTGGACCGAGAGCTCCAATAATCGTTCAGTATTGACCTCACTGTCCACTTCATCTGTTCCTTTCCACAGATAACCTTCTAACACCTATTTGTCTCCAATTTGATGCCTTAGGCAACAACATAGGCGAACTGATTGTGTCAACTTTCATTCCACATTCAACTACTCCTCAGGTGTTTTGAAAGCCGAATAGGCCGTTACCGGAATCCTAACTTATGGGCTTTTAAGATAGCGAAAATAAAACTATTTTAGTATATCCATAACTCCTAGCACTATTAAATATTTAAGTATTAGGGTGTCTCTATATAATTAACTAGATTCGGCGTACTAGAAGGGTTCTAAACCTCTCCAAGATCCTAGATCTTGTCAGGCTTTCAAAAAAACTTGAGGAGTAAACTCCGTCATACACAACTTCAAGGCGATTTTTCCGAGATTGAGGAATGTTTCCAGAAACTCGCTATTCCGGAGTGTCCATACGAATATATGAGCAAGGGAAGCCAAGGACTGAATGAGATGTTGAATCTCAAAAGATGAGCAAGTTCTTATATGAAAAGTTCAACTAATATGACTGACAATCAACAACACTAGAGGGCACACTATCTTGAGGCAAGGTGATGGCGTGGGAAGAAGCATTGGATGGTTTATTTGCGAGCAGTGATTCTCACACGTTCTAGGCTCATCCCCTCTCGGGGAACTTTTCAGTAAGAGCAAAGCGATTCACCCTCTTACACCGTGACTACTTCTCACGACCATGATGCGTAGTTACAGTGTACTACGGTCACTCAACACCACTCATCGTTCAATTTTTCTGTCCTTCATCTTGGGATCTTCTTTTCCTTCATATCGCCGTATTCTTCCTTTCCATTTGCACTCCAACTATCTCCCAACTATCTCCCAAATACTCTTCACTCTGTCCAAATCTCATTAACCTACCTCAGTCAACTCTTTTTCCAACCAAGACTTAACCTCAAACCCCAAACCTACTACCCCAAACCATGTGCCTCCACCTCCTCATCTCCCCCACAGCCCGCCGCTCCAAACGCCGCGTAAAAGAAGGCACCTACCAAGTCTACATCGAAAAATTCCCCCGCCGTTTCCCAAAAGGCCACCCAGGCTACGTCCCCAAGAAAAAACCCGGCCCCAACGGTGAATCCCCTTACCAACCCGGTGAAGCCATCCCCGCGCACATAAACCCCATCACGGGTAAATGGAAAGATCCCCGTAAACCACGTGCTGCGTTTGTTTGTCGTAGACCCGATGAGCATGATAAGAGACATGCTAAGGGGGAGTTGGGGCATAGGTTTGTTGATGGGGTTTAGACGCCTTATGAGAAACATATTGGGATGGAGTGGAGGGGGGGTAGGTTTTTTGCGCCGGGGGAGGTTGAGGGGGACGAGATGGATGATATTGCGGGTGATGAGGCTGCTGGAAGATTTGACGATGGTGGGGAGGGCGCTGGTGGCGGTGGTGGTGATTTTGGTGATTTTGGTCCTCCTCCTGGTAGGGGCGGAGTTTATCCAGGTAGGGGCGGAGGTTATGCACGTGGAGGTGATGGCTATCCAGCTCGGGGCGGAGGCTATCCGGGTGGAAGGGGAGGATATCCACGCGGAGGTGGTTATCGAGGACGTTATGCTAGAGGTCGAGGAATGGGCTACCCAGTGATGATCTTGATGGTTTGATGAATTGATTGTCGGTGTGTAGTTGGTCATGACAGCAGATAGAAAATGGTAAATCACCTCTAGATTGTCATAGATGTGACAGATGCGTGAGAGTCATCATGAGTCCAGTGACTATAATAGTGAATATAGACTTATGACAAAAGAAAGAGAAGTGAGTTTCTAGAAACCAGCTTCTGGAAATAAACCTGCTCGGACCGCAGAGCCATACACCAACCGCCAAAAAGAATGTGTCTCCCCTTACTCTTCTCCAAATCAGCCCGCCGAGGAAGCAAACGCGTCAAAGAGGGAACCCACCACGTATTCATACAGCAATGGCCACCAAAATACCCACCAGGCCATCCCACCTATGTGCCAGAAAAAGAAAAGTACGAACCGGGAGACCCCTTACCAGCGCATTTCGACACCGTAACAGGAAAACCCAAGGATGAAAAGGCGTATAAGAAGAGAAGACCGGCTATCGTGATAAGGAGAGCTGACGCACATGATGAGAAGCATGCGAAAAGGGAATTGGGGGATAAGTTTGTCAATGGTGCTTGGACTCCGTATAAGAAGGCTTATGGTATGGAATGGAGGGGTGGAAGAGCGTTCGCTTCGGGGGTAGTTGGCGCGAAGGAAGACGTTGGCACAAAAGAAAAGGCACCTGTGGTAGCAGAGCCTGTTCCAGCTCCTGCTCCAGCTGCTGCTCCAGCTCCAGTTCCACCTACAGCTCCACCTGCGGATCCTGCGCCACCTGCTGTCCCAGCTTGATTAATTATTAGGTTGCCAATATCCCCAACAATGAAGAGGTGTCGTTGGCATTCCAGTCACAATTTGAGAAACAGCGCCCTCTAGCATGATCTGGAAAACAAACTCTGACTATGAGCTCCAGCGTGACGAGTAAGAAGAAGAAGAATAGTGACGTTGCCCTTTGGAGCAAACCTCACCAGAGCAAACTCAGCATGCTCGCGTTTATCTTTCGATGTGGTTTTTCTCCAGTAATTCATCTGCTCTGTAGCCTCTGCTATGTGGACATGGCTATCTTGGTGCATGAGACACGGCTTCCAAAACCTCATCCTCGTAACAAACCTGAGCTTGTCTTTCTTCGCTCTCATGTGACTTCTCAGGAGAATGAGTACGCACGAGTTGCGTACTATGAAACGGCGGGTTAGACGGGCTGTCAAATTCGCTGTTCAGACATTGGGTGTGTTTGGGGTCGCACGGGCGCAATGGGAACATGAAATTCGGTACCTAGAAATCGCTGATGGGGCAGATATGATTGTGGTTCGATTTGTGGATGGAGATTTCGAAGTGGTACAGCTCTGAAGGGGAAGAGAAATGTCTCTTACCTGCAGTGGTTATGCTGGATCAGGGACAGAAGATTTCATATGGAGGTGTTGGCGCTGTAAATGTTGCGTCTAACAGGAGGATGGATAACTTCGGATTTTGAGCAAGTCAAAATGACTGCAGAAGGATCCTCTAGACAGAGTGTCTGCGCGTGAGGTAGCGTGTCTTGCTGATGGTAGATAGGTTTAAGTGATCTACCCCCATTAACGAATTGTAAAGCGGCGTGTGCGGTCGTCCCAGTGCGAGAAAGGCCATCCCAGTTTTACAGGAATTGTGACAATAGCACCCTACTGAGTCAGTTGGCGGTTGCTGAATTAGCGAACAGCTGTACACCCAATTGTCAAAGAGAACACATATTAACCATCATTGGCACCCGGGCTTTAATCCTTCAATCTTGAAAGCTGATGATAGTGTGATCTCACCGAACCACACATGAGAATGGCGACATGGTTATCCTGGTGCATTAAAAACGGTCTCCACAACTCAGCTCTCGCACTCTTTATGGGAGCTCTTTTCTTCGTGTTGATGTATCCACTTCAAAGAATGGGGAAGCGCAGACTATGGGCTGTGAGACGAATGGCAAGACTAATGCTGAGTCTAGCTGATGTGACAATCGTCGCACTTATGGTAGTTCAAGGGGCCTGGGAACAAGATACTCGACATGCGAAGTTTATGATTGGGGCTGATCTGATTGTGGTTGGTCTGGTTGGAGGAGAATTTGAGGATGCTGGGTTGCATATTTAAAAAGAACTCCAGAGGGGGAGAGAAGAGCCATCGAAATTAGATTTCTTGTTGCCTGGGGCTGGCACAAGACACCCTAAATTGGTATTATACGATCTTGAGGGCAATCGATGAGTGTGCTGTACTCACTCCAATTTTGTCGAAAGCCGGCCCCAATACCGGAATCCTAAATTAGAGTTATGAAAGTAGCTATCTGAAAACTATTAAAGTTTACTTTTGACTTCTAGTATTGTCGAATATAGTTATTCTTAGGGCAGGCGGATACATCGTATCCGTTTTGAGATAGTGAGATCATTTTAGATATTCCAGATCCCTAGAATCTGTTCGGTTGTTGAGAAAGTTGAAATAGTAAAAGTTGAGGGTTGAAGTTTGAAATAAAGGAAACTTGAGAATGATGAGCTGCGGAACTAAAGATGAGAAAGAGTAAAAAGGATTGGGACTTCTCCGCTGCTCAGGACTGGCATAGTTCTAAGATATTAGATATTGCATTCAGACAATCTTGAGAGTAGTTATGAGAGCAAAGTACTCCCCTAGGCTTTTTTGAAGCTACACACGTCTTTACCGGAATCCCAAGAGAAAGGTATGAAATTAGATTGGCCAACTTGAAGGTATATAAGTATACTTTCGATATTTGGTACTATCGATTATACTTATTCTTAGAGTCGGTCGATACCTTTTATTGGTTTAAGTATAACGAAATCATCTGAAGTACTCCAGAACCTCAGGATCTGTCCGGCTTTCAAAAACCATGGAGGAATAGAAAGGAGTTGAGGTCGAATTAACTAAGGTAGGCCAGACTTGGATGCCTAAGGCACCTAGATCGGCGGTTTCACTGGCCGACTATTTTTTCTCCAACAGCTCCACAGAAAATATTTTGTGCAGATCGTAAAGAAACAACAAGAAACAGCAAGAAACAGAGTGCATTCCCGTCGTTTTAGCTTGATAGCTATGGACGAACAGCAGTTTGTCCATCTCCTTGAGAGCTTATTGGAGCGTAAGTAAGACACGATACTTTCTTTTTCTAGGGCTTATGCTGAAGACTAAACTTTTTCCAGCGGATAACGAGCGAATAAAGGCAGCCACTGCTACATTGAACAAGAATTACTACACGTCTCCAGGCTCCCTATCTGCTCTCCTACATATCCTCACATCACATCAAACTGTCCAGCTTCGACAGCTAGCAGCAGTCGAGGGACGAAAACTGGTGTCTAAGCATTGGAAAGCGATCCCAGCCGACCAGAAGGCACAAATCCGAAATACTCTCCTTCAATCCACGCTCAATGAAGAAAATAAGCTTGTGAGACATTCAGCTGCGCGTGTCGTGTCAGCAGTTGCACGGCAAGACTTTGAAGATGGCGAATGGACGGAATTACCAGGCATTTTGCAGCAGGCCGCCAACAGCGGGACCGTCCGCCATAGAGAAGTGGGCATGTATATCATTTATACACTCATGGAGACGCTCGGAGACTTCTTCATGGAGAACCTCACCGGTCTGTTTCAGTTATTCAGCAAAACTATTCGGGATCCAGAAAGCTCTGAGGTGCGAATCAATACTATGCTCACTTTAAGCAGAGTTGCCATGTTTCTGGACACCGACGAGGATCCAGAATCCTTGGGGGCGTTCCAGGAATGCATTCCATACATGGTTCTCGTGCTCAAGGGCTGTATTGATGACGAAGACGAGGCCAACGCTATGCAAGCGTTTGAGGTATTTCAGACACTGCTTGGGTGCGACGCGACCTTCCTTACAAAACACTTTGGCGACCTGGTCAAGTTTATGATGGACATCTCTACACAAACAAGCATTGATGACGAATACCGATCACAAGCCCTTGCATTCCTTATGCAATCAGCGAGGTACCGCAAACTAAAAATCCAAGGCCTCCGATTAGGCGAGGAGATGACACTGCGCGCTCTTTCCATTGTTCCTGAACTGGGAGACGGATCAAGCGAAGAAGACGAAGTCACACCTGCTAGATCGGCTCTTGGCCTGCTCGACATTCTTGCATCCAGTCTACCTCCCAGTCAGGTTGTCGTGCCCCTTCTCAAAGCCATTGGACCTTATGTTGCTAACCAGGATCGAAATTACCGCCGTGCTGGTATCTTGGCCCTTGGCATGTGTGTCGAAGGCGCTCCCGATTTCATTGCTACTCAACTGAAGGAGATCCTTCCCATGGTCTTGCAGCTTCTTGAAGATCCCGATATCAAAGTCCGTGGAGCAGCTTTGAACGGTGTCGCCCGCCTGTCAGACGACCTTGCTGAGGATGTTGGAAAAGAGCATGCACGACTTATTCCCGCCATGATGAAGAATTTTGACCTGGCTATGCAGTCATTACCCTCGTCCCAAGGAAGCGATCGCGAAGAGAACTTCTCCATCATCCGCGCTAGCTGTAGTGCCGTCGATGCAATGATTGAGGGTTTAAATAAGGAGGAAGCTGCTGTCTATGTCTCCGAGCTTGTTCCACGGTTCAGTCCTCTATTTTCTTCAGAAGACGTTCGATCTCAGGTCGCGGCTGTCTGTGCTGTGGGTGCCATTGCTTCCGCTTCTGAGAAGGCTTTCATGCCCTATTTTGAGTCCACCATGCAAGCCCTGGGCGAGTACATACCGAAGAAAGAGAGCGAAGATGAACTCAACCTCCGCGGAGTTGTCTGCGACTCCATGGGAAAGATCGCTTCCGCTGTTGGACCTGAGCCATTCAAACCGTACGTTGGGCCACTCATGGGAGCGTCCGAAGAAGCTTTACATCTCGATCATCCACGACTTCGTGAAACCAGCTACATGCTTTGGAGTACCATGTCTAGAGTCTATGAGGAAGAGTTTTCAAACTATCTCGAAGGCGTAGTGAAGGGTCTCCTTGAGTGCCTCAAGCAGGACGAAACAGAAGCTGAGTTCCACCTCGGTCTCGAAGCTCAAGATCTCGATGGACAAGAAGTCAGTATCGGTGGCAAGAAGTTCAAGGTCGTTGCCAACGATGATGAAGATGAAGACGAGACCATCGAGCTTGGTGACGACGATGACTTTGAGGACGTCGATCCTGTTACTGCTGTCGCAATGGAGAAAGAGATTGCAATCGAAGTCATTGGCGATGTCTTGACTCACACAAAAGCTAAATTTATGCCATACCTGGAAGAAACCATCGCAGCCGTCCTATCACTTGTCGAACACTCTTACGAAGGCGTTCGCAAGAGCTCCGTGGGAACCCTCTGGCGCGCTTACGCATGTGTGTGGGGTCTGGCAGAGGGTGGAGGCATGGAGAAATGGAAGCCAGGCGTCCCACTGCAGGTGCAACCTCCGGCTGAGATTCGAAAACTTGGTCTCGCAATCATGACTGCTACACTTGGTGTATGGTCGGACGAAATGGACCGGTAAGTCTTGACTACCTTCTTTTTAATGCTCACCCTTTTGCACATTACACGGCTTGAAATGATGACATAACTATCGTTAATCCCAGCTCACTCAGACGCTTCATAGAGGCAATGGTGAGAAAGCGAATCAACACTCTGATCAATACTCCAATTCACTTGCTAGCTACTCTTCAATTCTTGAAGGGTTCAACGCTAACAAGATTATGCAACATAGTGGTACCGTAACAGACATAAATCGCGATATCGCCACAACGCTCAAACTCTGTGGGCCCTCCATATTAGTCACGAAAGGATCACAAACCTGCGTCGACCAAATAGTGAATCAACTCATGGCCATCCTCACAAAACGCCACCCCTGTCAACAAGATCTCGGCGCCGAAGAGCTCGAAGAAGAGATCTTGGATGAATCATCAGAGTATGACTGGCTTGTTGTAGATACGGCGCTAGATTGTGTTGTTTCGCTCGCCACTGCTTTGGGACCAGCTTTTGGTGAACTGTGGAAGGTGTTTGAGAAGATTGTCATTAAACATGCGTCAAGTCAGGAGGCTGCAGAGCGTTGTGCGGCTGTGGGGTGTATTTCTGAATGTGTCAATTACATGGAGAGTGCTTGCACGCCTTATACTGAGAAGTTGATGATGACTATGATAAGGAGGTTGAGTGATGAGGATCCGGATACGAAAGCTAATGCTATGTACGGCGCTGGTCTCTTGTGTGAGAAGTCGGATAATGTCCAGGAAACCACACGGAACTACAATACCATTCTCTCGAAGCTGGAGCCAGTCCTTCAGGATGGTGCTGCTGGCGAAGGAGGAAAGCGCCTACTGGATAACGCTGCTGGCTGTGTCGGCCGCATGATACGACGTCATCCTGATAAGGTTCCACTTGAGGAGGTGTTACCGCGGTTGGTGGAGTTATTACCCGTCAAGGAGGACTACCAGGAGAATGCACCGGCATTTAGGTGCATCATTTCGCTTTGTAAGTTTTCCCTCGTATTTCTCTTATGGATGTTCATGTGCTTATGTATTCTATAGATCAAAACAACAATCCTGCAATGCGCTCTCTTACGCCTCAAATGGAACCCATCCTCCAACAGGTCATGGGACCACCAGAAGAACAACTCGACGATGAAACGAGGGAGCAACTCGTACAGCTTGTTGAATTTTTGAGGAATCAGCATTGAGATACCCCCTTTCACTTCGTCCTCCACATTGTGGAGCTCAATTCTTGCTGCTGCACATCTTTGCTAAGATGCCATCCTTGTTCCTTTTTTTTTGCTGCACTATTTCCACGTTGCCGCGGGAAACGTTTTCGTATTGACGATACCATTTCACGAGATGGGTTTGAAGGGGGAAAATGGAAGGATGGTGATGGGTTTTGATGAATTTATGAGGTATTAGATGAGGAAATGGAATGGGAATGGGTCTGCAAGTATAGCCGTAGACGAGAACGTCGTGATCGTTTACTTTCTTTCTTGTAGATAGATAGATTCAAAAAGCGTTATATGTTCAATGAAAGACATGACACCCCAACTGAAAATTTCCACGTCTTATTCATACGAATGACAATGCAGTGATGAGATATACCTTGAATCAATCCTTATTGGGTACTTACTACCCTTGCCCTGGATTTTAACATTGCAAGCCGGACGACGATATCTTTGAGGATGGCCAGAGTGTTTTTGAATATTTGTTTTGATGCTTGAAGGGTGATGGTATCAGAATAAGTAAGGTGATAGGTACTACTAACTAACGTCCTTCTTTTACAAACATAGTTAGGTTTGTTAGAAAGTTGTAAGTTCTTTGGTTCAATTGGTTGATTTTGATATGACTGAGGTATTTTTTAGACTCTTGCTATTGATATTCTGCATTGGCGATAATCTTTACCGGCGTTTGGGCAAGGAAACCTCAGGAGCCCACGGCCACATTGAAAGCTCCACAAGCATAAAGTAGTCCTGGGCCTCTTGGTAAGGGCGTTCCATTTTTTTTTCGCTCAGCCTTGTTCGGGGAATCTCCGTGGGGTTTGGTTGGCTTGGGTTGATTTCTAGCCGTCAAGGTTGTTCGATTAACCTCTTGTGGACTCAAATCTTAGAATATTCCCGTGACATTGGTTAAGAATGTTTTGGCTGAAAGTGTAAATACTGACATAGATTTCTAGGACTTGCGGTTACGGTAGAAGTACCTCGTTATTGTGTGGCGAACTTTAATTGATTCGGGGATGTGGTTGATGGTCCGCTACGTTCTCTTCATTTGGATTTATACAATCAAGTATTCGCCTAGTAGATCGTTTTATACAAACCCCTGCTCCGTGGTAGCACAGATCCGCTTTTTAATACCTTATCTCCCAATCCAAAAGCTCTGATTTGTTTATTCATATTTATGGCTGAAATAATCTGGAGAAAAGTGGTTTTATAAAGCTACTTGACAGCGTTCCAGTGAAAACGACTGTAGCCAGTGAAGACGGTAGGGCCACTGGGGGTGATAAGAGATCCTGACGTTCAAGTCTAGTGAGCACTTGCCTTTAGATACGGAAGGACTGGGTAAACTTCTGAGTTTTGTACCGGACAACAGATAACAGGAATTGCACCTCTGAAGATCCAGATGAGGGACGTAGAATAGATAGCGTAGGTCATGGCCATCCTGGGACTTTAGTGGGTAGATACGCAACGCCCCGAACGTTGCCCAAGCCATAGGCTTGGTCAATATAAACGTTTCCTTCTTTGGGAGGACTTCACTGGGCTCTCCAAAGGATATTTCACACACAGTGAGAATCGGAGAAACAAGTTTCTGTGTTTGGTATTCGAATCACAAAAGTTTGTATTTGCGCCATGTATATTTTTCCCATCATAATTATACCATTAGTTTGTACAAAGGGTTTTGCTATGCAAATAGCAACCAAAGATAATATACAGATCCCACGAGCCAAAAAGATACCCTGCGCTAAACGCCAGAGTCATCTACGCTGTGTATATCCCTGCAAAATAGAAGCAAAAGAAGGGAAATTAAGTCTATGCGCTAAGCCCATCCAGATCAAGTACAACCATTAGTACACCCTGCAAAGAGTGAGCGCAACGTATATACCATTTCCTGGGAACCAAGTAACTAAAATCCATTTATACACCAGAGTCCAAGACAGTGACACCGTTAGCGGCGGCATATGTATTCCAGCTGGCGCAAGTACCAGCAAGGGTACAAGAGTTATTCACTGCGCCGGAGGACTTGATTCTATCCTGTAACTCGACGAACTGAAGAGCGAACCCCCTATAGTATTTGCATTAGCAAGTGTGCCACATGTAGAAAAAGAGCGTGGCAACTTACATAGATGTGTGCCAGCCGATGTGGCAATGCATCAACCATGCGCCTGGATTATCAGTCTCAAAGGCGAGGACGAGATAACCAGCCGCTGGCATGAGAGCGGTGTCACGACGGGTTGGGTTGTTGAGATTCAACAGCTTCGAGGAGTCATATGTTCCTGGACCAGAAGCGAGGATCCTTTGAAAGTTGCAGTTAGCTTATGTTGGACCCCAAAGCGAAGGGGAATGCGACTTACCAGAAATCGTGACCGTGCAAATGGATAGGATGTGGCAGTGGAATGGGAGATTGAATGATAACATAAACCATTTGGCCAGCTGTAGGAAGGTTGACAAGCAAATTACCGCTGTAGGTAGGCACAGTATTTGTGTTGTAAATGTCCAAAAGTGTTGGGTCACCATATTGGGATTGGAATGTCGTTCCAGACAAGAACCATTTGAAGAGGTTGACGTTGTTGGCACGAACGATGACATCGAGAGGAGCACCAGTTGCTGTAACGTCAACGGCACCAGCGTTGAGCTTTGCAAAAGGCACGAGAGATGCAAGTGGCTCATCCACACACTCCTCAGTATAGGTGTACGCGGTGGAGGTTGGGTCGGCGGAGGCATCAGATCCTTCGTATCGGATGATAGCGCGGATATTTTTGCCTTGAACGGTGCTGGAGCAAGCTTCTTGATTATCTGCGCGAAGGAAGTAGTTTCCAACGGGCTGATCAGCCTCCACAATGATATCGTAACGCTGGCCAATGTTGATATTGAGGATGTTAGTCTTGTATGGAACGATTGGCACGAAATCGTTGGCGATGACTGTGAAGCTGTGTCCGTCGAGGTAAAACTTGTAGGTAGACTGGATGCCAGAATTGATGACGTGAAGAAGGTACTTCTTGCCCGGAGAGAACCTAATTCCACCGCCTGGTCCATCAGTGCTGAGATCATATCGCTTGCCGACAGCCTTGAATTTTGTGGGATCCTGAGCATCGCCAAGCCATATGTTCTTTCCATTGATAAGACCAGTGTCCAAACGAACCGGGCCACCGAGTGTGGCATCCTGAGCACGGTCATAGCGGGAATCTACAGTGAAATGAGACCAATCTTGAATCTGGAAGACGCCGGCGTCCACATCGTAATCTGCAGTCTGGGGTCCATCAATGATGATGGGACCCATGACACCTTCCCAAGCTTGAATGGCGAAATGGGAGTGATACCAAGATGTGCCGTAGTTTTCCGCGACCCAGGTGTAGGTCATGGACTGGCCGGGCGCAATTGGGCATTGGGTGATGGAAGGCACACCATCATTCATGTTGTTGTTCAACTGGCGAATACCGTGGAAATGAATGCTGGTTCCGTTGTTCTGGAGCTTGTTGTTGACAGTGACAACAACTGTATCACCCCAAGACGCCTTGATTGGTGGGCCAGGCATCTTGCCGTTAACAAGCATGACAAGACGCTTGACGCCATCTGGAGACTTGGTGGTGTTGGTGATATCAAAAGTGTAGTTGATGACCTTGCAGGTCTTTGGTGTATGGGTGTAGGAGTTGGTATTGGCACTATACCCGCAGAAGGTGTCTTTTCCGGGTTGACCATCGCACCGCTTGCAGTTTGGAAGCTTACCTGTTGGGGCAGGAACCGTGTCGCAAGTGGTGGAGCTGGATACAATTGATGAAGAGGAGCTTCTGCTGGCGGATGTGGACACGGTTGATAGGGTTGATACGGTGGAACTGATGTTGAGCCTGTTGCTGCTTGAGCTAGTAATGATGGACGAACGTGAACTGGAGGTGAGTGACGCAGAGCTGCTCACACTCAGAGAAGATGACGAAACAACGACAGACGATGACTGGCTGGATGAGACACTGGCGCTAGATGCGCTGCTCGATGAGTTGGCAAACGACCGGGCCGAAGAGCTTGAGCTCGTGAAGATTGGTGAAACGACAATGGAGGAAGACTTGCTTGACGAAACCACAGCGCTGGAGGAGATTGAGCTCGATTTGGTCGCCGAGACCGAAAAGGAGCCGGTGCTGCTGACTGATACAGAGCTAGACTTGGACGAAGAGCTTGATGACGGAATAATTGCGGATGTGATCACCGAGGAGCTGGAGGAGAGCACAATTGAGCGTGCTGAGCTAGAAAACACGACGATTGAAATCGAAGAGCTGGATGAAACAACCACGGGAGCAGAGGAAGTGGTGGAAGAGAGAATGGGCGAAATCGCCGGAACTAGGCTTGATGTGGAAGACGCGATCTTGGAAGAACTGGGTGGCGCGGCACAGCCTGTGAGTTTCCTCGCACCCCAAGAGGAAGAGTCTTTTATAGAAAAGCCGGACTTGGATTTCAACCAGCAGTATTTAGGACCGAGTCTAGCATTATCCCAAACAACAGACGCACATCCTTTAGTAGCAGTGCATGAGTCGATGCATGCATTGAGGCTGCCAGCGCTCCTGGGAAAGGTGAGGTCGTAGCCGGGGCGGTTGAGCCCACATTCGATGACATATGTAGCGCCACAAGTGCCGGTATAAGTCTTGCCGTCGTAGCTAGGGCAGAGGCTACTTTGCCTGGCCACAATGGACTTGTCGCCAGGTATGGTGTTGTCGAAGAGTGCCTCACGCTCGTCGTTGCTGGATCCAGAGCAGTATCCAAACCCAGATTGACATCCTGCACCGCACTTGTCTGCGGTGGCACCACACTTTCCATCAGCACCACAGCAGCCACCGTAGAAAGAGAGTGAGCATGTGTTTCCTGTATTGGGACCGCATGTTCCATCCCTGGAGGATTTCAGTTCAGCCAAAGCTGGAACCGCAACCGCCAACAGGAGGAGCGAGGACCAAGAATAGGTCTTCATAGTGAAAAGAGCGTCAATCAAACACACGAGCAGGTATGAAGTATTATTAAATAAATAGAAAGAGCGTGAGTAGAAGACGAAAAACAGACACGATAATGAGTGCGTGCCAAAAGAAGGTAGAGATGTTAGTTAGGCAAAGCAAAGTTCTGGAGAGCAATAACATCTATATACTGATCTCTTCCCCTTAGCTTTGCGGCTTGCCACTGCGTCTGCCATTTCCTGTTTAGTCGAAGCTTGAAAGTTTCTCCTGTCCTTTGGCGCAGTGATATAATGCCTAGCTTTCAGGGTTTAACGCCATGATTTTAGTAGTCCTGCTCATCAGCCTTCTTCCAGCGATTGATCTAGCCTTATGTTCCTTGAGCAAGTGCATTTGAGTGTCTCACTGAGTATGATGCTATCATTTGGAGTCGCACACAACCTTACAGTATGTAGACTGTGAGAGCACTGTAAGCACGATCTGTGAAGTTACTTCTCCTGAAATCATAAGTATGGTATGGCGTTTGGAGCAGTCTCCACACAGCTGTTTACAGCAAGAGGCATGTTGCTTTGGTAAAAAAAAAACCGGCAGCCTAAGCGAGCTCCTGACGGTAAGGCTTGACCAGAATCGATCCCAGAATCTAAAATAAAAGTCCGAGGAAGCCTCCCTTGATGTTGTGGCGTGCTTCGAAAAGCTGATCGAGGCCAAGCGAGCGGCTAGGATTGATAAAATTTGATCGCGATCTTGCTATTCGCAGGGTTTTAGCTCTCCAAAAGCAAACATGCGCCACCGCTCCTTTTCCTAAAGCTTGTTTCCTCCGTTTCGTACGGTGATTTGTGTCCCTGAACTTCCGACCGGCAAGAGCCGAAGCCCAAACAAGCCAAAGAAGAAGATGACAATCGCTTGGCCCTGTCCATATCGATATTCGAAGTACTCTACTCCGTACTGGAACCGAAGTATATCAGCACAAGTAGCCTTGAAGTCATCTTCCTCATTCAGTGTCTGAGATTCAAATTGAAATATCCAAATATCCAACCACGGTCCCTTGGCCGCTTGCTGTTTTGTCGAGTTGATCCACCTTGATGGAAGGACGTTGGGCTCTGCGCTCGTTGCTGCCGATAAAACCAAGTACCGTATTATCTGGGTTATAACAGAAACTCCCCCACGCCCGGAACAACCTAAAGCCTGGTGAGCGAAGATGCTGTGAAGCTGCCGATGTTTCCCCGTGCAACAATCACTAGCCTCAGTCTCGCGTGGGGGAGTTTCTGTTATAACCCAGATAATACGCTAGTAATTCCGCGTGAATGACTGCGCTTTTCTAAACCTCCGTAAAGTTCTAGGACCGCGCATCGAAATGGCAAGCCGTTAATGGTGGCGTATTATTAAGATACTCTCCATTGACCTGTCTCGCGTCTAACACTGTGGACGCGTTCGAATGCGCAGTTGACACCCGTATTTTCTACAACTTGGATAGTGAAGGCTGTACAGCACGTACAGGTACAAAAGCTGTACTTGTACTCATAACTTCAATACCTTTCGCTGAGAAGCGGCGAAGAAAGGGCATGAGTGCCCTGGTATCGCTTGAATGTGCGAGAATGAGGTATGTGCCAGTGTGCATAATTCAATCACCCTTCTTGATAAATTGCCATTGTTGATATAGAAGTCTGCATTCGGCGTTTGCTCTTACAAGGTGGTAGCCAGAAGTTACAAGAGCGGGATGCAGGAGTTGAGCTCCAAGGTACAGCTCAATCTCAGCGACTCATTGAGGTCTAATAAGATCAATGATGCTAAAATAGAACTCAAACGAGTAAGATTTCGTGATATGAGGTATAAGGTGGGCAATTCCAGCGTTTTTAAAGGCTCTTAAATGTAGAGTTTAGTTTGTGAGTGATGTACGCTACATTGCATCTGAGCCAAGACTTTTGCAATACAAATTCATTAAGCAGCACTTTCATTTCTCATGTTCGAAAAACAAGCCGACCAACTTACCGACCGTGAGCCATGGCTATGGCGACTTCACTGCTGTACTCAGTAAGCGAACCGTAGTCGTTCTATCAAACCTAGTGAAGGTGTAAGTTGTATGCTCTTTTACCTCTGATTTGCTCTCAATTCATACGACATTCGCTCTCGACCTTCTAAAAAGTCACCAAACATCCCGATCTCCAGAACTTTCAAATACTGTACTCTACAAATTGCAAACAGCTTCTTCTGTCGTCGTCGAAAATCAACCGGAAAAGGGCCGAACCATTTCCGTTAGCAATGATCTTCCCAAGCGATCCCTTCTACCCGGCAGCTTCAGGCGGCACGTTACCGGTATGTTTGGTGAACTAGAGGGACGTGTGATGCTATTAGTATTTGTAGAGTTTAGTTCAATTATGCATCGGAAATAGTCTTCTTTTTCATTCTTTTTCCATCTCATCTCTAAATTTAGGAGCTCGTTCCCTGAGTACTTATGCACCGCCCGTAGCACTTGATTAATTATAATGGTCTTTGAGCGAGAAAATTTTGGCGCTTATGGCATTGATTATAACATTGGGAGTATAGAACCAAAGAACTAATCACATACTAAGCAAACGACGGGATGGCTAATTTTGGAAATAACAAAAACGAAATGGGGACCAGAAAAAGCAGTGAACAAAATCCATATACCGATGAGAGGATAGAAAGCAGAGAAAAATTAGGGAGACCGCAAACACCATCAACAGATACGGACTCACCGACATTGACAAAACCAGAAGAACTAGAAGAAGATAATCCCCGCGCACGACATCTAACTCTCATACAGTCAAGATCACGGAATCCACCGCTTTCACGCCCTGGGACTTTACACACGATTAGATCTGAACGTTCCTACGGCGGTGAAGACGGCTACAGCTGTCGACAAGAGGACCCAGAAGTCCCCGATGATGCAGAAAACGCAGAAGAAAAGCAATGGGAGGTGAAATGGGATGGCGAGCATGATCCGCTGAATCCTAGGAATAGGGAAAAGTGGAAGAAGTGGTCCATTGTTTTGATCATGGCGTCGAGTGCGCTTTGTGTGTAAGTCCTATGATACCCTTTTTTCCGACGGTGAGAAGGTGTAGTGGCAGCAAAGGGTTGTGTGACGTGACTAGAAGCAGAAAGAGGTTCAGGGATTAGGCGAGGACACATGTTATTGCAGCATGATAATGTCTTTCTTTGCCTCATGTATAGAAGGAGAGTTATAAATTTGTACTGACTGTTATGCTTGAATCGTAGCACATGTACTTCTTCATTGTACACCCTCACGTACGACCAAATCACAGTTGAATTCAACTGCTCAAGAATAGTAGCAACCCTAGGACTTTCACTCTTCGTCTGCGGCCTCGGAATAGGTCCTATGGTAAATTACCTTTCTCACCATCCAAAACCAAGAAACTCAAGCTAACAACAAAAACGCCTTTACAGATTCTAAGTCCATTATCAGAAGTAAGTAGAAAATATAGCACTGGGAAGAACTTCATTGACAGCAAACCAGTTTTACGGGCGCCGCCCGATCTACATATATTCCTATCTATTCTTCGTAATATGGCTCATTCCATGTGCAGTAGCACGCAACATAACAACGATGCTGATATCGCGCTTCTTCGACGGTGTTGCAGGATCGGCATTCCTCTCCGTTGCAGGGGGTACAGTCGGCGACATGTTCGCAAAGAACGGGCTTTCATTACCAATGATGGTGTACACTGCAAGTCCATTTATAGGGTAAGTTCAATTTTCTATCAACAGTCGTCAATCCCCAATTTACTGCACTGTCGAAAGCATAATTCCCATTGTATCCCCGAAGGAAAGGGACTCTTATATCACGATCATCGAAGATCTTATCAAATCAAGGCATCGAGTACATGCGAAAAGAAGTTCACAGTACGGAGACATGCATGACTGCACATGCAACCACCCACCTTTTGACTTTCCCTCAGGAAAAAAGGCATGCACTGCTCGCACCATCGCGATCTCGCAGCGGTAATGCAGTAAAAAGAGGGTTCATGTCATCTGAACCTCTCTCTGTCGCACCGCCAATGCTTTGAACATCGAGTCTTCAAGTCCATTTAACAAACTCCATCCCTGCTCATGCTCCACGCCACCCTCCAGCATTAACCGTATTCGGCCCGTTCCCCTCGTTCACTTTTGGAAAGATCATGTCCGGCTAACTTTTGACGTTTTGTTTGATTAGACCGGAAATTGGACCTCTCCTAGGAGGCTTCATTAATCAGTATACTTCGTGGAGGTGGTCTTTCTATGTACTACTTATTTGGGCTGGAGTGCAGTGCGCTCTTATACTTTTTTTCGTGCCGGAGACCTATACTCCAGTAATCTTGCGTGTGAAGGCACGAAAATTGCGCAAAGATAGTGGGGAGGAGAAATGGATCGCCCCTATAGAGAGGATGGACAGGAGTATTCCCAAAACGGTGATGTGGAGTTGCATCCGACCTTTTCAGCTACTTGTGTTAGAACCGATGGTAAGTCCATGGCAAGCTGAGGCTGGTTGTGAGGCTCTTGCGCTAGGAGAATCTCATCTTCCGTTTGAGGCTCAAAAACCACTTGGCTAATTGATCAGTAGTGCCTGAATCTGTGCCTCCTATCAGCAATCCTACTTGGCGTGCTTTACCTTTTTTTTGGCGCCTTTCCCCTTGTCTTTGGCAAAGGGCATGGTTTTACATTGTCCCAAGTGGGGCTCACTTTTCTAGGGATCTTCGTGGGGATGGCTTTGGGAATCTCCTCCGACCCACTGTGGCGACGGAATTACTCCCGACTGATGAGAAATTATGAGAAAGAGACGGGCAGGCCTGGAGCCAGCGAGCCGGAATTCAGATTGCCACCTACTATTTTGGGAGCGTGGATAGTCCCAATCTCCTTGTTTGGTAAGTGCATGTTACCATCTGATCTCGATCCCTGCATTATTGCCGCAGTGCAAATATGCTTCTTCAAATGTGGCTACCTGAGATATGAAAGATAAACTCAAATGAGATTATGTATGCTGATTACCGGTGTTGGCAGGGTTTGCATGGACAACATACCCCAGCGTAAGTACCGCTCGATCGTAGAATATTTGGGATGTGCAGATAATGGCTGATATTGAACCATGCAGGTGCATTGGATAGGTGCGTACGCGGCCCGCCGCATACTTTTTGACTATCGCAATTGAATGAATTTACCAAAGGTACTGACTGAAGATCCCACGCAGTTCCAATCATATTTTCCACCCTCTTTGGGCTCGGGTGAGTAAAGATCCGACAAAATAGCTTATCTCGAGCATTGCCCTACCGCACTCCAGGATGGAGGCTATTGCTGGGTTCTGTCTCTAGTACCTGCATTCTTCGGTCGGGGCGAGCAATGCACGGCAGAACAAATCAATACACTGCTAGACTGGTCTTCAGACAAGCGAGACTAATTCGGTTGATAGGAACATCTTCGTATTCTCAGGGGTGTTTACGTTTCTAGTCGATTGTGTGAGTATCGTCAATCGAATTGATTCGGGAATCTTCACTGAATGTAGGGTTCATTCTCAGTACCCACTATATGCAGCGTCAGCCCTAGCAGCAAATAGCTTTGCGAGGTCCAGTTTTGCGGCGGCGTTTCCGTAAGTCGCATCTGCACCTGCATCTTCCATCCCCAAATAGAAATCCTAACGATTTGCGCAGCTTGTTTGGTGTTCAAATGTACAACAGTAGGTAATCAAGATGTCATTGCGAAATGGCGGTCACTGACAAGGAGTGCAGAGCTCGGATATCAGTGGGCAACAAGTCTACTAGCATTCCTCGCTCTCGCAATGGCACCGTAAGTGATGACGATTCACCTCCCAGTGGAATGGCAGCAGTCCGGCTAATGTATGTTGTGTAAGATTCCCCTATGTTTTCTTTCGCTATGGTAAACGTCTCAGGGGTAATAGCCGCTTTGCAGCGACTTGAAGGCTGAAACGAGTGAGTGCATACCAATGCCTGATTGAGTAGTCGCTCTGGCATTGCAATGGCGCGTAGCCAAGGGTTGATGGTAGTCGTCGATAAATATAGCGCGGTGGTTGCACGACATCAGATTCCATTGATATTCGAGTAGTCGTTCAGCGACCCAGTCATATTGCTCCTGTCTCGCTTACACGTGACACAAAACCTAGAGCAGTGCATGGAAGAAGCTTGTTCGCATGGTGATCTTATGTGACATGCATGCTGTTCAGCCACACTGGGATCACGGCCCAAGGGAGGCCCGAGGCGGTGGAATCTCTCTTCTCACAATCCGTGATCGAGGGTTGTGGAGCGTTGCGAGCAAAAACGTGGCCGCCCAGATGGTCGGAGGAAAGGATATGAAATTGGGACTGAGCTTCGATAGTGTCCTTCTTATCGATTGTGAAACGAGGAGAAATTGAACCAAAGATCACGCGGAAAGATGGATATGGAGTTTGGCCAACGAACAAATGAGGTATGGGTTGTTGTCAGCGAGGAGAGACTTTGGAGGTTGGGCTGTGAATGAGGGGCAGGCCCGTGACGCCTTCGCCAGGATTAGGGTTTTTAATCGGCAAAGCGTCTAGCAAGCCTCGGAGAGAGAGAGTGTGCACAACTCAGAACCTTCAGTTATTATTGTGTATAGTGGGGAGGAAAGAAATAATTGCAACTGCTACAACGCGATCATATCCACTCCCTCTCCACTCTTCAGATTACGCCTTGAACAGTTGTGCGCACTGGACTGGTGCAGTTACAGCCAGCGAACAGACTCTCCACTCTCCCCTCACCAATACCAAAAAGCAGCAAGCACCGTAACACTACGTCGTGCCTTCCTCACACGAGCAAGCCCAATCCTTCGCCCACTTCGATCGCACCTTCCTTGCCGCCTTCTAGGCCTCGCAAAGACCTCCTTGCGCCTTCCCAACTTGTTCAATTACTGCAAACTGCAGTCGCGACCTCTGGAAACGTATTTCCAGCCCCGAAGTATTCGTACCTCGATCCATATCCAACATCACATTCCTGGAAAGCTGGAACTATTGAAGAGCTGCGTAGCGGAAAGATATGACCGAAGCCAAGTGTTATTCATAATGCTCATAGGCGAAGGTCACACCGCATTCTTTAGTAGTGCGCACTCTGCCACACTCCATAACCACCATTCCTGCATACCGGATTAGAATCCGCCGGCTGCACCACAGCCAGCTTGCATTGCTAATTGTGAGTTCTGGTTGACAGAAGAGGAGCGCTGAAGTGACCGTCCAGCCAAGGGGTTGTAATACCGGAGTATCAAGTTGCCAGGTGCTCGTAACACGACAGCGCCGCCATTGATCTTAAGAGCCCTTGGCGCACGCGTGATCGAAGGCTCCTTGAGACGTCCAGCTGGAGGCGTATTCCGACTGAACAATCCTTGCTTGCATTGCACAGAACCATAGTCTGGGGACTGACTACGAGTCCGCTTGTAACGGCAACCCGCAGCGAGGGAGTTGGTTTCCAATAACAACCCCAGAAAACGTGGATCTAGCGGCGGTGGTAGCCATAGCTCGAACAGCTTATTCTGTTTAGCGTATTAGCTGCAAAGGAAGTTGCAGGATCCGTGCTCCTGGGACGCACCAACCGTGCAGCCTGTAGCGTGCGTGCGTAGTTGTGGGAGTGTGGGTGCAAGGTAGTAGTAGTTTGAACTACCGCATTTGCCTGTCCCAGAGAAAGAGATATCATGTCCCCAGACGCCGACGATGTGTCTCCTGAACCAGAGTTCAGTGGTGACCAGGACGATACCGAGAACATGGCCGAATCTCTAAAAGACGGCACTCCTGCTGGCAAAACGGAGAGCAATGCTTCTGGCTCCTCCGACCAGCAAACTCCCACAAACGGGCATTCGAAACCCAATCTCAAAGACCCTCTTAGACCGAGAAGGAAGAAAGCACGGCGAGCGTGTTTTGCCTGCCAAAGGGCTCACCTTACGTGTGGTATGTTTCCTCAGATTTCCAGCCTTGCCGGATCATTGTTTGAAACAACTCACTGACTACCAAGCAGGTGACGAGCGCCCATGTCAGCGGTGCATCAAGAGAGGTTTGCAAGACCAATGCCATGATGGCGTTCGGAAAAAAGCAAAATACCTCCATGATGCTCCAGCTGAGGCTCTTATTCCTCCTGGTATGAGTGGCTATCACCATCCATATATGAACGGTACCAAGGCGTCGTCAGTGTCATCTGCATCAGGCGTACCAATAACAGGGTCAACTACAGCACATACACCGAGCCATTATGCTCCTTCACAACCGCCGAATATGGACATATATTCACAAGCAACAAGCCAGACACAGATGCCGCCACCTATGCAGGCACACGCGGGTAGCTCTTTTGGAAGCCAGCATGCGCCAATGTCCCCTCCGTATCATTCGGGCGGAGCTCCACAACAGCATAACATGGCAACATCGATGCCGCAATCATCACCAAATATGCAACAGCAATTCAACGGGGGTCCCCTTTTCGACCCGAGTGATCCAGCACTTTTCAACTTTGACATTGCGAGCCTCAATTTTGGTAATCAGTACGGTGCACTCGAGTTTGGCATGCTCAATCACATGTCTTCAGGTGCCAATGATGGAAACGGCAATGAGATGATGAATCAAATGAATGCGCTCCCGAATTATCCTCAAAGCTACGCCGAAAGTCCTGCCATCATGTTCGGCCAAGATGCAATGATGAATGCTGATTGGCAAACTAATCACCAGAGAGCGAATAGCACAACGGGACTACTTGCAACTCCCAACAACACGCCAATAGTCTCGAGCATAGATCGTAACGACAGCCTCAATGGATACCCGAACGCATACACTATCGGTGCTGGACCAAATAGCCTAGCAAGTGCGAGCCCTGCAACATCTGTCGTTGGACAGGAAGGTGCCGAAAATCCGCACTCCCCTGCCATGTTCATAAACCCGCCTCCACAGCAGCCATCTGCCTCACCATTGTTCGAACGACATCACAAGGCACAACCAGTCCAACCACCACAACAGCCCGACTTCGCCCAACAAGCTCCTCCCCATCCACGCAAGCGACCCTTCGACGCGGACACCATCTATGACACCGTTACCAAACCCTATGCATACACCGCTGGCTTCCACCGTCTCTTCAACTTCATATCCCGTCGTTTCAGCTCAGAGAAACGGTTACGAATAGCAAAAGCAGTATCTGCCATTCGTCCTTCTCTCATTACTTTTTCGCAGTCCCTGACGAATAAAGATCTCGTTTTCATGGAGATATCGGTGCAACGCAAACTGTACGAGTATGTCGACTTCATCAATTCTTATGGCACACCCACAATAATTACGCGACGCGACGGTGCCATCGTCGCTGCGAGTAAGGAGTTTGCTATACTGACCGGATGGTCAAAAGGTGTCTTATTGGGCAAAGAGCCTAATTTGAACATCAACACTGGTGGTGCATCGGGAGCTTCGACTGCTCCGGGAAGCGCCAGTCGAACGCGCTTATCCAGTGCCGAAGTAGAAAGCAGAGGCCAGCACCCGACATCAAACCCAAACGTCGATAATGTTTCATCGAATAATCCAGGACAACCCGCTCTCCTAGCCGAGATCATGGATCAAGATTCCGTTGTACGCTTCTATGAAGAATACGCCAAACTTGCTTTTGGTGACCCCAGGGGTTTTGGCTTGCAATCTGGTCGTTTACTCAAGTATAAGACTCAAGCCCAAGCTGATAGGGAAGCCGCTGAAAAGGAAGAACGCGTCGTCAATGATAGTAAGAAGCGGAAGAGGACGGGGAGTATCAAAGAGCCTGTTATCAAAGTCGAAGATAATAGGATAAGCTCTGAAGCTGGCTTCAATAAATTGGGCGAGAAGGAGGGAATGGTTGATGTGATGTGCTGTTGGAATGTTAGACGGGATGTCTTTGAGGTGCCTATGCTTATTGTTATGAATGTAAGAGCACTAATCCATCACTTGTTTGTCTGGTTTACATACTAATGTCCTTGTAGTTCCTCCCAATCATCTGATTCTTTTGTTGTTTTCTACGCATGTTTTAGCAAAAACCAGTGTTTACAGCCTTTACGGAGGTTGGAACTGCGGCGTTCCCAGGCGTTCTAAGCAAGCGTTGCGCTTCGCGAAGGATTTATATTTTTTCTGGTCAGCCTCACAGCTGCGTTATTGGCATTGGTATTCTGGGACGGTACTTGGTATGGAAGGTGTGGCATAGGAAAAGATTCGTATTAGTCGCGAAAACACGCGCAGCTTTTTTGAGCTTCTATGTGCATATGATCTAACTCCTATTGCTATTGTTATATGTATGTCATGGGGGATGATCAAATGATATGTTATTGACCCTCGTTTTGATTGAGGCTGCTTGTTCTGATTTTACGGCGGAGATGTTCCTCACATACTTTGAAAGCCTGAACAGAGTTCGGGATTTTGGAGTAGGCAAATCCACTCAAGCATTGTAGAACCAACCAAGTATACTCAACGTATATATCAGATTTCTGTGCCTCAGGGCCCCAGCGATGGCCCATCTTCAGAATTTCCGAATGCGGCAGAATCAACGCACGGACCAGTTTGCGAAAACTTTCTACAAGCTTAAGAACATATCCCGTTTCCTCCCAGCCTATCAACTACTGCTTAAAATAGAAACATTTGAGAAAAACGTTGCTTTCGGTCAAGTGTCAGCAATTTTACCTGTCGGCCAACGCATCACCTCGGCCCCTGGTGCGGCTTTCTAAGAGAACGGAAACGGAAACAACCAGCGCAACCTCAGTGATCGCCTCTCTGTCCTTTTGCCACGATTCAGTTTGGTGACTCTTCGCCAGATTTCTCAGTCTGTTATTTTTATATCTCCTTATTTGTTGGGTAGGCTAGAACTTCTTCGGTTGTTCTACCATACTTTCCGAACCCTTTGTTCTGGTGGGACCCACAATTTTTTGTTCGCCTCAAGACTTTTGAACAGAAACCTCAAACTTTTTTTTGGCTGGTATATCGACACACTTCCCAAAACTACAACTACCGCCCACCACGTATATCTACAGTATTACTAGCTTCCATAATGTCTTTCGGCACGCCGGACTATTAGGCGCCGTGGAGGACTCTAACAAGTTTCTCAGCGGCATTGACACAGCACCGACTGAGAGATACGGATACGAACCATAAATTTACGAACGAACCACCCTACAAAATGACGAGACTATTGAATCCGCAAGGCCTCAGCATTGCTGAATGGAAAGCCACTCAACCTATGAAAGCCGCAAAGATCGCGAAAGACACTCCAGAAACAATTTCAGCGCCCTTCCTACCACTTTTCACGCTTCCTAGAGAAGTGCTCTACACCCTCAGCGAACACTGCGCACCCAACGATCTTTTCAATCTTAGCTTGACGTGCAAATACGCTTTATACGCCATCGGCGCGTATACTTTGCCCCTTGCGCGCCAGTCTCCTGAATACGCCTCCCATGAATGGGAATTCCTCAAAACACTACAAAAAGACCATCCAGATTTAGAGAAATGCTATGCGTGCAAGAAACTGCATGCGAGATTTGCATGCGACGGACCCAGGCAAGGTGATAAGAGTTTGACGTGCTATAAGGGAGGACCACAAGCGCTGGATTTTGGGTACGTCCTTCGCTTTGGGCATGTGCAGAGTGTGATGGACAGGCATTTTCTGGGCGAGAAATTTGGGGTACCCATGTCTACTCTTGCAGTATCGACACCGTGGCGTCGCGTAGGGTATTTATTCGGAAAGCCGGATACTCGCGCGCCGGAGGATACTGTTCGCGATTACATTGATGTGTCTACCCCTTATTTCCGGAAAGTGGATATCACATCTAAAATTGTTGACGACGAGCTTGTGCTGGCTACGACCCAACGTTACTGGATCCACGGTAGCGAGGTCAAAACCCTCATTACAGACCAAGGGCGCAAGCCATTTCGCATGGAGGTCTGCTCCCACCAATGCGGACACAGACGATGCGATGGCGGTGACGATGAAGATGACATGAATGCACTGCAGAAAAGCATGTTTGACGTGCTTGAAGTTGCTGCTCTGATTGATGGGTCGTCTCCAGCTCCCCGTTCTTTACATGTCTGGCAGGGTGATGTCAAGCACTGCAAAGAGTGTCCTACAGAATTCCTAATTTCCGCCATGTATGAATATCCACGGAAAATTGAAATTGCAGTACAGTCGTGGCAAATTCTCGGAAATGGCAGGGACATCACCGAAAGAGGATGGAAAGAATGCTATGGCAAGAGGGAAGATTTCAAAATCCCCGAGCAAGTCGGAGAAGTCGTTGAAGGACCCCACAATCGACCTCTCAGGCCTTCACCGTGGTACTTTCTCGAAAAGGAGAATCTAAGGGATTTATTTGGCTCGGATGAGCCTTACACGGAGGAACGTCATGAATCTGAAGCGGATGTTTTGAAAATATGGAAAGAGGTGGATGCAAGGAGTTCTTGAAATATACCCCATAGACTAGACCGGCATTTGTATCTGCAGTTGTATTTGCATGGGGGGTATACCATAGACTAGAGATAGATTTGGGCTTCCGTTTGTCATGTTTTTGCGTTTCTTTGCTTACATAGATGGAAGAGATAGACTTGGATTTTTGCCTCATACTTGTCTGGTTTCTCCTTTTGCGTTAGAGATACAAAAAGGAGATAGATTGTGGAGGATAGACAATTGCGATAGAATATAGATCCACGAGTGACAGGATTTGAAGACTGGTGGTTTTCGCGCCAGGTTCTTCGACCTGTTTATCTTCTTACATGGTTTTTGGGCGTACAGGTTATGTTTAGACGTCAGAAAAAGGTTTGCTTTCATTCTATTCAGTTCAGATTCCTCTTTTCCTGCCCACTTCTCGTTACAGTTCAGTTGATTATGTTTTCGGAATCTTTTGAAGGATCTCAAATTCGAAATGTTTTCTTTGTTCCCCGAATGCAATTATTCCATTCCATAAAAATTTCCAAATGCGGCAAATCCTCTTTGTCGATGCTACATTTCTTTCATACAATCGAGTTCATATTGCTCTTACATGTCGAGTCCTTTCCACTCGTGCTTGGATTTCATAACTTCTTTCACGAAACTGCTCAAACTTATTACTCATCGACTACAAAACAAGAAAATATGAAGTACGTTAAGAAAGGCACGAGAAAAGCCGGCGAGGCCGTGGGAATTATTCGAAAAGACGACGATGCCTTACATGTACCAAAGAATGCTAAGAAACAAGGTTCCGTGAAGCCGAACAGAAAGTCGCCGACAAAAGCGCCAGCGAAGAAGCGTGGCGGGAAGGCCAAGAAGAACGACCAACCTCCGACAGTCGCGGGACCGAGTACACTCCCACAACGTGGCAATGTCGATACCTCGACATGGCCGCCCACTGCCGGTGATAGTGGATACGAACCGTTGGAAGAGCATCTCTATGCGGTGAGCGTGCAATTCTGCGCGATAGCCTACGACTTCAATCAGAAAGACAGAACTCTCAATTGGTTCAAAGGGAGTGGTATAGTCGTCCAAACTAACAAAAAATTCTCACTCATCTTAACAAACCGCCATGTTGTTGAAGCAGTAGCAGCAGATATCGGCATCGGCCACGTATGGAATGGTTCCAAATTCGCTAGTTTCACCGTCGAGAGTGTGAGCAGTCAATTTGATCTTGCGCTCGTCAAGACGAGTGTGCGTTTCGAAGCTGTTGCCGTGATTTCCGAGAGGGACGCCCTGACCGTGGACGAGCCGGTACTTACTTTTGGATTTCCACAGGGCCGTGGCATGGACGGGAGGATGGAGTACGGGCATTACGCTGGAAAAGGCCCAGTCGAGGGAAGATATTACAACGCCAATCTTTTCAATAAGGATGGCTCTGAGTATTACATTAAATACCGCGCTCTTTATCCTGAAGCCTTTACCCTGGATTCGCCCGGCGGCGCCTCTGGCTCAGCGGTTCTTGATATGAGCGGCCTAGTTGTGGGGTTGATATTTGGTATGGACTTGGATGATAGTACTAGTATGGCTCTAAGTGCAAAGCATGTTAGACGATTTTTGGAGTCGAGGGGTGTTGATAATGGGGTCGGTGGGCATGACGATGACATCGATGATGATGGTTTTGATAGTGGGAAGAGTGTCAAGGTTGCAACGCCGAAGGAATATACTACCAGAGATGGAAAGAAAGTTCGTGTGCAGAAAGTCAAGCCTAGGCCTAGGCGATCATATCCGGAAGAAGATCCGAGTAGACGTAAGAAATCTGGGGCTAAATCTGAGGGTGACAGACCTGGAACGTCAGGGACGGTGAATTCAGAGGATTTCTTTGCGAAATACTCTGGACATACGAAGAGGGAGCAGCAGAAGAGGGATAGACCCCTTGGGAATGATTTCCCTCTGAACACGGCACTTCCTATCGGACGAGCGCCAGCGCCTGATCCCATTCAGGTAGATTCTCCAGCACCATTGGATAAGGGGAAGGCTAAAGCCACCAAAGCAGATCGTCGCGATCCATCGTACAATCCTCCGAATCGTGTGCCCAGTCCACTACCAGACAATGCAAACCCCCTACAACAACAGCAACAACGGCGAAAGCAACAACGGCGGCAAGAAGAACTCTTCCGAAGGCGCAGGCCAGGGCGAGAAGACGACCCTTTCCCAACGCCAAGCAACGGTGGTGGTGCTACAGTCATAAGAACGAAAGAAGGCATTATACGTGATGCTATGCGTAGGCGTCCAAACCCGAGGTACCCATCTAAACCTAATGGATATAATCCGTTGAAGGATTCTCCCACGCCGGCTTCTAGGGATCAGCTTGGTCAGAGGAGAGCGTCTTCGGTGTCGCCGAAGAGTATTGGGAGACCTTCTCCTGTGCCTAAGCAGGGTTTGCATAGGAGGAAGAGGTTGGAGGATCTGAGGGCTGCGAGGAAGGCCGCTGGAGGGAGTAATAGCTCGAGTTTGAAGAGCCCTTCCAATAGGACGGGTAGTGGTAGTTCTTCGAGTCTGAGACGGAGTCCCTGTACTCAGGGCCGGAATAGTGCTGGTTTGAGTGGAGCGCTCAATAACATGGGTTTGAATAGTCATCGTCCATCGCCACCGAAGGGCGCTCGAGTAGACAGTTCTGGGAGATTTACCAGACGCCCCCTTCCTGGTGCCAATATTTTGCCCGACAATTCCCACATGCAACAAATCCTAGATGAGATGCGAGACTCCCTCACTCACTCACGAGCAATTGACGCCATCGACCAACAAGAAGAACAACCCACCGCTCCAGTCGACCACTCTCCACCATTCGGCCAAAGAATCTCATGGACAACATCTCCTTCTCCGTGGGAGGTAGAGCGACAAGATTCCTCGCCACCTAGTGCCATGCCTCCTCCACCAAAGACGTATGGCTACGGAGCCGTGAGAGGTAGACATCCTGGTCGAAATGCCCAAATGGGAGCGAATATACCGTGGGGACCTGAGGAGTATATGGAGATGATGGAGATGGAGAGGGTTATGGATGGAGGTATGGATGTGGATATGGATATGGATATTGGGTCTACTGTTGGGCAGCCACCAACAGCGACGACTCCTGCATTTGAGAATCGATGTTCTAGTGGTGGGAGGAGGATTATTGAACCACGTGGTCTTGACACGGAAGAGCGTCAGATATTGGATAGGCATTACCCTATTGAAGAATCTATGGGTACAAGGCCCCAATTTTCCCACTCTCAGGAGCCTCTCCTACCACAACCTCCCCGTCAATCCCCTCAAAGACAGGGTGCGGTCCGCGGTCGCGGCCAGGGTCCTAGATATGGTAGAGGTGGCCGCACATATGCGAATATACCACTTCCAGTAGATCCAGCTGATATTGTTGATGGTACTCATAATGCACGGCAAAGCCCACCACGGAGGAACACCCCTGGTGCTGGACGGCCACAGAGTGGGAGATCTGATCGGGTGCCCGTATTGCGTCCGCAGAGGAGGAGGGATAGGATTCGGAAGTTGCTTGATGGGAAGGAGTTGGGGTTTGTGGGGAGGTTTCCTAGGTTGCCGTAGATTGCGCTGCTTTATGTTTTTGACGAGGTTGGTAGTTTGGGTTGACGTAATGATAATCTGTAGTTGAGTTTGCAGCTTTGATTAGGTATGTGAGATACAAAAATCTAAACTGTGAGAGTGATAGCGGGTAAGTTCAAGGGTGTGATTTTGCGGTTGAGGCCAAAGATGATTACCCATGCATCTAGGCATTTCAAGCTATAGTGCCATGAGAGATTGTAGGGCGTCGAATCAGGCGGGTGATGTCTTCGTTTGCATGCCTTTCTCTTCTTGAACTTTACTAAACCAGGCGCTGTCAACTCTCGCTATGAAAATATATACCTGCTTCTAAACTCAATGTTTCCATGGCTCCCGGCAACCTTCGTTCCATATGACCTTAGGCACCGCGAGGTGTAAATTTGATTTAGATAAATATCCTTTGGATTCAGTTTGTAGAGGGATCTCAGCTCTAAGATTGTCTCAGTTCGCTGAAAGCTATCGAGTCTTTGGGCAGGGTTGCTCTCACGATTGATTTTTGATATGGCCATGGCGGTCAGCATTGTGTGCAAAGATAATCGAAGAGCTATTGTATTCCGTCATTTTACTTTATTCTGCCAGTTTCTTGAATCGGCGCCGGAGTCTAGCAGCATCGAAATCATTATATCTGAAGCATCATATGCACATCAATGTTTCCCAGTTCTACATGACTGATGTTGGAGATGCAAAAGCCTTATGAGACTATCGCCAGTAAAAAGAGTTTACTATGGTAGTAATCTGCCATGAACAAACACGTAGACGGCATCTACTTTTCAGAAGCTAGAAGAACCCGTACAATAACCATCTGGTAAGAATATCGACGTGAAGAAAACGCCATGAATGCGCACTACAGATAGTTGTGTATCTGTAGACGATTTAAACAATCCTAGAATATCTCTATTCCCCTCCAGGTTCCCCCATTTCCTCCACTTGGCAACATACTCCAACCATTCCATCACTTGCTTATCTTGAGCCACCTCAGGCCTAAGCTTATCCTCCCATGCCGGAGAAGTTCCGTATTCCGATACCACATCATTAAACATAGAGAACAGCACTCTCCGGAGCTTATCATCCACAAATACACAATCATAATGACCTGCTTCTTTATCCTTGGGATCATAGAAGTTCTCCATACTCTCCCTAAGTATATTCAAAATATCCCTAACCTCGTCGAAACCAGTCGCATCATCTCCATTGCCGCAGATTAACTCTTTGAGCTTTGTGAGGCATTCCTCCCACATGAGACGAGTGAGCGAATATTGGCAGTTGATGTGTTCTATCCTCATGGCGTTTAGGAAGTGCTTGTTGACTGATGTAAGCGTCTTGGCGCGCATGTCTTTCAGTACACCGTAACGTCTCCAGAGGTCATGTAACTTGGACTTCTCGCAGAGTTTTCTCCTATCAACATCGGAGAGCTTCTCTTGTTTCCCTAGCCACTTTACACAATGATCGAATATGAGATTATCGCTCATCGCAGTGTCTCCTTCCTTGAGACCCACAATTTCGGACTTGAGGGCAGTGATTTCGGCGGCTCTCTTTGTCAATAATGCCTGCATAGTCTCGAGCCCATTTTGAGAGGGCGATAAGGTATTGGTCTGAGGACTGTTGATATGCTCAAAATTCGCGGCTTTGCGCAGAGCATTGTCCTTATCCTTCACTAAGGCCTTGTTCATCTCCGTCAATGTATTCACCTCGATATCCTTGGCTTTCAACAGTGCATTCAATCGCTCAACCTCTGCGTCTTGGACCTTCTTGGTTTCTTCCAGGGAGGCGATTTCGGTGTCCTTGGTTTGCAGAACTTGATCTTTGGATGCTAATTGGTCTTTGAAAGATACCATGAGCGCATTCAAGTTTGCTTCTGCCTTCCCCGGGGGGTGAAGGTTTGGTGTTGTCTCGATCGCGACAGTATGATCCTCGATTTGAGTAGGCCTAACGTACTCATTGTACCACACCTTGCAGTGGTATGCGATATGTGCATACATGGCTAGATAGCACGTGTTGACGTAACCATCAAGGAAGGAGTGAAGTGACCAGGTCCAATGGAAGAGCTGGGAGTTGTGTCGATTGTCTACAAGGACGTGATGTGCATCCCAGTAGGAGTGAAAGAGGATAACAACATAGCAAACCTTCTAGAGCGACGTGGGTTAGTATCAAGCCATTGAAGGAAGTACTGATGTGACTTACCATAACTTTGTTGATATACGTGTAGAACTTGCCATGATCCTTGATAGCCACTATGTCGATCGCCCATATAGCTTGAACGGCGCAACAAGCGAGGCAGTGAGTGACGAACACGCCAAACATGAAGTCCCACTCGTATTCATACGGCAGCCCAATGGCAGCGTTGGCGTCTGCGCGGTTTTCGAACACCCAGATGCAGAAGAACATAACAGCGCACACATAGACCATAACACTGCGAAGAATTGGAAGATTCTGCAACATGTTTGCGGTATTGAACCCGAGCTGGTGTAGAAAGGTAATGTCCGCCATTGCTGAATGGGACTGTCTCCGATATGAATGCAAAGGCGTAAATTGAATGCTGTGCAAACGTAGTAAGCTTTTAAAGCAATCGAGATGACCGCAGCAAAATGGAGCCGTCGCTGTTGTTGTGCGTCAAATTCTGCGCGTACGGTGAGGAAGAAGAAAGAGTGGAGAAAATCTGAGATGCTCCTTTTATAGTCGGCCAATTTGCTTGCGGTGCGGCTACAATAGGACGGTCACTGGAAGCAAACGGAGTGAGAAACATTCACAATGACAGTAACGAGTTGAACCCTCCTTGAACACCATAGCAACGTCATAGCGAGGAGATTGCCTATGATACGACCAGAAACCAATCATTCATTTTTTGGTTAATGAATTCGCTCGCGTGCGAAATAATCACAGATCCTAATAAACTGCCCATGACATCCATTCTCACGACGTCGGGCAACTCAGAATTCTGCCATTTGGCAGTTTGACATCCAATCTGACAAGTCAACACAGAATATCCATGAAAATCGTTGAGCTAATAGGGTATGGCACCGTAGCTCGACGACCTAGTCGTGTTATAGCATGGTTCGTGAGGGAGTACTTCGAACTCTAGAGCCCGTAAAATATAATTCGATTCCCGTAAAAGGCGTGGTTGCTTGAGCTCGCCTGCAACCGCTGAGCACTTGAAGTTTAAATGGTGCCAGGATCCAGTGCAATGTCAAAAGTGATTGAGGTCTTCGCAAAAGAAATGAGCATACTCTCAGCTCCAAGAGACTGTCATTCGGATGCAGATATGAAGCTGCGGAACAATCAACATTGAAGGCCGTATATCAATCGGATTGTCCAAACCGCAGGCCTCTAGTGGCTTTAGGTTTAGGGAACACCAGGAGCCATCAGAAGCGTATGAGGTCTTTGAGTGTGATACATTTGAGCATCGTACCAAGGACGTTTGGTTCGCTTTTTCCTGAGATGGACTGGGGGCTAAAGTATCCACCAGATCAGATTTTGATTGGCGGCGGCGTCCTTCACAGGCTCTGGCAAATAGTAATGGTTTTGATGCATCCTAAATTAACGTTGGAAAGACACTTATTTGTTCTCAGCTCTTGATTCTTCTAATTCTACGCTTGAGCAATCCATAGTAGCCGATCCTATGGCCGCCCTTGCACGGTTTCATCTTCTTGGCCTTTGGAGATATGAGGCCGGAGGCCGCCAGGCCTAAGTGCATAATAAATTCGTTAGTTGCATCGGAGAACTAGCACTGAACACTTTCTCAAGGACGGACAATGCCCCAGCTCATCGGAAAGCCGTGCATCTTGAATTGCGAGGCGATGCAAGCAACTCCAAAGTCACGGAATCAGATAGAGAGGTCAAGTTGAGAAGGGATGGAAGAAGTGTGGTCGGATTTCCCTCAAGTATGAGGTATACTGCTTGCATGCGTAGTTATGAAAACATGATGTAGAACACCGATTCCTAATACCATTTATATTGCCACAATTCGGCCATTGAGATGATTGAACCTATGTGCTGTCATTGCACAGCAAACGCACTAAGTTTCCTCCTCCTGAAGTCCCCAACCTTGACCGGACATTGTTGTCGCCAGCGGCTGTCATACGCAAGGCTGAGAATGATTAGGAAGCAACTTTTCCCACCGCCTAACCAGTATAAGCACAAGAATTTACTACGACACTGCCTCATCCAGGAACAGTTTTATATCACCGCGGTGACACAATTGGCTCGTTTGGAAACGTATTCCTAATACGCATCCGCACGTACTCCGTATGAATTACCCTCACATGCCTTAGCGTCCACATCCCCGCCATGACGCAAACCATCTCGAGTGTGCCCTACTGCGCCACCCAAGTATTTGTAAAACACACCTGCAACCATATCAAATACATTCATCCTCTCCAATTTCTGTGCTTCCACTGCGTGATATAAATATACCTCATGCGCTTCACATCACTACCAACCTTCATCCGAACACTCTACGCCTTCAGCAACACAACCCGAATCTTCCCTGGAACTTCACAACGAACGCTCAATTCGCCACTACGAGATTTCTTACCTAAATATTATATGCCAATTCCGTTCTTCGGTTCACTCTTCAGTTCTTCCAGCAGTAGAAATATGTCTTACCCCCTTCAGAAATCGGATGATGAGTGGCAGGCGGTTCTCTCAAAGGGTATGTCGTACTTTCCCACGACTACACGCCTTCCCAGTAACTCATAATGACATCCATAAACAGAACAATTTCGCGTAATCCGCGAAAAAGGCACAGAGGCTCCCTTCACGGGAAAGTTCGACAAACACGCCCCCTCAACCGGCGTATACACCTGCGCTGCCTGCGAAGCACCCATCTACAAAGCAACCCACAAATTCAAGTCTGGCTGCGGATGGCCCGCTTTTTTCGACGCCATACCAGGTGCTGTGACTAGACATACCGATCGTACGCTTGGTATGAGCAGGACAGAGATTGTATGCTCGAATTGTGGTGGGCATTTGGGGCATGTTTTCAAGGGGGAGGGGTATGCGACGCCAACGGATGAGAGACATTGCGTTAATAGTGTTTCGCTGAATTTTGGGCCGGAGAAAGATAGCGAGGGCACTGCCGCTGGGAGTGCGAAGGTCTAAATGTGTGTTGGCATGGTTGATGGCTGATGATGCATGATGCTTGATGAGATGGATGGCTGTAGTGTTCCTAGCTACAGTAGGAATTATGCGATCTCGAGTAAATTTAACCTTCGATCGACGTAGCTTTCTTTCGACTTAGATTTATAAAAGTAAGACCAACTCAACGGTATGCACTTGGTGCTCTATTCTTCAGACTCTCCCAAATCGTTACTAAAGCTATAAGCTCCCCGTATGTTCAAAGACGAGAGGCTAGAGCCTTAGTGCAGGGACACCACAACCGTACGGAGAATTTTGTACCCAAAGCAAACCACACCAATATAACTATTCTCAGACAAATTTTGTACCTGCATGAACATTATTTCTTCTTTTCACCCTCGCTCACCCAATTTTGCAACTACGTATGAGGCTCGCAAATCCCAGTTGCAGGGGTACTACCCAAAACCTGCAGGGGCACCCGCCACGCTTCGCGGCCCGCACCCACCAAAGATCCGAGCGCCCGTCTCCCAGCCATGCTAAAGTGGCGGGGGGGGACAACACATCCCAACCCCTCTGTTGACACTTTGAATAAAACCAGCATGTTTGCTTGCTGTTAAGGAGTTTTTTTAGGAGATTAATTTCTACATTACTGAATATTTACGACTACACTGTACTAAACTCGCGCCATTTGTTGTTGGATTACTTGGACAGCTCTTTTGATCAGCCTTGTTCAGGTTTAGACGACAAATACACTTATTTCAGGTTCACTAGAAGACTCTAGTATGTCATGCTTTTGGAATTGCTCTTGTGTCTTTACCTTTGCTAATCCATGGAACAGAAACGTTGTTGATATCATTGATACCTCCATCTCCTGCTCATTTCATCCCAACTTCATCGAGCCGACACAAACAAAAGTCATCCAAATTCGCCTCTCTACATATCTGAGACCACATACGCCCCCTGTCTTGTACGAAACTATCGATCAGAGCACAAACTTCAACATCACCACCTCACACAACACCACATCCTCCAAGCTAGCAACCATCCAAACAAAGCACACCACACACGACCACACACAACCACAATCATGAAGCGCAATGTCGTAATCTTCCTAATAATAATCCTGCTATTCCTCGTTATCGCATTAGTGGGATACATGATATTTTTTCTACAAAACCGCATGGGCATAGCAAGAAGGGGAGACACAGAATCGGAAGTCAGCAGTCGGGCTGATGGCTGAAAAAAGAGCTTGGAATTCGGTGAAAAGACCGTTAGCAGAGATAAGAAGAATTCCTTCTTGGATTCGACCGATTTGAAATTTGTTTTATAGCGAAGCATTGCATTGGTATGGCGTTTCATGATATGAGGTTTTTTGGGTACTGGGACGACTGGATGTCGCGATAAGCGATTGTTATGTGTTTTGATATATGAAGTGTGAATTAATGCCGCTGTGCATATATGGGCAAGGTTTAGCTGAGGATAATTTGGATATGGAATGGAGCGCGATCTGGAAGATATGCACACTCTGAACAAATCACTGAAGATGAAGTTTCTATCATTCGGATTTTGTATTGCATATATCTCTGATAGCATGAATCCTTGATTCTCGTCCAATCCACCAAATAATGCGAAGTAGATCTCAATGCAGGAGCCCTTTCTTATCGTTAAACGGAACTCGCACGTCTTGTTTGCCCAATCACTGCAAGAATCATCATCTCTTCCCACCATCCTCCTCCTCCTCATCCACCTGCCTCACCTCTCCCTCCAACAAAATCTCATGCCCATCCGAATCCCTAACAAAACATCCAGCAAAATTATTCACCAAAGCCGCAACGCCCAACCCCCAGAACCCCGTCCCCACAACGCCCCAAACCAAACCCCTCCCATAGAGCCACCCCGCAACAGCAGGTCCAATCGTCCTGGAAAGACTACTAATACTCTGAGCAATACCATGGAACGTCCCCAATATACTCGGATGCGGACAATTGTTATTGACGAGTATATTAGTCGCGGGTAGCGCGAATGTTCGTGCCATAACTTGAATGAGAAGTACGAAGGCAATACCAAGCCATACTACTATGCCGTCTGCTGCTTTTGGTGGCGCTGTTGAGGAGGGGAGGAGTGAGAGGTAGGGTACTAAGAAGTATGCTAAGGGGAATAGCATAATACTGTAGCGGTAACTGCGTACGAGTCCGAAAATGGCGGTCCATTTTGGGTAGATAAATAATTGGATTATGATTCCAAGACTGCCGAGGATGGAAAGAGCGAGGCCGATGCGTGCTGGTGGGAGCGCGAGACCGCCTGTGAAGCTGAAGGGGAGAGATTGGTGGTGGTGTGTTGGTGGTGATGGGTGCTCTGGGTCGAAGCGTGGTGTACTTAGGAAAATGAACCAAAGGTTGTTGAAAGTGCCGACGTGGAAGGCCAGAGTGGCGTGCGCCAGCAGAGTGATAACCACGCGCTTGGTCCATATACGACTGACTGGTAATTTCTTCCTCCCTCTGAGTTTCTGCTCGTTCGCCTCTTTGGCTGTTTGCATTTCAATATCATTTGGAGCATTCGTTGGCGCATCTGTGTCGTCTGAAGCAAGTTGAGCATATTCTTGACGATCTCTGCGACGGAGGATTGTCCGAAGAATCCACGCCCCGATCTGCCGACCTCGATCGGGTCGATGCTTCAGAATCTCGTGTGTTTCTTCCAGGCCAAGGAAGAGACCAGTAGCTGCTGAGAACAGAAAGCAGGCGCTGACTAGGTTGGGTAGTGCATACGGCCAATTACGCATCCACCAAATGCCCTCTTTTCCACCCAAAAGACTATCAGGACCAAAGATCCCGGGATGTTGGTTAATCGGATCTGATAGTACTCCACCTAATGATGCCTGTTAGCGAAATCATCTCAGCACAAGGAAACTGGTCTACTCACCCAATATTGGGCCAATGATGACGCCGATATTGAAGGTCATAGGGAGAAGCATAAATGCTCGACTCTGGAACCTAAGCAGCGTTAGTATCAAGAACCTGTTGATATTATACGTAGCCGAACAACTGACTTTTTTTCTTTAATAATTTCTGATATCATCGTTCTCATTACGCCAACGTTTCCATTAAGCGCCCCTCCCAAGCACCTCCAAAAGACCACAGAGGCATAGCTCTTAGAGAAACCAAAGCCGATGGCGGAGATCATGGTACCCGTCAGTCCAATCAATAGTACCATCTTTCGACCACAGCGCTCACTGTCTGCGGCACGACCCCATAATATAGCAGTAACGAACTGAGCCAGAGTAAAAGCAGCTGCTAGCATACCAGCTTGCGTTGATATGGCAGAGTCTGACTGTGAGGGATCGAATGACTTGAGTTGATAGAACATGTATGATTGCAGACTAGTTTGTGTTAAGGGCTCTGCCAGTCTTGACGCCGTGAGCAAAGCAAGTTGACCTTTTCTTGGTAGGGAACTCCAACTGGCAGTCTTAGACTTTGTTTTCGTCTTCTTCGGCGACCTAGATTTTCCATCTTGGAAACTCAGTCGTGGGGTAGCTCCGTCTACTGGTGGAGGTGTGGTGGGGATAGCCAGTAAATGGTCATCCTCTTCTGCATCTAATACTTCCTTCCTCGGTGAACTCCAAGCTTCCAAACCTTTGATCTCTTCATCTCTAAGCGTATTACTAGACGATGTGGTACTGTCTATCGAGCGCGAACTCTCGTGCAGAAACGCAGTGGCTGCTTTCGGAAATCCGCCACGCGACCCATCCTGGTCCGTCATCAATTCGAGACAGCAAGAACCGGGGAAACTGCAGAGCTAAGTGACAAGGGATACCGATTGCAATCGAAAAGAGAAGAAGCTGAGACCACAGTTACTAAGTCAGATCGCGTAGTGAGTGTTTGAGGATTTGAAAAAAGTATTCCTGGGATGGAAGCGACAATCAGAGGAGGAGCAAAAGGCTCAAAATATCGTACTTTTCACACGTGGGTACTCTTAACCATGCTGCATTGGTTCTTCCAGTCTGGTCCATCCAATTATTTCAGCTCTTTGAGCTGCAAAACTTGTTCATCACTTTCCCAGTGTAGATGGTTCGGGGTGCGACTTGCGATACCGCTTCATCCCGGACCGGCCTCAGGAGGACCTTTTTGAATGCCCGCCACCGCGTGAGGGGGCAAACAAACACTAAAGCATGGTCAGAACTGGAAGACCTAGATATCCACCTGAATTTAATCAAAATAGGAAAATAATGCTAAAGTGTTGAGCATTTAGCAAGAATGTCCTGAGGGTAAGCGGGAGCAAGTGGGGTCATAAATGATGTGATAATACCTACGCCCAGGAGCTGTAAAGTCTGTACCACAGAACCATAGGTTTATCCATTTCGCGCCTCCCATTTTTAGTAGTTTTCTTAGAACTAAGACTAGCGATAAAACAGTGATTACATTAAGCATCTTGGGCATCAATCATGACTTCCAACTCCAAACCAAAAAGCGCCAATATATTTCATCAGATCCTTCGCGTTCCATCAAACCCGATTTTGGCATTCATTTACTCGTGACGGGCGTAATGTATGGGGTAAGAGGTCTAGTGGGGTGGAATGGTGGTTCCAATTGCACGCCCTCCACACTGGTAGGCAGCTCCACCGACTCGACTGTTCTGGCAAGATCCTGACTTTCATGGTGTGCACTAATTTCTATGCCAAAAGACCTATCGTTTTGCCCATCGTTGACATCTCGTAGAGCTCTGCGACGCCGATGAATTCTGTAGCCGAGATATACCGCAGCGATCAGAAGGATTCCGATTATTACGGGCGCTGCGATCCAAGCTTTTGACGTTCCTGCGGCTTGCGTTGATTTCGGGGGATTAGGTTGTGGGGATGTCGCATTTGATGGGAGCAACGCCTCGAAGGTTGTATGTACTGTAGATTTGGTAGATATTGTTGTTGGCAACTTGTAGCGAGAAGATCTGTCAAGTGTACTACTTTCCATCGTAACACGTCTTTAATGTTGTGTGATCTATTATGAGTAAGCTTGGGAGTAGAAACACAAGGCATTTCGACATTACGGTCGGTAAGTTCGGTCTAAGGAGAGAATATTGATGAGTCTAGAAGGGCGCCAGCGAGAGACCTGGGACTGGTAGCGTTTAAGACAACGATTGGCCTTAAAAGAATAACTCCTCCCAAAAGGAGAGTATTAGACATTTTAGCGTCGGCGGAAGAAGAAAAGAAGACAGGACGTTGAATCAAGTATTCTGGTACTGCATAACAAGCAAGACGCTACACTGTTGGTCGAAAAGACCGTAGTTTGTTGCAGAAAAAATAAGCTTCACAAAGGTGCATGAGACGTGAGATGTTTCGAGAAAATGTTTAAAGTAACTGCAATGCGCAACTATCGTTGTTGACCCGAGAAATATTATCGTACATAGCCTGCTACCTTGGTAATGACAGGTTATCGTACATGTGAGATCTGTCTGGGAGATGCCTGCTGGGCGCGAAACCTATTCCTATCTTCCTTGTTCCTTGTGGAAATGGAAAAGGAGCAGAAAACAAAAGTTGAAACCAGTGTCACTTTAGTAGCCCAGATCAAATCTATGGGATAGAAGGAAATATATGCCTGCTGGTGCTTTAGTATGAAGGAGCACTGTATTGATGTTGTTGGACAAAGGAAAGGTACAATACCCTTTTAGAGAGGACGCCACTTACCGTGCGGGGGAACCCCAGTGTCATTCTTCTGGACAAGACACTAGTAACAGACTCAATCGGAAGACATGAGATCTAGATGAAAGAAAAACCGAACAGCATTGGAAGATGACAGTTCCCAAACAATCCTCGCGCGGAGAGGATGAGAGATTCGGCGGCTTTGCTCGTAAGTGTTCACAATTCCGCTTGAAAAACAAAACGCGAATTTCACAAATTAACGAAATTCATAATGACTCTATCTCTCCACTTTGACATGTTTCGAACGCTGTGTAGGGCAATAAAAAGTGCCGTTAGCATGTCATATATAGGAGTAGAACAAGTGGTGAAGAAAAAGCGAAGTAGTGGGGGGTACAGAGTAATCATAATCTAGCCGTGGTCCATATTGTCCCCAAACTACATATCATCATTGAATTCCCCTGTTGGGCAATCGTTGGGTATCTTTCTGCATCTTTAACTTTAAGCAAGTTCTGTGTAAAAAATGGGATGAATGAAGTGACCCTTGGACGTGGAGAGGTTCGACGCGTAATGAGGAAGGAGTGTGAAGGTCCGTGCTGCATGTGGGCGTATTTGTCGTCATAATCTTTTTCTATCACGATGTATATGACAAGGCTGTGATCCGATCTCTTGTACTCGTAGTTTGAATAGCCTGCCGAGTTTGGAAGGCATCAATAGCGGGCTGTACTCTCCCTCTGATATACAATAGAGGCTAGGTGGAATAAATAAATTTGAAATGCTTCATTACATTTCGGGTACTTCAATACCGCATACTTCTTCCCAAGTGCGATTGGAAAGTTAAGCTTTTCTAAGCAAACATGAAAAATGAGCCCCAGATTCCCATAGATCTTTTTAGCGCTAGGAAAGAGTAATAACTGCACCAATCTGAAAGCTGGAGGGCTGCTGCGTCAATGTTGTACCATCATGCAGCTCGCCTTTGCCGCACACTTGTCAAATATAAAGCAGCTCTGAATTCCAAAATGGGATCATCGCTCGGCTCAATTCCATCGATTCTCGGAATCGGGTCGAACGCGAGGACCTTTTGTTTCGCAAAAGTATCCGGTTCTAATGCGTCCAGGGTGACAGTACCCAACTCTACCTGGGTTCTTTCCGCGGGCCAATATGATTGAATGTTATCGGTCACGTCTCCAGCCTCGCCAATCTGCGCTAAAAACTTGAACCCAATCGGGCCCTTGCCAATACGCTCAGTCAGTTCTTCTCCGAGGTAGTCCGGACCTTTGGCTTTAGCTTCCTCTTCGGAGAGATAGTCCTTTCCCGCGGTAGGTACCCAGATGTAGCGGACCCATGTTTCCTTTCCGTCTGCTGCAATAAATTTAAAAGCATTGAGCGCGAAAAACCCCTCCGTTGCAAAGCTGACTGGGAATGGTTTAGGTGCACCAACGAACTCCATGGTTTCCGGGTGAGCGCCTAGAAATTCTGGAGCCTTGCCAGCCAACAACGCTTGCAGAAACTCGCCGAATTCTTTTCCTGTGCTAGCTGGAAAGAACGGCGTAGAATGAGAGACGATGTCAGTGTGCACCCGTCGACCATTCTTGTCTGGGAGATTGAATCTGATGCCGAAGCCTCGTGGACTAGCATTTAGATCGTTATCCGGGATGTTAGGGATGCCAGTCGAATTTGAGAAGCGTGCAGTCACTGGGGTAGATGCTGCAGTAAAGATCGCAGCTTTAGACAGAGCTGTAGCTTCTGGCGTTGGTTTGAATGTTCCATTGACTATTATGCCTTTGGCGTGGGCTGACTATATGTTAACTTATGCATCGGTTTTGACTCAAATGAAACATTACCAGGTCGATAGCCGGGATAATCGCCAAAAATGTCTTTGAAAAGGCCAAGCACTTCTTCGGCACTTGCAACAAGTTTCTCATCTGTGGGCATAGGCATATTTGTTGCTGTGTGCGAGGCAAAATGAGAGTATTTGATAAAGTGTATGGATGATTGAATTTCTGAAAAGAGACGACTGAGCTCACTTGAGTTAATAAGATGTTATGCTTGCCGCCAATGTGGTAGTGGTACAGTTTTGTGCTTGTACCTCATTGGTGGATGTTCTGCTTACCCAAGCTGACTTACCAATGCGGGTGTCCCCAATCAGATTAGTCAACCGATATGGCTTAATTGTGATCAGTTGCTGGCAAGCCCAGTATAGGGAGTTGAGCTTTACATGCTGGTAAGGCAAAAACTATTGGGCCAAGCTGGGCCTCTCTCAAATAGCGGCCTTGTTTTATCGCTTGCAGTGTCGTAATCGGGCAATTTTTGTATGATGCTTACCAAAGGGTGGAGCACGCCATAAGGAATTACCACACGCTACAAGCTTGGGTTGAATTCAACCTTTCCAAATATATGGAAGACTCATTGCGTATTTTCATCATGGGACTTAAATGTCATGTTTCGCGCACGTGATTATACCAGTCGACGCGTTAGCTGTCGAGGCTGAAATTAGAGCGAGGAGATTATATGTGAACTCCAAGTAGATAGTGTGCGGTCATAACACATTGGATCCACAAGAACCTACTGCAAGTTTGAAGACTAATTAGCTTTGTACATAATGGCAGTGATATAATCGCAAGACTTACGTCGACAAGAACTTCTTAACTGGAATTGAGGCTGCATTTGGCCTGCACAACATGTCTCAGCCCATATCTAGCCTTTCTGGTAATGCCGCGCCCCCTAGGAAATGTCGGTCTCAAAACTTCAAACAAATGTTATTGTAGTCACTCACATAGTGCCTCATTCAGGTCATCATGACCGATAGCCTGGAAGCATCAAAACAACAGCGTATTGTAGGTCTGTCAATTTAATATCAAATGAGAGCTGATGTTGCGCTTTGGATATCTGATGCTCCTTTCCAAGTCATGTATGGATACAGTCATGTTCCATCGAATATAATCTCGCGGTTGAAGTCTCCACTTGCCACGAGGACAGGAATTGTCGCCTCTTTAATCTGAAGAATGACTGATTGAATTAGGTCACGAGAGAGAAGAGTGTTACTATTCACCACTCTTACTGGCGAAAACCGGTCCACTGCTCTTGGACCAGTCCAATCCTTGTGGAGCATGCATGGTTGTTGACGTCCATACGACTGAAGCATATGCCACCCATATCAAGGTAGTGATATTGAAGGTGCTCGGACATATAAGACGATCGGACTGTATGGGGCAAAGGTGTCGATGGCAGAGACACTGAGGCACGGATTGGTTGATACGCAGTGGTGCATCTTAACGCCCCAAGGGCGCAGCTGCCACTTAGATTGTTGAACATGTCGTCGAGATTGGTCGTATCCTCTTGGAAGAAAGTCAAATATTTTTTCCTTGCATTCATATCCGCATGTTTTGTATACGTCAGAAAACTGGCCCATGAAGTGCAGGAATGCAGCAATATCGACACCAACTTCTGCTTTGTTCATTCAAGAAGAAGAATGTGCAATTGTCGCAATGCTGCAAACCAGCTCTTATTTGAGGCTGAGGCGGGCTCCGTACTTGTCACACGCTCTAAGCTCTTCCGCCAATGACCTTCCAGGATTGAGACGAAGAAATACTTGAGCCTGTAAGTTCAATTGATCGAGGCCGGGTAAGCTCTCTCATCATAAAACGAACTACACCACTTCGTGTGGTCCTAAAGAGTAATCAGGACCAATGTGCATCGAGTCAACCTAATCGTGGTCGATGATCACAGAGCAGCTGTGAAAACTGGAAGGAGTACAGAGAACGCGGCAGGAAATCACAACAACCGTCAATAGAGCGGGTATATCAAGTGTAGTGGTTATGCTGTCGAACATTCTTCGGAAATACACCATTAACATCACATCGCGGCCTCGTCATTGAGCTTGCGACTTTCCTTTTCCTAATCCTATTCGTTGACCTCGTGGTTGTTCCCGGTCATCCAGATCTGGTGCTGATAGGATCTATGTTGAGTCGCTTACCGAGCGTGAGGTCTTGGATCTCGGAGGCATAATTCGAAAAATGGACACCAATTGCGGATATACGTACGTGAATTCCAGAAGTTTTGTCGTTTGCGTGGCAATCAGACCTGCGCCACAGATGAGAAAGGGATATTCAGAGATCAAACTATTGAGCAGACGCGCTCGTTGAGCAAAAAACATCTTGATCCACGGCTCACCACTGCATGGAATACTCCTGTCCTGCGCGAATTATTGAGGATGTTATACTAGGACACATTCCGACGCCGCTCATCTCTAGCTGTAGTCAACGTAGCGAGACTGAGATAGATGATGTGAGTCGGTTTCGCTGATGTCCACTTTTGGAACACAAGATTGTAATGAATTTAGACACATGTGTAAACGAAGTCGTCGGAGATGTTGTCTCTCCGCATGTGATGACGTATGGTGGCTTGAAAGGGTAAAGCGTTGGCTTAATAAAGGGTAGTCGGCACAACAACACTCCGCTTTGAAATCTCCAACCAAACCATTTTGTCAGGCTAAACGATAGTCTTCTTACCTTCGTACGAAGCTGCGCAAAAGTCGGTACAACACCAGCCCAGAATATGTTATTGCGGCGTAAAGAGATATGGGAAGTATGTATATAAGTCGTCAATATTGTTGTAGTTTTCAGAAATTATTAACTCACCTTCTTCCTTCACACTCAATCTACTCGCATCTCTCCACTCAAATCTCTCAATTGATATTTTGTTGAACCAAAATCATCAGCCATTTCATCTTCAACGGATCTTTCCTCATTAGTCCTATCAAGCTCACCAACATCTTCGTCACAATGAACAGACTTTTGTCACTCCCCAAAACAATCATCAATATGATGGACCAACCTATCCTATCCACCAATTTCCGAACGACAACATGGGTCCTCATGGGTGGAATTTTCTTTCAGCTTCTTTCACTTGTCCTCACTCCACGGATAGCCATCTTACTTTGCACAGCCGTGTTGCTCTTCCGCTTTGTCCCCACTGTTCTCATTAGCACAGGCCGAATACCAAATCCTGAAATGGGAAATGTGGATGTAAGGAAAAATACAGTCATGTTTCCCAACAGCGATGGCTCCAGCCGACCAAATCCATCAGGACAAGGAATCGCTCTGCTCATTCTTGGGATAAAAATCAACCATCCCCTTGGTTTCTTTGCACCGAATGCCAAAGAAGCAGGCGAATTCTTTACTTCGATGGTTGCGGAACTCAACAACAATAAAACCAAATATGGCTTTCTAAGCGGTTCCATGATTAGTGGTCAGCCCAACGATAGCATAAGCGAACGCGGCCATTTCTCCATCATTGGTTACTTCAAAACTGTACAACATCTTCATGACTTTGCTCATGGACCGCTACATCGTGACGCATGGAATTGGTGGAACAAGAACGCCAAAGATATGCCTCATCTTGGTATATATCACGAGATATACGATGTCCCAAAGCATAGTTGGGAAGCTGTCTATGTTCACTGCCCACCAATAGGGCTTGCCCAAGCTCAACTGGAAGTTGGAGATAAGGATGGGAACAAAGAGTTCAAGAGTTTGATTACTGATGCTAGGAAAGGAATTTGGCGATCCAGTGCTGGAAGAATGGGGCGACAAGAAGGAAAGATTCATGAGACTGAATCTTACTGATTTGGTACTTTCTATTTGTTTTCATGTAGCGAAGCCCATCTGATATGCATTTCCGGTGTTTGGCGATCTACTTTAGAAGGATGGGGCGGCACGAAGGATGGTTTACGAAACCTTATTGAATTGGGTCTTTCCATTTGTTTATCTAGCGAAGCTCATCTGATACGCATTCTCTCTACCTATTTTGGCATAGTTTATATAATTCGCACTGGTTTTCTCAATCTACTCCCTGTTGCGGTTGGAAACCCGGATAATCTTTGTGGATGTTCGAGTTGAAATGCCCATGTAAGTGGTGCCACGAAATTTCTGGTATTGTCTAAGCCTCTCGTCCTTTTGTCTTAATCAATAGCCAGAAGCTAACAGTGTTGGCAACACCGAATAAAGCTTTTGAGCATTCTCATAGGCTTGAAGGCTTCCGGACCCATTCGGGTCTCAATTGGTCATTGATACTCAGCTGATTTTATCCTTACGTCGAGCCAAAAATTTACTCGCAAACCTAATATCCGATGTCTGGACTGCTCTGTTGCTTGCAGCGCGGTTTCTTCACCACATTATCAGCATTCGGTACCAGTAAGCTGAGTGTCCAGTTCAACGTCAACATGAATACAGGGAAAACGATTTCTTTACTCCTTGCACAATTATATTTCTTCACTTTAAGGATAAGGCACGCCCCTCTCCCTCTTCGTTAAACTCGTTATGAGCGACAAGTCTAGAAATAGGCGGCTTCTAATTTCTACCAAGGCCGAATAAAGGCTTGAATGTACTTCTTGTACATACGGCTTATGAAGAGACATGCTCCGCGGTCGTTTACACAAAGTCACAGCCTTGCTGGTGGTGCTTATTCCACTTGGCTCGTGCTAACACTAGTTCTACTTGAAATGACGTATGCTGTTAGCAAAGGAATAGAAATCACTTCTATCTAACCACATTTACAGCTTGAATGCAGAAATCATGAAAACATCATCTTAATCTATACACAGCTCCGGCTATTATGACGCAGGTGCCACTCGATAGTGAGGTTGAAGAAAAAGACCATTCCTCCAGATCGGGGGCGCTAGTCAAGGCTGAGCCCAAAAACGTTACATCCAGCCTCACGCATGACATACACTTTTCATTCGGCCCGCACACGTCATTATTCATGCATCTGAGAAATAGATGGTGGTTGTGTGTTAACTGGAATAGTTCGTTTTGTCGAGCTTTGCTAACGTAAGTCCGCAGCCGCGGTGCACAATCCATCTGTGATAAGCTCGATGATACGGGAATGGTTGAACCATATATTATTGCATTAGGTTCAAATGATACATACTTCATCGTACACAAAAACTCGAAAAACTCTCCTATGTAGTCATGTAGCTTGCCTGACGGAAGCGGTGATAATACCAAGACCTGGCAGAAGAACAAAGATAATCATTGTAAGCAAGTAATGTACAAGTGCGGTCAAGCACGGGCTACTCTTATTCGTTGATTCAATAATAGGGACTCTCACCACATCATCTCGAGGAGATGCTTGGAAAACTCTGCAAACTTGGATTTCGGACAATTTCACATGTGACCATGATGCTCTCAGAAATTCTACTGTAGTAATCGGCACTGGAAATACTTACTACACCAGAACTCCCAAAGGATGCTTGTGGAACAACATACCAATCGACCTCGAGAATACCATCACAGAGCACATGCCTGATCGTGGGGCTCCATCCAATGTCTGCCTCGGAGTCAATGACACCTGGGTGGTATTCTGGGATAACGGAAGAATCCAGTGGATTCTAAAATCCTATCACAATACTGTATACGAGAAGCTTTCAAGAGATACAACAATTACCCGCCCAGTACTCGACCCTTACAGTTCCGATTTTTTCTTACATCAAAAGAACGGTATGATCATCTGGAGTGTGCAATTTGACGAAGCAAGTGGAGCGCGTCAAGAATTCATCCAGCGATGTCAAGCATATATGCAAGAGCGAGCGAGAGAGGATGGAAGCACGTTTGAGATGGAAAACTGGACGTGTGGGAGCAAGACGTCAAAACAGGGATATATGATATCGCCGACAACAAAATGGGATATGGTAGCTGAAGATATTATGGCAGGAACAGCGATGCGGTTCCTTCCCATGCCCGACTCATGGTCGCAAAGATTACGGCAACACACAGCATCAAATGAGTGGTGTCCGGTAATATGGTCGGGTGCAGCACTCGGAGTTTTTGGTACTGCGATAGCAGTGTGGCGACGGAGAGCGAGACTATTCAGGAGGTGATACATAAAGTTATATCAAACATCTATCCATGATATATTATAGAGAAAAAATTGACGAAGCCTTATCGCCGTCATTAGCATTAGCTTTCTTATTGCGGAAGTAGTCTCCGGTATTATAGTCGAGTGCAGTACACGAAGATTTTAGTACCGCGATAGCAGTTTTGCGAAGGGGATTTAAACTATTCAGAAGGTGAAATATCACAATACATTAAACATTGATCCATATTACGAACAAGAGATCAACTAGGCCTTGTCCTCTGCATCGCCCTTCTTATTGCTCTTCTTTGCCTTCTTTCCCTTTTTCTGAAAAGCGCCTTTGATACTCTTCCCACCAGCCAAATAAAACCAACTCGCGATAAACACAACCGCGAAGTTGAAAACAATATATGCCCAGAAGAAGCCAAAGTCGCGCCACAAATGACGGAAATACACACTAAACCCAGCCGCGAATTCATCTCCATTTCGATACTGACAGAAACCACACTGCCCATTCGGTTGGGTCGTAACATAACCACCTGCTTGAGCAATGTAGGGACCCACGTATGATTGACATGTCTGACCTGGCGGAGCAGAGAAGACAGCCAACTCAGTTATGTCGCATGTGACAGGAACGTTGTGGACTACAAGTGCTAGCATGCCTTCCAGGAGATACGTAAAGGGGGACAAATAGTACATCCAGCTTTTCCAGAAATAAGGCATCGCAACGAATGGGACGACGACTCCGCAGAATGATACGACGAAGAGGAAGAATACCGGGACGAGTAGTGAGGCGAGTAGCTCGTTTGGCGAGAAAGCAGCAATGGCTTGTCCAAACCCAAGATAAAAGAGTTCGAAGACCATTACGAAGAGCCACATGGTCGCAGACGTAAATGTATCTCTTGGGAACCTGAAAGATCATTAGTCATCTTCGAAGACAGAGATCTGGCACAGCAAGTAACCTACCAAGTCGCCCAGTACCAACAACACCAATAGATCGTACCAGCGACGAGACGATATGGTATCTCGCTAACGACAACACCAACAACAAAAGCAACCCAGGAATAAATCTTGCTGTTAGACTCACGGCTCTCAAAGATATTTCTCGCATCCAAGAATCGTGGTTGCAATTGTTGAATCAGTGGCGGACATATCGTCAACGTCATGAATATCGAGAAAAGTCGACTCTGCATATCAATCTGACTATTGCCCAAATGCCAAAAGGTGAAAGTGTTGAAAAGACCAGTGAAGATGTGCAGCATAAACATGCCAATGACATATTCGGGTGAACGCCACATTGCTGTAAAGGAACGGTGGAGTACTGTTGTGATTTGCGTCGTCATCGGCATAGCATACTCGCGCTCGTCTTTAGTCTCGCTGTTGTTGGCCTTTTCGCGGCGCGAGGATATCATGTCTTGGATCTCCTTGCCAATTGCGGCATTTTCTTTTGACTTTGCCCACACCTCACCCCAATCTTGGCCTTTGTAGTCAGGGTTGCCGGCGCCTATCGCTTCGAGCATGAACTCGGCAGGATTCTCTTTTGGTGGACACTTCTTCGAGCCGTTGCTCTCAAGGTAGTCTAACAAGGTCCGACTATCATGACCAAGCTCTCCGAAGTAGACGGTCTGGCCACCAGATTTAAGAAGTAGCAGTTGATCAAAGTGCTCAAACAGGACAGATGAGGGTTGATGAATCGTGCACAGGATGGCCTGTCCCGCATCTGCCAACTTCCTCAAAAACCGGACAATGTTGAAAGCAGCTCCACTATCTAAGCCAGACGTTGGCTCATCGAGGAACATTAGCAATTCTGGCTTGGAAGCAAGTTCTACTCCGATGGTGAGTCGTTTGCGTTGTTCCTGGTTGAGTCCGCTGCCCGGCAGTCCGACTACCGCCCCTGCGATCTCACGCATCTCAAGGAGGTCGAGAATCGTCTCGCAGTACGCATATTTCTCCTCCAGTGGAACTTCTTTAGGCTGGCGCAGCTTAGCCGAGAAACGGAGGGCCTCACGGACCGTAGCTGTAGGCTCATGAATATCTTGTTGTTCCGCAAATCCACTAGATCTCTGGAAACTCTTTGGTAGTGGTGCACCATCAACTAAAAAGTCTCCTGAGACTGTTCCGAAGCGAATGCGCTGAGCCAATGTGTTGAGGAGAGTAGTTTTGCCAGCACCAGAAGCTCCCATGAGTGCAGTAAGTTTGCCAGGCTTGACATAGCCTTGAACATTGTTCAAGAGAGTCCGTTCCCCGCCCTCGTAAGGAATGACGTAGTTCACGTTTTGGTAAGTGAATATAGTCTCGTTCTTAGCAAGGTTCTCGACTGCAGTCTCATCCTTCGGCTCTGATGATTCGGTATGGTGTCCAGACCCCTCATCCTTCTCCTTTCCAGCTTCCTCATCACGGGGATCAGAATTATTCTCCATGGCTTTATCAACACCTTCCGGCACTTGGCCTCTCTTGTAGATCGTGACTGCACCGCCTCCTTTGTTAGGCTTCTGCATTTCCATACCAATTGCAGTCAGCGCCACAAAGAATCCAAAGAATGCGCAGATGAAACCAAAGTTTCGCCATAAATGTGAGCGTTTGTACGAATATGCAGTATCAATGTAGTTTGCTCCTTGGACAATGGTACTGCCGGGAGTAGAGCCTTGTATGGTACAGGACTGGTATCGCGGATCGGCATTTGGGATATTGGGTACTAGATACGGCGGAACACACTGAATCTCGAGATTGTAAAACTCGTTGGCCATTAATGCTTCGAAGCCATATCTGTCAAGGATGAATGATCAGTACACATTCGCTGTGAAATTGGACTAGTATACGTACTGCACTGGGTTGATCCATCGCAACCAGGCGAACCAGGGATGCATCTTCGACGGCGGAATGAGATAGCCAGTGTACACGATGAGCGCCTGGATGGCCACACCAGTAACCCTGGTGGCTGCATCCAAACTTCCTAACAGCGCCCCGAGTGCTCTGAAGAAAGCGTACATGGTCATCGTGATGATGAACAGGATCAGTAACGAGATGAAGAATTGCGAAGCTGTTCTCTGCAGATTACTCATAAAGTAAACCACAACATCGAAGATGAAGACTTGTATGAGAACCAGTGGCACATCAACAACAGTCTGAGCAATGGCATAAGCGGAGGGACGGTAGAAACTGAAACTCTTGTGCTTAAGGAGGATAGGTCGAGATTCAAAAGCAGAAGTGAGCTCGGCTAAGGCAAGGAGGGCATTGAAAAGCAGCATGAAGAACATGACACCACCTCGAGTGAAGACACCGCTACTAGTTGCTGGCTGGTTGTAGAAGAGGGATCCGACGATAAGAGCTTGGAAAAAGATTCCACCCCATTTGCCCCCGAGCGATTGCTTGTCCCCGATCATAACCAGGAATTGGCGCTTTGTGCACGCCCAGACTTGTTGGTAGAACGGAAGTGTATAGTTCTTCTTCTTCGTAGCCTTTGTCTGCGCTGCTCGTCTATCTTGAGCTAATTGTTGTGTATCCTGTTCAAATTCTTCAATCTCTACAAGGTTCGACTTGGCTCTCTCACTCTTCGAGAAAGCCTCGCCGAACTGAACTGCGGAGCGTGGGATTCGGTCTTCCCAGCCTTCTTTGATATGTCGTTCATGTTCATCGGTCACGGAAGTGAGAAAATCTGCGGTAGTCCACCTATCAGGCTGAACAAAGCCAAGGTTCTTGAAATACTTTGCCGCCTGATCTGCTGGACCGAAATAGCAGCACTGACCTTCATCGATAAGCATGACCTTGTCGAACCGCTCGTACAACGACTCTCCAGCTTGGTACAGAGCAACAGCCGTGGACGCGTGCGCCATGTTCGTCATAGCGCGAATGGATGAAACGTATTCAAGTGCGGTGCTAGCATCAAGACCTCTTGTCGAGTTATCCCACGCCTGCGTACTCGCCTTAGTGATCATGGCTTCAGCAATACTGACACGTTTTTTCTCGCCACCAGAGACACCACGAACGAAAGCATTGCCGACTTTAGTACCCATGGTGTGTTCAATCCAAAAAAGCTTAGATACCACACGGAGGAATTCATTAATGTACTCATTCCTCGTTTCGCCTTCATTTCGTGACTCTTTTCCGGGGGTCCGTGTCTTGAGCGCAAAACGGAGTGTTTGCTTGACGCTGAGTGTGGCGTAATGCAAATCATCTTCTGGGTTATAAAGTACCTCTCCTCTGTACCTCTTCTGCATAGTATCTGCATCTGTGCCGCCGTAGGAAACATCACCTTCAACGTGCTCATATCCGAATCGCTGGTTACCAATGATCTTTAACATAGTGGAGCAGCCGGCACCCGGTCTACCCAAGATGAGACACATCTCGCCAGGCTTAATGCAACCGTTGAAGTCGTTGATGATAGTCCGGACTGGCGGCTTCCCAGCAGCTTTCCTCGGGCCTTTGGCGAACAGATTCTTCAGGAATCGGGGTAAATTTAGGAAGATGTCGCCAGTAGTCGGTTGTAACGCGGCACCAAGACCCATGCCTTTCACAGTGAGGTTCTTCCACACCACACCAAGATGCCTGGTCTTTTCTTCCTCCGAATTGGCTTGCCGGGTTTTACCAAACATACGCGACATCAACTTGTTGATTTCTTCCTGCTCTGCCAATTCATCTGGATCTTCAGTGACTGCTCTGCTCATACCATCGGAACGCTGTGACCGCTTCCGAGATAACACCCTGTACAGATCATCTTCGGTGAAGTTCTTTTTGCTCGGTGAACTGGGAGCAAGCCCTGGACGCTTTTCATTGTCGTAAACCTTCTCGGAATCTGTAGGGGCAGCTTTGATAGGCGCGAATCCGGCTGACGATTCTTCGTCGATGGCGGACCGAGTCTCAACCTCTTCTTGTGGTGTAGTCGGCATTGCTGATTCATCAATGGGCGAAGGGACAACAGTGCTGGTGGTTGAGTCTGGTTGATCCGAATTTCTCGACCCTTGAATATTGAGTGGTATTTGCGTTCCCGACAATTCTGGAGGAGTTATCGATTGCTCTTGATCACTGCTGGACTGATCTGAATTACGTTAGCTTACTTTTCCACGACCATATAACCTACCACTAACTATTAGATACTGCCATGGCTGCACCCGCTCCAATTCCAATTCCAGTCCCAGCCCCAATAGCCCCTCCAGTCGGTGTAGCATTGTCCGGAGCCCTCGAAGGCAAACGTTGTTGCGCAGCAGTCCCAATTGCTGGTAGTGAAGGCTGTCTCGCACTCGGAATACCGAATTGATACGACTGCTGTCTACTTGCAGCTGCTGGTGTACTTTGCGCCGGCGTCTGGGGATAAGCACCAGGCACGCCAGAGAGATCAGGCGTAGGCGCCTCGTCGTATCTCGACATAATTAAGAATAAAAAAATTACAATTACAAAAACAAGACAAGGCAAGAGCTCAGGGCCCTATTAAGATTTATGTGGCGTACCGATGCTATATACAAACATCACGCAATCACTTATCTTAGAGAAAAAAAAAAGGATTGCGAGTGAGATAGGTTTAATAATGCCAAAGGCCGCATAAGCTGCACAATTGAGGAGCTGTTTGGAAATAGTTTCGCGCGCGACGAACGAAACAATGGAGAAAAAGGCACGGACGGTGGATAGTAAGGCTGTAGTTCTGTCGATCCTTGTGAATCTATGACGAGATGCGCGCCAAAAATCGATTTCTCGGCCTCATCTCCGCCGCTGAAAGTCAGATCTCGCATTGGGACAACTTAAAACCGATCAAATGCCCCGAGTGTCTATCTTTGATAGGTTGAATCGTAGAGGTTCGCTTCCACTGCATGTTATCGTTTTGAGGCTTGAGGTGCGCTAATTGGTAGCTAAAACTGAAAAAAGCCATGAAGTTGCAATAATCTAAGAAATAGAACTTCTTCTTAAATAACAGATTAATTCACTGACATTTCACTATCTGTTTCCTCCTATTCTTCGATATATCCATAGCAGTAACACCCTTCTTTACAAAGTTGCTCCGTCCGAACGATACATTTTCACAATCATCTCCAACGGAGGTGTGCGGAATGACAAAACCCAAGCTGATGATTGATCACATACCAAGCTCGAATCGTTGATTTTGCCAAGTACACTCCAGAATGAGTCGTGGCTCGTCAAGAGGTGAGAATTGGCATTCTTCCCAAGATCATATTATTGTGTGGAAATCGGATGAATATTTCGTCCGTCGGTAAAGTGTCCCTTACCCCCGATCTCCATATATCGTAATAAGCGATTGCGCTCGACAAGTAAGCGCAAATTGAAAATTTGTATGGGAGAAGCACTTTCAAGCGTAATCTACCAGATGTTTGGAAAGCCGAATAGGCTATCACTGGGTTATGAAACACAGAAATCTTCCTACCATGGTCAAAACTACGTTAACATACTGCTCACTCCCAGCTATATTGGATATGTCCATTAGAGAGTGGGTTAGGACGCTGAATTGGTTTTAATATACTTGACCCTATTCGACTACTCCATAATTCTGGGCTCTGACTGGGTTTAAGAAAACGTTGATGAGCAGTGTTTGGGTTACTTGGGTACAGAAGGAAAAGCTTCACGGGCGTTCATGAAACGTTAATTGTGCCTTACAAATGGGTCATCGAGAGCGACAGCGACTTTCGCTCTGCATAGGGATTCGTGGCCACAGCCTTGCCAAGCCAAAAGGGTGTGGTGGGGAAGAAGACGGATGTGCCTGTAAAACATAAGTATCAATCTCTAAAAAGCGGTGGATTACTTCTCCAGCTCTGCTCTCGATAAAAGCAGAGCCATAGTGGGTTTGTAAAAAGTGTATATTGATTGCGAGTCGCAATATCTCCGATGGAAGAGCGCCTATTTATATGAACGCAAGCTATTAGCACATCTCATTCATTCAGCAAAGTTGAATTGACGGCGAAGGTGGTATCGTGAAGAAAAGCCGCCCGGTTCCTGCCCAGTACACTACCGATGTCAATTCCAAAACTCCATTATCCGTGTGCTCCAGCCCTGTACCATTCTTGGATACCATGCTATGGTATCTTGACCCTTTGGTCAGAACGACTTGTATGCCTATAGACAGAGAACCATCAATCAGCGCCTTATTCGGCTGCAAATGATGAAAATGCAAAGAAACATATAAACACCAATACTCATCTACGCCTATAGCATCAGCACCGCCAATCATCATGCATCGGACCTGTCGGGCATCTTCGTAACGTGTCATAAGGTTCAAAGACAGCACTTAGTATTCCTCAGACTCGCCAGGCTGATAGACATGTTTGGTGCGGGGAGCATCTTTGCGCATGGTCTGTCCACTACCGGTAAATCCAACTAAGAATGGTTAGCTGATGTACAACAGATAAAAGTCAGACTGCATACCTCGAGCTGTCACACCTTCCCCAGTTCGAAACATGCTCTGCTTCGTGGAAGCCTTTCCAGCCTTGCCCGCAGTGAAAGCCTTCCACTTATTCTTCCCCTCTTCAAGCTGTTTCTGTTGCTTGATCTTCTTCGGAATCTTAGCAGGACGGATTGGCCCATCACTAACCTTGCTGGGTTCGTGTTTGACTTGATTCGCCAGTGTGTGATTGATGTTGGCGGCAGCAGAAATGACACTAGAATTTGATGGTGTAGAAACGTGGTCAGCCTTTCGCTTCTTGTTCTCAATGGATTTGATTTGATCTGAATCGAGGGTGGCAAACTCCGAGTAGCCCTCGTACTTGACATAGTACTTTGGGTTTGCCTGGCTACCAGTGATCTGAATTATCGAAGCTGGCGCGAATTGGCGCTTGTACATAGCCATAATTTTGTCCTTGACCTGGAAGCGGTGAACAACGGGGGCCTCGGTGGCGGCAGCGGCTTGTCCGGTATTTCGGTTTTGATAGGCGGGGTGGTTCTCGACTGACCACTTTTGAGGCTCAACTGGAGCGGGAGGTGTAATTATGGCAGGAGTAACAGTGGCAGGCTGCATGGTTGATAGATCATATTCGAGAAGGGGTATCAGTTCTTCGAGGTCCGAAATAAGCCTATTCAGGTCGCCACGCTGTTTCTCATCGGTGACCTCCTCAAGAGAGGCCTTCGTGGTTTCAAGCTGAAGATGAAAACAGTCAGTGATTTGAACATATCTTATTTGGACTGTATTTGAATCAACAAACCTGCTGGATGGCGCTCGCAAGTTCCTTCTGTGCGGCTGCTAGGTCGGCCATTTTCGGCGGTGAGAGACGATTGAGTGGTGGATTATGTGCTAGAAACAAATGCGCACTCCGTAAGTGCGCTTCTTGAAATGGGCAACAAGTTTTACGAGCAGGAAACCCCGGCTTAAACCTGCATAAAATTAGTAGTCGCGTTGCAAAGGTGACGCGGGGTGTACCTGGTAATTGTTTCTCTAGTGCTCTCCGGTAGCGTAACCCACGAATTCAAAACCTCAATCCTGGTTTCCAGGAAACTCCAGCGAGGTATAGAAGTGGTCAAATAGTACCTCGTGAAATATTCGAGAACGACCTGTGGTAACTTGTTGGGTCCTGTAATAATCTGCAGCTGGGGAATCGTTCGTCGATGAGGTTGATATTGGTGGATGTCTCTCGTCTCGTCGTCTGGCTCGGTTCCTAGATCCGGAATTCAATTTGCAGTATTTTGCTTACCTCTTGCTTTCCAGTTCTTTGTGTGCTCGGTTTGAGCACGTATATGTTGTGATGTTCAGGCTTGGACTTCAAGAAGCACAGTGGAAGTTATTACTCGACACGTGATTAAGCTAGGCCATTTTGAGATCGTCAGGCACTTCATGGTCCTGCTCAGGTTCTTTGAAAGCCGGGTAGGCCGTTACCGGAATCCTAACTTGTAGCCTTTAAAATAGCTATAATAAAACTATTTTAGTACATCGACGACTACTAGCACTATTACACTTATCAATATTAGGGTATTTCTATATAGCTAACTAGATTTGGCGTACTAAAATGGTTCTAACCTCTCTAAGATCCTAGATTTTGTCCGGCTTTCAAAAAACTTGAGGAGTACCAGTACCTGGTCAACTCAATTTAACAGTTGTTGCATTTGGGACTATAATATTAGGAAGCTTGACTAAGGTTGCAGCCATTTGGACAGCTAACGGACCTGCCGTACCACCTTTTGAAGTGTTCTCAGCGTTTCAGTATAGAGAAGGGTAGTGGATGCTCGGTCTTACGCTCCGCCCAGATTGAGTGTGCTTAGAAATCCATCTTGATCAACCTTCCCAACCCCAACTTGTCACTTCGAAGCCACGAAGCAACCTCTGACAAGGTATCTGATTAACTGTCATCTTCTTAAACCTTCTCTTCATCGTCATACTCCAATCACGCCTGCTAAAACACCCTCAAGCTCACTTGCACCTCCGCAGCCCTTTTTCGCGCGCATCTGACTGCGTCTCCACTATCCTACACCTCATTTTGCTTGTTCTGAAAACTGACTCCTTCTTCAACTTCACGCTCGCCACTTGTTTCTGATATCCGTTGATATTTCTTCGTCTTCTTCTCCCTCATCGTTATCGGAGTTGAGATTGTTCCACCCCCGTACGAAGGGCGCACTGGCGGCAGCGGGGTAGATCATTTCTTCTCGAACTTGCCACCCGGAGGTAAGACCTATCGCAATGAAACCCTTTTTCCCCTCTGACGTCTGCCTTCAACACCATCAAACTAGATTAGATTGTACTGCGGTGACTCAATCTGCGATAGCTTTGGTTTTGAACTCCTCTCCGACCCTTGATCTTACCATATCTCTTTGAAGCATCAGTTTAGCATCAATCAGACAACGCTGACTGCTGACAGCGGGCATCAATCGCGACGGAAAACACTGCAAAATCTCACATTGTTTGAGATTGACTGCGCAGCTCTACTACACGCAATTCAATCATCCGGCCTTTGTTCATTAGAGGTCTTGTAGTCAAGGTTGATGGCTAAAGCAAACAATCACTTCAACGACCTTTCCTCTCTCGACCCAGCGCAGCAAGGCCTGCTTATGGCAGCCTTATCTTCCAATAAACCAATCCAGCAACAGAATACACTAGCCTCGAGTAACCTAATCGACCCAAACTTCTCCTTGGACGGTATGGATCCCCAGATGTTTCTGAATGGGGGGACAAATGCACCCCTTGGCAATTTTGAAGCTCTCGACGAAAGCCCATACCTGGACTTCTTAGACCCGAACGACCCAAACTTCGAGTTCGACTACAATGAGGAAGATGGTGAAATGATCGGCGAACTACCTTGTGCAGATGAATTACATGATAAACGCAAGAGCCCCGAAGATAAGTCCGATGAAGACAATGAGAATGGCGGAAAGCGACGGGAAGGTGAAGATAAACAGGCGAAGAAGCCTGGCAGGAAACCGCTCACCGCCGAACCCACAAATGTGAGTTGACTCGTCTTATCTGTGCAAGTTCTCAGAATTTAACACTGTATAGAAGCGAAAAGCACAAAATCGTGCGGCGCAACGGGCTTTTCGGGAGCGAAAGGAAAAACATCTAAAGGATCTAGAGACGAAAGTCGGCGAGCTCGAGAAGAATTCTGAGTCAGCCAATCATGAAAATGGACTCCTCCGTGCTCAAGTCGAGCGATTGCAGGTCGAACTTCGTGAATACAGGAAACGACTATCGCTCAACAGCACAAGCAACCTTGGTCGCTCTCCTCCCACCAGCAGTAGTGCGCTCAACTTCCTGTCGAGTCAAGCCAATGGTAATTCCAACAACAACTTCCAATTCGAATTTCCCAAGTTTGGGAGCCTTCCAACTACCTCGTTCATTGAGACATCGAGCAAACCCATAAGTCCTCCTGCAAGCAATGGTTTCAACAGCCCTTCGAATAGTGGTTTAAATAATGCACCTGGTGTTCTTGCGCGTAACAGCTCGAGCGGTACTATGAGTCCTACAACTCAATCCAGACAGAATGGTTCGTTCTCGTCGAATCCTGGTGGAAGCCTCAGCAGCACTTCCGCGGTGACAGGTGGTAACCTTACTACCTCTAACGACAACATGAACAGCTTGTTCAGCCCCTCTTCATTCAATGGCTTTGCCAACTCGCCCTCTGTTGACTTTAGCGCTTTCCCACCAACGACAACTGGCTCCCCTCAGAATCAGAGCGGCAGCGACACGCAATCCCAACGCCAAGGAAGCTCATCTCGCATATTTCAATTCAACAGTGCATCGGTTTCGTCCGACTCCCCTGGTTCTTCTTCCTCAGTCTCCCAATATGGAGGAGCCAATTCCTCCTGCGGCACCTCGCCCGAACCATGCCATAATTCCCCAGGCACAGTCAACAAAGATTCTACTCTTGATACTATCAACGAGCAACCAACCGAACCTGGTGAGACCTCCTTTTGTGATAAGCTTAATATGGCTTGTGGCAATGTCAAAGATGCTATCCCTAGAGCGAACTCGCAATCTAACGCCACAAACTACACAGGTGCCGTCTCCACTTCTACTTCAATACCAGCCATGTCTGCAACAGCGACATCGAATTTCGACGCCAATGCTGTCCGGAACTTTGATTGGTTTGCGGCTCAGAATGGGGGAAGCTTCGATCCTGTTCTTTTTGGCGACTACCGGGAACCTCAGAATGCTATCGTTGGGGACGGTGACTTTACTGGAGGTTTCTTCAATGATGCTATGCCTGCGCCTATGGACTTTGGCAGTCCTTTCAACTGGGCTGATCTTACCGCACCAACTGGACTGCCAACCGGATTCACTCCTGTGATTCTAAAGACCAATCCACTTGAGCAAGCCGATGCGCTTCAAGCCGGTTTTGATGACGTTGAAGAGGAAGTTGTGCCAGGCGAAAATTCGAATGAATTGCTCACTTGTAATAAGATTTGGTATGTCATAGTTCCCGATTTTCAGAAGCAGACGACTAATATTCTTGATAGGGACAAACTCCAAAGCCGCGACGACTTCAAAGACGGCTCCCTCGATATCGACGGTCTGTGCTCCGAACTGCGCGCCAAAGCCCGTTGTTCGGAGACGGGCGTTGTTATCGATCAGCATGATGTTGATCAAGCTCTTCAACTGTTGCCTGCCAACCGGGTCACTTCTGGTAATAACGGCATGAGCATGTAAAATACTGGAATAAAGTGCTACTTACGACTTGGTGATGAAATGACACGACTTGATGGGTGTTCCTTTCAAGATTGGCTGGTTTGTTCTTAATGGTTCGTGGTGGTGGTGGAAGGTTTTATGTCAATATTTCAGCGGTGGTGGAGGATTTATTGCAATGCTTCGGTGGACGATGGCACCACCCGCAATTTGGGTTATCCTCCCACCCCCTTTTCTTTCATTTGGTGATGCTAGGGCAGAGTAATGTCCGTCCCTCTCACTTTTCAAACTTTAGCTCCTGTTCTGGACTTTCTGAGTGGTGGTGTTCTACGGAGTGGTGCCACCGGCGGTGGAGATATCCCTCACTCTATATGGGTTTCTGGTATGGGCTAGTTTTGCTCTATGGTGTTTAGGCTGGATTTTCCTTGTAGAATCAAAAATATTATGTACTGTTCTGTTTTTCGTTTTTGCTTGTCCTCATTGGTGACTCACGCAACACTGATTATGCCCCAATCAAAGAGAATCAGGAGCATTGGAATAATTTAATCCCCTCACATGTTGTAAGCTAGATAGCTTAGAAGTATAAAAGGTCCAGACTCAACCCCACATCTTGTATTTCGCACTAAGAATGAGGAGTATTTCGTGGCGCCAACTCGAACAACTTAGCTTGAAGTATACCCGTCGCTATTGTCTTGGCCCATAACGATATACTGATCGATGCCCACGCGTTTTTCACCCTCGCAACTGTTACTGATTTCCCATGAGAAATGAAATGTTGAATACCTAGTTTTCGAGCGTCGTGAACACCTTTCTCACCGGAGAATGAGGAAATTGCTCTGTAGTCTGCATACATATAGTCAGTAATCATTTGCGCTTATTTGTTCCCACTGAACGCTTTGATGGAGGCAAAGAACTCGTCTTCATGAGGTCGAACTTAAAAGAATGGCAGGCTGATGCCTCAGGCTCGAAATTAAAGGTGTTGTTCTCAACTTTGTCCGAGCGTTGCTTTCTCTCTTCTCTTTACAATTTTCTGATCCGAGACTCCGCGTAATTCATGATGCAGGTCAGATGGTTCCAGCGAAGTGGTAGTCTAGCGTCAGCCTAGATCTATCCAGGTCCACCGCGTGGTCTTCCTGGTTCAGTGTTCAGACGTCTTTCCCTTATCGTACCACCCAACATTTGTTTGCATGGAGGAATATGAGGTTCAGCATAAGTTTTTTGGCTACTAATATAAACAGAGCGTGGATTCCCTCCTTTTGCTCTGGCCTCCATGTTGTATGCGACATCATTTCGCACTTGTATACAACTACTCGGCGACGAGTCGTGGGTTCGTAGACTTCACTCCCGCCAACCACCAGACGCTTGTAGTTCAATTCGAGGGCTGGACCAATAAAAAATGATGCTCTTTCGGCTATTCATGATAGAACGAAATATTGTTAACAGTTTCGTTCTTTTAGTCCAGTAATCTTCGCCGCTTCCACATATTTAGATGGTGTGAATTAGGCCCGGTAATCTTCACCCGGCTTCAACCCTGGCAGCCTTCTTTCGCGGTGGGACTTTGTAATGCAAGCACCCAAACCAATTCAATCTAGCGTTCGGTATTTAGACGATTATGGTTTAGTCTACCAATTCCCCATGGGGTTCTCCAGGAAATCTGGGGTAAGTGGAGCCATCGCCTGCCACGCCTACGGAGTCGGTATTCCAGTAGACTGGCATTGGATTAAGGAGGTCCAGACTACATATATATAACAATGCCCATGTCTCACCTTCAAGCAGCGATCGCCACCTCTTGCTGATATCTCACACTACACTCCGCAAAAATGACAAAAACCACTGCTTACAACATTGGAGTTGGGCTAATTGTAGCCGTCGGCTCTTTCACATATGGCTTTGGTACGCATCTCTTACTGTCAGGACTCTCATAGGCATCAAATTAACGATTTATCACAGGTTTTGCTGCTTTTGCCACTTCTATTGGGCAGCCTGGGTTCTATCAATACTTTGGCCTCAGCCTGAACGGGGCAGGAGCAAGTTATACGAACGACATATTGGGAGCCGTCAATGCGTTATTCTTCTTTGGTGCTGTTATTGGTATGTTGTTCTTCGCATACTTATTGTAAAACGTGCTTCGAATAATTTGCTCAGTGCTGACGTTTGGATAGGCGCCCTGGGCGGTGGACCATTAGCAGACAGAATTGGACGAAGATACAGTCTGCTCACCGCGTCTCTGATTTCCATAGTCGGTGGAGCTCTTGCTGCCGGCAGTGTTCATGTGGCCATGTTGATAGTGGTCCGCATCTTGCAAGGTGCTGGACTCGGAGCCCTTGCCACTCTCACACCTATCTATCTCTCAGAAGCAGCATCCCCAGCAAAGCGAGGTCTTCTCACAGGTCTCCATGGCTTCTTTCTCGTTTCGGGTTATAACATCTCTGCTTGGGTTGGACTGGGATGTTTCTTCAGCAAGAACCTGGCGTTCCAATGGCGAGGTCCTATCGCATTCACTTGCATTCCTCCAACCATATTAGCCATCGGCTGCTTGTTCATCCCCGAGTCTCCTCGATGGCTCCTCAGTAAAGGACGCGCAGATGAAGCCTGGGTCACGCACAGTCGTCTTCATTTCGATCCCAGCGATGAGAACGAGATGGCTGCGAAAGAAGAGTTTTACCAGATGCGAAAACAGATCGAACTCGAATCCGCCGATCCCACCGGTTACTGGGCTATCCTTACGTCTAAGAAATACAGAAAGCGAGCTTTCTTGTCCTGCTTCTTGCAACTCGCTGCAAACTCTACAGGTGCTTTGGTCATTAACTACTACAGTGTTATTATTTACACTAGCTTGGGTCTTACAGGATATCTGCCACTGCTCATGTACTGTATTTTTACCTTAATTGGAGCCTGTGGAAATCTTTTTTCGCTTCTCACAATCGACAAGACTGGTCGCCGTCCGGTAAGTTTGACGCGCGAATATTGTTAAATGCCAGCTCTAACACAACCACAGGCTCTTCTTATTGGATTCACAGGATGTATGATCGCTGTCGCTGTCGAGACCGCCATGGTTGCTGAGACCGTGGGTGTGGCCAATGCATCCGTTGCAAAACAGAAGGTCGCTGTCGTCGCTCTCATGTTTTTCGTCTTCTTCTACGGGCTTTTCATCGACGCGGCATCCTTCATCTACAGTGCCGAAATCTACCCCACCCAGATTCGAGCTAAGGGTGTCGCCCTTTCCACGAGCACTTACTTCATCGCTTGCATTACATATGTCACACCTGGTGCTACCGCGATTGCGACAATTGGATGGAAGTACTTCATCGTTTTCATTTGTCTGACTGCTTGCACTGTTGTTATCATCTACTTCTACTATCCGGAAACTAAGGGACGATCGCTGGAGGAGTTGGCAGAGCTGTTCGGAGATCCAGTTGCTGTTCATCTTACTATGGCCACTGAGGAGGAGAAGAGACACTTGGATATGGACATCAAGACTGAAGAACTTCGTATGGAGCACGTACACGAGACGGAAAAGATCTAAGGGAAGATACTCCCTTGGTTTCTTCAAGTTCAAACAGAGTCTAGAGCTTCGAAGTGTATGCAACAGTTTCAAACTATCAACAATGATTGAATAGACGTCATTACTCTAATAATCAATACTTAGATTAACACCAGGAGTCGAAAGCATGCTTATTGATTCTTGACATAGCTAGCAAGATACTTATTCGTGAGAATTTTGGAAATAACCGACACGGCTTTCAAGATTCCTTGAGGAAATAGAGGCAATGCTAGTTGTATTTCAGTAATCAATGATCAGGCTTCTCTACTCATCTTTGCATTACTTGGGTTATGCAAGGAGTACCAGCTTCAACCAAGAGGATATCTCAAATCAATACAAACTCCTCCAATCCGAGTAAGTCCACGCCGTCGGCTACCCATCCCAACTCGGGTGATTCAGCCGCTTCAAATCCAACATCCATCCATCCCTGCCCTTCGATTTCAACCCGTATTTTCTCATCTCGCACATGCATCGCTTTCTCAATCAGTGTAGCAAAATCACCCACCGTGGAACCCACGGGCTCAGGTTTTCCACCACTGACGGTGGGCCCCGTCAAAAACTCCGCACCTTCAGCATTAAAATCATCCTCAGCTTCCTGCCAACCCATCGTATCGTAAGTTATCCAATCTTCAAGTGCACCGTTGCTATCAAGCTCTGAAAAAAGATCACCCTTTACCCAAGCCTCTGCTTCAGCCTTTGCATCAACTTGTCGCCTCTCTGCATCTCTCTGTACGTATTTGTTTCTATGATAGTAGTAAGAGCAGCGGTACATGGTAGATGGTATGGTAGCCCTCGCTGTATCAAACAGTTGCTTCTTGTTCAGTTTGACGACCTTGAGGTCCGATTTGTCGGCGGGCCAGTCTTGCCATAATGGGTATGATGGAGTGGCGTTGAAATGATAGTGATCGAGACCGAGTTGACCGGCCTTGACGTTGTAGAATTCGTAGTATTTGCGGTTTCGCTTTTTGGTGCGCTTTTTATCTACGGAGGCTGACCGGATATCCTTGAATGTGTTGGTGTCAGAACGACCGAGAGAATCGTAGTTTGGCTTCTGTGCTAAGTTTTTGCTTCGAGTCCTATACGCGTGTGAGTCACTTTGCTTGAGAAGAGTCCAGACGATTTCCTTCAGCCTTACTTTTGACTATTTTTCCGCCTCTCAAGCATAATAGTAAAGCAAACACCCCAAATAGGGCAATGAATATTATGATCAATTTATGGTCCTCTGAAAGACTGGAGGTGAGTAGGATGACCGTGAAGTCGCGAGCCCAAAAGCTAAGCAAATAGTTCAGGTGGTAGATTCTGTCTTTCCAGAGGACTTTGGGAATATGATATTGTAGGGTCGCCGTCAAGTGTAAAATTTAGGTCTAAAGATCGATTCGTAGGCAAGGTTTTCAAATATGATTTAATTGACTGGAGCGGAACTGGAGATTTATAGTTCCAGTAAATACAGCATGGGAGCGTAGATGACTCAATGTTGGGCGGTGCAAGAATGGGGGAAACCGCCGTTAACAACGGTGGTAGACGAGGCTGGAAAGAGACACCGATTGCGCCCCACTTGATCCCCGGATTTGGGAGGATATAGGGTCTCTCCAAGATCGTTGAAATAGCTATGATGGCAGTCAAATTGAACCTGTCCATCTGCAGCCTTCCACTAAATATTTCATCTATTAATACTGCTTCGTCGTGGTCAGTGGATCTCTTCATGAGTAATCAGGGGAGGCTGAGTCACGTGACTTAGTCCTGAGTTAAGCGAATACGATGGAACTGGCACAGAAGAGTTTGGCGAGGTGTGCAGGAAACTATCAGAGTTAAAGCTATTTCATAAGAATGAAAGGTATTGAGTATATTTACGCACTTCAATACACATCTCGTTGGTCAAGAGTAGGAGACGGGAATATGGTTGTCTGGTTGTCATATAGCCAGCACGAAGAAAGGAGTTCCATTCAGATAAGACACCCTTGGTACCAGTACAACGGAAATGTACAAACGATAGAATGAGCTAGAAATGGAAGTAGATCTACTTATACTGATTCAATCCTCCCCCCCATATCCTTTCCCCAGTGGTTTTCTCACTACCGCAAGCATGTCGAATTACCAAAGTCCTTCAATAGAAGATTACGACTCTCAAGGTTTGATAGATTTTCGGCGGCGAGAAAGTAAACGGCACAGACAGGGTGCTGTCCAAAGTAGTCCACCTCAAACAAATCCAGCAATGTCAAACGCACCAGAAATAGCTCTACCACAGCACAGTGCCCCAAATCAAACTCCACCGGCTCAAACCCCACAGCCCACTCCCACCGCTCCACCCCATGGCATGTTTACCCTCCAGGCCCTCCTCTCAAGGAACGAATCCCTCCAGTCCGACGCACAGAGCAACCTAGCCACCCTAGAAAACAACTACAAAACCTGGCGCGAAGAAGTGATACGGCAAAAAGAAGTGTATGATCGTTTTTGGTTGGAGCGGTTCAATAGGACAGCGGAGGAGGCATGGCTTGCGGAGCTTCCGACGGAGAGGTTGATTGTTCAGAGTACGGAGGACAGATTTAGGGTGGATTTTGATTATGATGAGGTTTATGGGGAAATTGAGGAATGGGAGGGGAAGATTAAGGGGGAGAGGGAGGGTTTGAGGTAGTTGAGAAGTAAGGGGGAGTGGATTGGAGAGGAAACTGTAAGGTTGATGGCGAAGATGAAAGGGGAGGAGGATTGAAGGTGGATTGAAGGTGGTTTGGTGGGAATTAATCACTGAAGAGATGTGAACGCACAGATATTCGTTTCGATTTTGTGAAAGTAGGTTTGTATTGAGCTTGTGAGGGAGTGGGAAAGAGATCTTACTCCATATGTCACTCCATAGCGAGACGAGAACTTGGTGTCTAATTAGAAGTCCCCGTCACCAACACGAACCTGTGACAAACAACTCTCTGGCCACCATACACGGCTCATGAAGTCACTACCTCTCATAAGGATAATGCTCCATAGCAGGCTCCTTCAATGTTCCCGCCTTTTTCATCTCCTCGGTCAACTTGTACCAGTGAATGATGAACGTAGGCCTAGAGATCATACCCAAGACCTGCTCTTGCTCCATCGGCTCCTCAGAATGATACTTCCCCGTTGAATGCCTCATCAAAGGGGCGAGCATAATCGCGGCAATAACTGCATAAGATCTCGACATTGATTGTAGAGAGTGGTTTCTGGTCCTGACCAACAACAAGCATGCTGTACTGCTTCTTTTCGAACTCCTTGGGAGGCCAACCCCAGCCATAAACAATTTCAATCAAGTTGGTTGGATCTACCTTGAAATCGCAACGGAGGTGGAGGACCGCAGCAGGTTGATTCATATTGTCGTCAATCACACCTGCGTTGATGGTGTCGTTAGATTCGCCATTGGGCAAGCGTTGGGTGAAGATGGGAAGACCAATACGATTGGCGATATCGGAGGTGTCATGACTGGAGAAAATTGAATGTGTGCCAGGAATTTCGATCACTTCAAATTGAGGTCTATGGAATTTCTTCTGATCGGCACAGCAGTTGATTCTGACGCCTTTGATCTTGGGTGCGCAGGAGTTTTGAGCGGCGGATGGTGCTCCGTTGATGATGGAAGGGTTACCAACACCAGCAACATGTTGCTTGGTTAGTGCTGGTGTGTAATCGTACCAAAGGAAATAGTCGGCGATGTGGCGAAAGTCGTTCATGTTGATGTCTCTCTTATCTGGGTCCATTCCCTGCCCAACGTTGGCATAAGCAATGATTGGGCCACGCCAGTCATAGTAAGTTCCTGGTTTTGTGGCAGTGACAGCACGGATGCTCATGTTGGGTTTGGATCCATCATTGAGAAAGTGATCACGAGTGACTATACGAAGTATATCGGAGAGCTCCCTTTTCAGGATTACGTTGTACTGGAGCTCTAATCTATTCCGGCGGCGCTGTGTCAGGCCCTAGGAATTCTTCGGGACGAGAAGATTGATAGACTGCACCATAACTCCGTACCCATGGATAAAATAGCCAGACGAGCTTAGGCTTCTTTTCCTCGGGGGAAAATAGGATGGCACGGACGTGGTCCTTTGATGGTCGTGCTGGCATGACGAAGGATGAAAAAGTCGCGCAGAGGAGTTTGTGGGTAGGCCAACCGGCTATTTGGCATTCCTTGGAGCAGTAGCGAGAGCTCTTACAACGATCGCAGAAATTAGCATTGGGTTTGTCGCAGACGATGCAGGAGCTTGCTGCATTGGTGTTTGCTGTACTAGTGCTCGCCATGATGCCAATGAGTCGATGACTCTGTGGAGGAAAAGAGTTGGTTTCTGTGGGGAAATTTAGGAAAGTGGGCTGGTACGTGCTTTGTTCTCCCAATAAATGCCCAAGGCATTCGTCGTCATGACAGAAGCCAGTGTCCCGGAATGGAAGGAGGGTAACCGCTCCGTAGGCTGCGGACGTCATGCCTCCTGAGGTTTTTGGAAGGTTGGACGGGGGCCCATGCCGGGATCCCAACATAGTATCCTTTACAGCAGCTGTATTAGCATTATATAAGTATGCTCACGATTTCTAGTGTCATCGACCTTACGTTGTAATTGGAGGGGTCGGTTTGGTCTACTCTATTTAACATCGCATATCGAATTTGAACACTTCCGGGATCCTAGTGTTTGTCCGGCTTTCAAGAACCTGAGGCCATGAGATCTCCGAAATAGAAGGTTGATATCTGCTCAGATCTCATGAACGTCAACGCCCAACAAAGCAACATGTGCCTGTGTCAATCCGATTGTAAATTTCCATTGCTCTTGCGCAAATAGATCTTCTTGCAGCATATATGAGCGGGCAATCTATGAAAAGCCTACTCACTGCCCTTGTCAATCTGAAAGTTTCTGCCGAGATGTCCTCCCCACCAAAACGGGACACAAGTGCAGTAGAAGACACTGAAGCTCCACCAGCACCAACACAAGGGCACGGGAATGGAAAAGAAGGGACAAAAGAAGAACCACCGCCTGGTTCGACCTCCTCACAACCTTCAGCGGAACAAATTCTCCAATCCATTGAATTCAGATTACGAAAGAGCAAGGAAATCAGAGATGAAGCACAAGCAACACTCGAAGAAATGACCAAAGCAGGACACCAATACTCAGATGACCCCAAGGGCCAACAAAAGAAAAAAGGAAATGAGACTGAGGATGAAGTTGATAGGAAAAGGAGGGCGGCGAGGATGGAAAAGTGGCAGGAGAAAATTAAGGAACTTTCGGAGCAGTTGGAGGATTATTACGCAAAGATTAGAGATATTGAGGAGGAGTTTAAATAGGTTGAGAGTGGTCCAGGTGGTGCAGAGTAGTTTTGCTTCTCATTGTGTTTTTTGGTGCCGTCAAGTAATACAGCATCTCTCGTAGCCTCACAGATCAAATATCATTCTTGGTGGAACTTGTGATTTATAATGGCATAAGTCATGATCGGGTGTAAATCCACGATGGATGATATACTTCAATGCTAGAGTGCACGTCGTACTATCACGATTTCACGACAAAGACGAAGTGTCGTCCAGAAGCTCAGATGATGGAGGAAGAAGAGGCGGAGCGGAGCGGAAAGCTTGGCGACGCGTCTCGGAGCTTGCCTGGAGCTTCGACAATTACTTACAGCTTTACAACTCCAGCCTCACAACTCCATTACCCTTCCCTCTGTCTTGCTCTCTTTCTCTTCATCTCCTTGGATCATCACTGAAGAAGAGAGTCATCATGTCTCGACGATATGATTCACGGGTTTGTTACCATCAAATCCATTTACAATGTTTGCGTCTAACGAATTATCCATAGACGACCATCTTCTCACCTGAAGGCCGGTTGTACCAAGTCGAATACGCTCTAGAAGCAATCTCACATGCGGGAACTGCCCTCGGAATCTTAGCACAAGATGGAATTGTTCTCGCAGCGGAGAGGAAAGTTACAAGCAAGCTGTTGGAGCAAGATACATCCGCCGAGAAGCTCTATATCCTCAACGAGTGTGTCTTACTCAATTTTGAACACTTTATTCAGATCATTTACTAAGACGATCCAAAAGCAACATGATCTGCGCCGTAGCAGGCATGACCGCCGACGCCAACATCCTCATAAACTACGCCCGCCAAGCCGCCCAACGCTACCTCCTCACCTACAACGAAGACATCCCCTGCGAGCAGCTCGTCCGTCGTCTATGCGATCTCAAGCAAGGCTACACTCAGCATGGTGGTCTACGTCCATTCGGTGTATCCTTCATCTATGCTGGATATGATCCCCAGCGTCAGTTCCAACTCTACCAGTCCAATCCTTCGGGTAACTATGGTGGATGGAAGGCTACGAGTGTGGGAGCGAATAATGCTAGTGCTCAGAGTTTGTTGAAGCAGGATTACAAGGAGGAGTGCGATCTGAAGGAGGCTTGTGGACTGGCTGTTAAGGTTTTGAGTAAGACTATGGATAGTACTAAGTTGAGCAGTGAGAAGAGTAAGTGTTGCAGTCACTTTTGACATGTGTAATAAGTGGCTGACAATTGAGTAGTTGAGTTCGCGACCGTAGGACGGACACCAGAAGGCAAAATCTACCACCATCTATGGGGTGCGGATGAGATTGACGCCCTCCTCAAGGAACACGGGCTGGCGAAGCCAGTAGACAAGGACAATGAGGAGTAGACGGGAAATAGGACGAGCTGGGTTCAAGACTGGTTGATAGCGTGGCGTTAATGCATACCAATAATACCCATGGTATCTTGTCCTCTGGATTTCCTGGCACCCTCCACTTTTTGCGGCTCCCCCCTTTTTATTACTTGCGTGGTTCACAGTGCACAATTTCATGTTTCGGCTAATTTGATACCACAGCATCATTTGTACGTGGTCGTTGAAGAATGGTGAGGAGAACATAGTGTTTCGGAAAACCCGGAACAGAAAGAATGATCCGAGTCTCAGCCGTCCAGAACAGAGTACCAAACCCGGGAAATCAACTTAAAATCAAAAATTTGCCCCAACGTCTACATTCGTTCTACCCGGGTCATCGGGACAATGCAACCCACGATCGCCTCTACGACACCGAGGCAGTAGTGCGTAATTTACATCAAAGCTATTTTCAACGCCTCCACCAAGGGCATACTCTCCATTTCAATCAAAACTTATATTGTCTACAACCATTCTTATTTTTGCGCCAGTCGAATCGTGCGCACGCCTCTAAAAATCGGTCGTGTTTTGATCAACGCGGAACCAGGGTTTTGTAATTTGGTAATATGGACGTGCTGGGGGTTACGTTGCTGTGAAGCGCGTGAAAATTGATAATGGGGTTATTATGATGCCATTTGCGCGCGAACGAGTTCAAAGCTTTCTGTGATTCTCGGGATTTCTTTCTCGTTCTCTTTTATACTTCAATATCTTCCTTTTCGCATTCTTTTTGTAGCGGTCACTCTCTTGTTGATGTTGGGAGGTGTTCATGATGCCGCCACAGCTCGAACCGCTACAGATATATTGATCTGTTAGCCTCACCCTCCTTGGTCCTAGCGCCTGATTCCTCTCACTTGTCGCAATGAAAACGCAAGGTCTATTGACCGCATTAGGTATACTACGGACATCAACAACCGCATCTGCGCAATCTTGTTGGCGCGACACAAAATGTACGGGACCACTCCAGCCCTCCTTTCCCGGTCCGTGGCAAACAGATATATACGCTCCACCAACGCGCTCCGTTCGACCAAGACGGATTTTATCTTTACCGGACGCGAGAGTAATTGCGCAGTTCCCCAATCCGAGTAGTCTGGTTGGGAATGGTTCTGCCTTGGTTTACGATTTTGGTATTGAGGTGGGTGGAATTGTCAGGGTAAATTATACGTTTAGTGGTGGTGTTGGAGGTGGAGAAGCGCAATTAGGTCTCGCCTTCAGCGAGTCAAAAAATTATATCGGGGAGTGGAGTGACGCTAGTAATGGAAAGTTCAAGGGTCAAGATGGCGCGTCGTACGGAAGAATTGAAGGGGAAGGAAAGGGTCGATATATCATGCCCGATAAAGACCTGAGAGGCGGATTTCGATACCTGACTCTCTTTCTTAAAGCATCCAAAATCACCCCCTCCAGCACACCACTAGTCCTAAACATAACAGACATAAAACTAGAACTGTCCATCCAACCCACATGGCCCAACCTCCAATCCTACCAAGGCTACTTCCACTCCTCGGACGAACTCCTAAACTCCATATGGTACGCCGGAGCCTACACATTGCAAACCTGCTCTGTCCCCGTACACACAGGACGTCAAGTCCCCATGTTATCAAATGGTTGGGCGAATAATGCGACTATGGGACCAGGGGATAGCATTCTGGTTGATGGTGCTAAGAGGGATAGGGCTGTTTGGCCCGGGGATATGGGTGTTGCGGTCGGTGGGTTGGCGGTCAGTACGGGGGATCTGGAGAGTGTGAGGAATGCGTTGCAGGTTATTTTCGATTGGCAGAATGGGGATGGGAGTTTTCCGGAGGCGGGGCCGCCGCTTTTGCAGCAGAATAGTGATAGTGAGTATAGCCATTCCCGTTTTGCTTCTTTGATTTTAGTAGGCACTGAGAGATTGACGATGTTGGTGTTTTTAGCATATCATATGTGGACTCTCATCGGAACATACAATTACATGCTCTACACAAACGACACCGGATTTCTCATCAGAAACTGGCCAAAATACGAATACGGATTATCCTACATTCTGAAAAAGGTGAAGCCCAGCAGTGGTCTCCTCCACGTAACCGGTACCCGCGACTGGGCCCGCTGGGCCCAGGGCGGCAACAACAGCGAAGCAAACATGCTCCTCTACCAAACCCTAACCACGGCATCCACCCTCTCCCTCTGGCACCCCTCACCCAAACCAGCCCAATCAGAGAAATGGTCCCGTTTAGCAGAATCTCTCTACACCAGTATAAACACACACCTCTGGGACGAGAACCACGGTGCCTTTAAGGATAATGCGACAGATACGAAATTATATCCACAAGATGCCAATTCTCTAGCTCTAGCATTTAATATCACATACCCCAACCGCACCACCTCAATAAGTGATCGTCTCTTGGAAAACTGGTCGGATATCGGTCCGATAACGCCGGAACTGCCAGAGAATATATCACCCTTCATATCCTCCTTTGAATTAGAGGGCCACTTCTCCCTTTACAAAACGAGTCGTGCGTTGAACCTCCTGCGTCGAACATGGGGCTGGTATATTACCAACCCAAACGGAACGCAATCAACACTTATAGAAGGATACCGCGCGGACGGTACGTTTGGGTATAGAGCCGAGAGGGGTTACCAAAATACACCGTCTTATGTATCACATTCACACGGTTGGTCTACGGGTCCTACTTCCAGTCTCACGCACCACATCGCAGGAATAAGTATAACTTCCCCACTCGGAAAGACATGGCTCATCTTCCCCCAATTGGGAGATCTCTCCTTCGCGGAAGCAGGATTCACAACCTCGTTGGGGAAATTTAGAGTAGCGTGGCAGAGGGTTGATGCTCACGACCCCAGTACACCATCCAATACATCCACGTTTCGTGATTTCGCGGGGTATGATGTGCAGATTGATATGCCACTTGGGACAGAGGGAGAAGTTGTGCTGCCGTTTTTGGAGGAGGGGGTTGAGACTGGGGTTAGTACTTATGAGGTTAGTGGGGTGGAGGGGCAGGGGGGTAGGTGGAGGGGGGATGGCAGGAGTTGGCGGAGGGTGATTGGTGGGGGGAGGAAGCAGTTTAGTGTTAGGCAGATTGGGGAGGGGGAGGTGAGGAGGAGGGAGAGATTAGGGTTTAGATGGGAGGCGGGAGAGTATGTGGAGGGGAAGGTGAGGGGACCGAGGATTGCTGTTAGGGATTGGGGGTGGTAAGTCTGTAATGAGCATGGGAGCAGTGATGGTTCCCACTATGTATAATTCTTTCTTGTAAATTCTGTATGATTGCTTCCATCGTTTGTTTCGACTTTGATGACTTACTTCCTCAAGGTTCCCCATTATCCACATGATCATTCACAAAGCCGGAATTGACATCACACCTCACTACTTTCCGTGAAGAAATTATTGGGGGTTCTCTCCTATCGACAATCTTCCAAGCTGGCGTGCCCGAAAGCTAACCCTCAGTATGATGTTAGTATGACGTTGAATTCAGGTGTTACCGGTATGAATCAATGCAATTCCAATCACACAACACGGTCCATGTCTTTATGCGATCTGCCTTTCTGAACTGAATTAGTTCAATTTTGGGTGTCCATACACAGAGAGATCAGGAACCATTTCCGTGGAAAGGAGTACAAACGCCACTGGTTTTGTTACGTTGTCGGTAGCATCACGATTGCCATACGCAAAATCATGGCATTGTGTATCATCGGTTTATACTCCGTTAGTGCCCCTGAAAACCAGCGCGGTAATAGGTGTAACAGCTGCTTTCCTTCCGATTGCTCGGGAAGTTTTTCCGCCAAGTCGTGCAAGGTGCTGCTTTCACATGGTGGTGCGTTTCACTGAACAAGAAAGAATTGTGATTTTGGGGATGTTGTCACTGAGAACGACCTTCTGCTTTGGCCTTTGATCGCCAATGGTTCCATGCATAGTCGGGATTTTCAAGTTGGAGGCGTTCACGGGTATTCCATAACTCGGCAGGGTGTTCATGTTGTCTAGCCTCCTTTGATACACCGTGTGGTATTCGACGAGGATGTAGTATGTGACAGAGCTGCTTTCCATGCAGTCACCCAGATGAGTGTCGCCTTGCTGTTGTTGTAGACATGGGCGGAGACAAGCATAGCCGTTTGGACAAGCTTGTAAATGCTGTAGAAATGTCAGAGATCTGCACTTCGGTGGCAGCGTTCGACGGTAAACTTACTCCCTCGTGCCAATTGAACTCGAATAAAGCCGGGATCTCAAAGCTGGTCTTTTTGAAATATTTAATAGGTTACAATTGCTGCGATCAGTCCATGCAGCCCCTATTGGCCAAGTACGAAATTCCTTGCCCTATAAGTGCCATGCCCGCATACTATGCTTCCACTCAGGTCGCTTAGCATAGTAGAATAAGCCCGTAATCGAAATGGCCGGTATTAATATAATCCAGCGGGTGGTTCGAAAAGTAACCGAGTAATATTTTTTCCTTTTTTTGTTTCTAGACTTCCTGATGCTCTTCGTGCAGCATATAAGCTTTAATGATATAGGCGGTTCGTCTGCGCCCAATATTCATGGGACTTCGGACAGTTGTTCCACAGTCCAATTGACTTGTTCACTTGTTCTCGTACAAGCCTTTTATCAAACATCACGTTTTCTCAGGCTCATGTTTTGGGGAATAGTCCTTAGCTCCTAGACTTTGTATCAGAGCGTTTAGGCAGGTGAAGTAGTATTGGTTTTCCTATCAGGGAAATCCAACATGCGTATCTTTCGGCGATCAGGTCGCGTGGTTCGCCCATTGGCCCTCGTCGAACTAGAGAGGGCAGATCGCAGGCTAGTACTTGCGTATTTGGGTTCCTGGGAGAGGTTGTAATGGTAGCATTGGGCTACAGACTAGCCTACGTTCGACTGACGCCAGCAGATTCCTTTCTCGTTCACGGCACCTATTCGGTACTCGCAGGCTTTTCTCCGACCTTTCGCCAGCAGGAATAGAGATGTACTGAACATAATAGCCACACTTTGGTCCTCCTTCGCGGCGGTTTGCGTACCATATAAAATAGCCGGGTCCCAGTGGGTATATACATTTCCCATTCCGGAAGATTTGGAGTTTAGAAGTGAAGAACTTCCAAATGACCAGTGATGCGAAATGGTTTTTCAGTAACAGAGTTCTGGGGTCCCATTGTGGTTACTCGCGTCGTCCTCGAACAGAGAAAAGTGGTTGCCTCAGGCATTTGTTCACCCCGAAGTTACGTCACCTTCTGGGTGGAGCTGGATCTGGACTTCACTTCACGACTGTATGCATCCATTTCAAATAATTTTTCGCACCGCTATCCAGATAAACAGAGCCCACTCTGCAGGGGAATTGCTTCTGGCGTTTCTCCGAAGGCCAATTTCACAAATGCACCATTGATGAAGTTTTTCGAGCGCAACAAGTACACCGACAGTTGCTTGACTTCTTCATGGCCAGTGCCTCTGGTCTATGTTTTGCCGTTTTCGAATCCATTCAATCATTCAGAACGCTCATGACGGAAGGGGTCCTATCCCGTAAAGGAGATGAGCTAGAATTTGTCTACAGGTTTCCAAGAAACAGAATTTGAGATGATCGACGCAGAATCCGAGGGTTTGGAATGCTAACGATCATACTCTTATTTCGACCTTCAAATTATATTGCCCGAAAGCACAACACCCCACTTTACAGAAACATGCATAAGTTCACGTTCCAGACCTGCTTCTTCCCTTGCGCAGCAGTTCATTCTTTTACATCACACGAGGGCAGCCTGAAAAACATTTTGCGAGATGTCACCTTCCCCATCAGGGGCATTAACATCTTGTGGTGTAGGCGCCAATCATTTGTGGCTTTCACCGCGATTCTATCAACGGTTGCACCAGAGCCGCGGCGAGTTTCTTCCTAGACTATGTGCGACCTCATTCACCAGTATATTCGTACTAAACTAGTTCCCTTCATCCATACATCCCAGTCTTGACTACAAGAAACTTGGTGGCTAGTCGCGAAACCCTCGTGGAACGGGACCGAAAAATCTAGATTCTACCATGCTTCTCCTCGGGAAATCGGGGCGATGCTCGACTTGTGATGTGTACTGTACGTCCCTCAGCCAGTATCAGGAACCCTGGGTTTGCTCCTTCATGATGATGAGTGGCCGTTGCGGTATTCGACACAAATCTCGTCACTCCTTCTCGACGCACTGCCTCCACGCTGCTCCTCCTGCGCTTAAATCTCGCCAATGGCGGTTCGACAATGACATTTCGAAAAAGGCACAGAGGCAAATCATATGCTGCCTATGTGAGGGCGAGGTGGTGCTCGGGGACTTCCACGCGATTCAAGTGACGCAAAAGCCATAGTGCAGTATCGTCCACTAACCAACTATTGTCACTCTTTCCACGTAGTCAAGGTCGCGCATTCACTATCACGGTAAGAGGTGCTTCTATAGTTCTCATGATACCTCAGACGGTGCCGAGTTGGGCACTAGCAACCGAAATACACCGAATTATGGTGGCAGCAACCGATTTACCCGTAATCCAATAAATTAGCGTAAGTTGATAAATAGCCCTGCCCAGCAGTTGAACACTTTCAGCCACAACATTCCTCCACTTTCATTCAAACATTTGGCTCAGCTTAAAGTATAATCTCTTCGTCATTTGCACGTGATTCACGTTCAACATTGAGGTTTATCTCTTTAGCCAGCTGTCGCGCACATGGCTTCTTTTTTTTTACTTATCTCCTATGCCAACTGGCACGCACATGGCTTCTTACTTTGACTCAACCATGATTGAGACTCTATCAACTCCACCGACGAGACCAATGTCAAAGGTTGTCGCTGTTGCTGAGAGCAACCCAACGCAGACTATCTCACTCCCTTCGTATGAGCATCTTCAACCAGAGTCAAAATCACTGCCGCCTCTTGAATTTCTTCTCAAGCAAAGGGTATGGAAACTCGAGGCTCCGCACACAGAACTTCCACGCGCAGAAGATGTTCGTATTCACTACGACCGTGCTCGCTCATTATGTCAGGCAATCAGTAAGCTCTTCCCGCTGATGTGCTGGTCGCGCGAGGCTAATATTAATATTACTAGATATGACCGTGGATGATATTGTTAATATGACTACCAAGTTCTGGGACTTTCACTCCAACTGTATGTTGTTTCACAAAATACGTCCACACACTTTTCATGAAAGCAAGATAGAGTCTGCTCGCGTCTCTGGAGCACCTGAAAACGCTTGGGTATGCTGGGTTTAACCAAGTATACCTACCGACTCTGATGATAAGGACCTCAGTTGACGTCAGAAGTCGTGGGTATATTAACTTAAGCTCAACATATGTAGTATCCAACTTCTCCATCAGGTCTCCATGACAGGTTTATCCGGCTTTTACAAAGCCGAGGTGGTTCTCATTCGAAAGCCAGCTGACCTTTCTTAGATATTGCGAGTCGTGATGGCGCGGCCTTCACCATCCTCACTATTCACTGGAATTTATGCATGGGCACTCTTGCTCGCTTCGTCTCGCAAAGACCCGATCTCAAGCCACTGCTTGCGGACCTGCAGAAGTTCAACGTCTGTGGCGAATTTATGCTGACCGAAGCCGGTCATGGTCTCGACGCCCGTAACATCGAGACTACGGCAACACATCAGGCGGACGGCTCCTATGATCTTCATACTGTCAACGAAGGTGCTTCTAAGATCATGCCACCCACAACACCGCAAGCCGGTATTGCCAGGGTGGCTATTGTCTTCGCACGACTTATTGTCGATGATGAGGATCGGGGTGTCAAACCGTTTCTCGTCCACTTGAACGACAAACACTGTATGCGACCAGGGATCACATCCAAACCTCTCCCCAAGCGACCAGGCTCACATAGGGTTGACCACGCAGTCACATACTTTGACCATGTTCACCTCGACAGCACAGCACTTCTCGGTTCCTCTACAAAAGTGGACAACCAGCGGCATGAATTCTTCGATCTGATCTCTCAAGTCAGCGTCGGGACACTTTCGCTTTCGATATCAAACATCATGTGCCTGAAGCTCTGCTCATATATCGCTGGAAAGTACTCCCTCCGCCGAGAAGTCTCTTTTGGTAACGGGGGACTTCGTATTCCAATCATGATGTTCCGCACGCAGCATCGGCCCATCCTTGACGCGTTGGCATGTGCTTCCGTCTTCGACGCATACAAAGACTGGGCCATCGAGAAGTTTGTCGCTCTGAAAGGCGATGAGAAGGTGCAGCATGGTGTGGCTTGCTCGTTCAAAGCTTGTGTGATCGAAGCTACACAAGGAATATTGGGTGAATTGATGGACCGATGCGGATGGCAAGGTCTCATGGAGTACAACCAAATCAGCATGAATTTGCTATCTCAAAGAGGCAATTCCATCGCTGAAGGGGACGTTCTCGTCCTGTCCATTCGTAAGCTCATTCTTGCTGATGTTATGTCGTTACTGTCTCTAACATACATGTTTGACAGGGCTAGCAATGGAGATATTACTCGGCAAATATACCTTGCCGCAACCCACAAACCCCGATTCACTCCTTGCTCAACATGAGGCAGGGCTTATTCGAGAAGCAAAAGCCAAGATGGCATCTCTCTCAGATGATCACAGGGAAATCGCATGGAACTGCCACATCCTCCCTCGTTGCAAACTTATCGTCCAGTCCATCGGCCAAAGAATGGCGTATGAAGCCGCCGTCGCATCCGGCACCGTTGATCGCAGACTAATCAACCTGTACGAATCATCTTGCATCATGAAAGACTTGAGTTGGTATGTTGAAAACAACGGTATGAACCGAGCTGAGATGCTCGACACGGATGAAGCTGCCGTCAGTGCCGTTATGGATGATGTCGAAGATTTGATTGACGCGGCTGGAGCAGGTAGGTGGGCGCATGCTCCTATCATTTCTGAGAAGGGGTGGAAGACATTTGTGGGGGAGTTACCCAAGTTTGAGGGGCCGAGAAATACGCCTACTACGATTAATACTTGGAAAAACGCGCTTTCGCCGACGAGACCTCCACTCTTCAGGGACGATAGCGGCATTGATTGCCGGATAAGTGATGATTCTTCTTCCTACTGTTGCTGAGAGACATGGGGTATGGAATGGATTGCTCTGGGCATTGCGGCTGTCGTCCTTTTAGTCTGTAAATTATATCATACCAATGTGGCCTTTGCATGGAGGACTGCGCGGTTGCTGAGTGCGTACAAGTACAACTCGATATTCAGTAACGAATGTGAATTCTACAGTCTTGTGGTCTGAGAGTCTAGGTCGCACGTTGGCTCATCGCATTTTAGAATAACTGGCCTTCTGGAGATCATCAAGAGACTTGGCCTACGAAGTACGAGGTTTGTAGGCGCTGCCTCTGGTCTTTGCAAGAACCGGTAATTGGCCTTTGCTGGGATCTTGAAATACAGATATCTTCTGACTACTTATTATATCAAAATCATGCAAGTATACTCGCGACCTCAGGTATCGACTGACTTGTTAGTTATGGGACTAGAAGGGTACACTCAACTATTTCTGATCGTTTTATACCTTCCGAGAGTCTAAATTTCTGCCACACTACTCGCGCAGCTTTTTAAATTTACAAGGAGGCCAGAAGGGATCGACTACAACTGGTACACGCTAACCATATTAGGAGGCGCCACTTCCATGGAGTTGCATGCATAAGATACACCTCCATCGCTGCTGAACTTTGATGTAAATGGATATTTCACCGCGGTGATACCATCTACAAGCATGAAACGAAAGCTACATCATCGTTCATGGACTAACCTTTGTGAAAGAACTAAAATCTTTTATTGCTAATCAATAATAGGACGTGGCACCAAACGTACAAATGCCCTGGCCAAGGGGTTTCCGCCAGTTTCAGACTCGAGATCATAAATGAAGGGCAAAGAATTCTTGCTGCGCATTCCTTTATAGAAAGCGCCGGATGCTACTCTAAGCAATACAACGAGTATTTTATTATTACATTCACTCTCACTCCTTCGGACGTGCGCTGTGATAACACAGCCTCCATGAGCCTTCATTTAATATCATGACCGTCATTCTTGCATTACCGCGTTGACACTCTCTTTTCTTATTCTGATATCCTCTTGCGCATGTAATTTTAAGGATGAGGTTTCCATTTGAAGCAATTGGGCTTGTATCTGGTGGAGTTTGGGGTGTTGATGGTGAGTTGATTGAGCACGCGAGCACTTCTGTCCTCATCTCATGTATCTCTTAGCTAACTGATAGCGCTTTCCAACTTATAGCCAACGTATTTAACGACAATAACTACTTCGACCCATCCACAAACCTCGAAATCGACATAGCAGCCAATGCGTACCTGCTCCAAAAGCGCGCCCTCGGTGACGCACCAAGAGGATACACCCCAGCCGACATAAACTGTCCAGCAGTACGGCCGGAAATCCGTTCCGCAGCAACCCTCTCCCCATCCGAACAAACATGGCTGAAGAGTCGACGAACCGCAATCGTAGATCCCATGAAAACCCTCCTTAGCCGAATGTCCATAACAGGTCTAGACACAAACGCCTACATTGACAGTCACAAAGATGATTTACCGGTTGTTGGTATTGCTATGTCTGGGGGTGGATATAGAGCCACGTTAGTTGGAGCGGGTGTCATTGCTGCTTTTGATAGTAGGACGGAGAACAGTACTAGTAAAGGGCATTTGGGTGGGTTGTTGCAGAGTGCTACGTACCTCTCTGGATTAAGTGGTGGGAGTTGGCTCGTTGGCAGTTTATATATGAATAACTTTACTACGGTGCAGAAGCTTATACAGACGCCTGCGAAGCAGAGTGCTACGGGTGGGTTGTGGCAGTTTACTAGGACGTTACTTCAGGGTATGTGTTCTTTCACTAGGAGAAGGATGGGTTGTTTGGTGCTGATTGGCATTTGCAGGTCCTGATAGTGGTATCATTTCTACGGCCAAATACTTTATGGATATTTATACTACGGTTGATGCTAAGGAAACTGCTGGTTACAACACCACTATTACTGATTACTGGGGCCGAGCACTTTCATACCAAATGATCAACGCGTCTGATGGTGCTCCAGGTGAGTCCCATTCACCCTATTATCATCTCAAATACTAAGATAGTTGTGCAGCATACACATGGTCCTCCGTAGCCGAGAGCGCCGACTTCAACAACGCCAACTCACCCCTTCCCATAATCGTAGCAGACGGTCGCGCGCCCGGCGAGAAGCTAATCTCGCTCAACACGACCGTCTTCGAGTTTACCCCCTGGGAAATGGGATCCTTCGACCCGCAACTCTACGGCTTCGCCCCCCTCCGCTACACGGGCTCCAATTTCCTCAATGGCCGCCTCTCCAACAGCGACCCCTGCGTCCGTGGCTTCGATAACGCAGGATACGTAATGGCTACTTCGTCATCACTCTTCAACACGTTTCTACTGAATATTGGAAGTGTAGATGTGCCTACGGTATTGAAAGATGTTATTACGAAGGTATTGAACAGGGTGGGCCAGAAGCAGGAGGATATCGCGGATTGGAGTCCTAATCCTTTCAGAGGGTGGAATGTTGCTAAGAATCCTAATGCGGGAACTAAAGCTCTTACCCTTGTGGACGGAGGCGAGGATTTGCAGAATATACCAGTTCACCCGCTTATACAACCGGAACGTCACGTTGATGTTATATTCGCTGTGGATTCCTCGGCGGATACATTAGGGGCCGGTCCCAACTGGCCGAACGGTACAGCTTTAGTAGCGACTTACGCCCGGTCGAAGAACGCAGACGTACAAAATGGTACAGCATTCCCCGCCATCCCCGATCAAAACACCTTCGTCAATCTAGGATTAAACAAACGCCCCACCTTCTTTGGTTGCTCCACCAAAAACAACACGGGCCCTACACCGATAATAGTATACATACCCAACGCCCCCTACATATACATGTCCAACGTATCCACCTTCGTCCCCACATACAGCGACAGCGACCGTGACGCCATGGTCCGAAATGGTTATGTTGTCGCTACGATGGGTAATGCGACTGTGGATGCGGAATGGCCTGCTTGTGTTGGTTGTGCCATTTTGAGTAGGAGTCTTGAAAGGACGAAGACGGTGCAGCCGGATGTTTGTAGCAAGTGCTTTCAGAGGTATTGTTGGGATGGGAAGGTTAATTCTACGGTTCCGAATCCGAGTTATCAACCGCAGTTGATTTTACCGAATTTGAAGATTGAGACTAAGGGTGATGGTGGGGGGAAGAAGAAGAGTGCGGCCGTGGGGATGGGGGTGCCGATGGTGGTTGTTTTGGGGGCGGTGGGGGTGGTTGCTGGATTGTTGGTTTAGGTTAGGGGAGATGTGATATTGTGCATGTGTTTTGCATTGTGACGGCCGCATGCGGAAAATCAGTTGGATACGATCTTGGATGTAAAATCAACCCTATGTGTGATGGAAATGTGCGAAGCGCTTTTAGCTTATTAGCTTTTGTTTGGCGCGAATCTTCCGCGAGCATTGAGGATTCTATTTCCAACTAGATCTGAATGCGATGAAGACTTTTTGGGTACATCTCTTTCTCTTGTGAGATGTCAAATGTTCCCTCCAATTACTGCTATCCCATTACAAATCCCAAAAAGGCAATAAATGCTGGACCCTGCATAAATATTCCCCGTCCCATTACCAAAAAAATCACTTCCCACAAACTCAACACCACCACAACACCAAAGACAATACTCTTCTCTCCCCGCTACCAGACATGGCAAATCCCGCTCTTACCCTCCCACCCGTCCTCTCCACCCCCGAATCCCACGTCTTCGAAGATCCAACACTCACCGTTGAAGTTTCTTCCCTACCTAGACTGTCAGATGAGCAAATTGCTATTACTTATGAGATTGAGAGGACTGTGAGGGAGATTAGGGAGGGTGGATGGAGGAGGGTGGCGCTGCAGTTTCCTGATGAGATGTTGGTTGATGCGGTGAGGGTGTATGGGGGGCTGAGGGGGGGTTTAAGAATGCGGAGGGGAAGGAAGAGGAGTCACAGTGGAGCGCAGCAGGTGAATGGGGAAGGAGAATACAAGGGATTAGAGAAAGATATGACGACGGTAGGGAATGGGTTAGAAAAAGGCGTAAACGGGTTGAGTCTGGAGAATGGACATGGTGGGGATTTGGAGGAAGAGGTTAAGCTTTGTATACTTGCGGATACATCGTACGGGGCATGCTGTGTGGATGAAATAGCAGCGGATCATGTCGATGCAGAAGTGGTGGTACATTATGGAAGGTCTTGTTTATCACCCACGGCGAGACTACCAGTTATATATGTTTTTACAGAGAAGAGCTTGGATATTGATTCTACGGTTGATGCGTTCAAGACGACGTATCCCAAGAAAGATGAGAAGGTGGTACTTATGGCGGATATACCGTACTGTACGCATATATCCAATATACACCAACGGTTGAAAGACGAGGGTTACACGAATGTATTTGCCACGGAAGTCCTACACAATCCCTCGAGTGCCTTACCAAATAGAACCGTTCCAGAAGAAGTAGGCTCAAACATGGACAACCTGCAAGCATACGCAATCTTCCACTTAGGTCCCCCACCAACAGCCCTCCTCCTAACCCTCTCATCCCGCGTCTCCTCGGTCCACATCCTCGACCCCACCTCCCCCTCTCGCTCCTCCAGCACCATCCCCCTAAACTCCTCCTCCGCCGCCCTCCTCCGCCGCCGCTACGCCCTCCTAACAACACTAGCCACAGTCCCCATCTTCGGCATCCTCATCAACACCCTCTCCGTCCGCAACTACCTCTCCATATTAAAACACATACAAGATATGATCAGTTCCGCAGGGAAGAAATACTACACTTTTGTTGTGGGGAAGGTGAACGCGGCGAAGGTGGGGAATTTCGCCGAGGTTGGCGGGTGGGTTGTCGTGGGGTGTTGGGAGAGTTCGCTTGTGGAGGGGAGGGATTTTTATAGGCCGGTTGTTACGCCATACGAGTTGGGGGTCGCGTTGATGGGTGATGGGGAGAGGGTTTGGGGTGGGAGGTGGAGGAGTGATTTTGAGGGGTTGTTGGAGAAGGCGGAGAACCGGAGTCCTGAAGGGCGGGGGAGGAATGTAGCTGCTGAGGAGAGTACGAGTGGGAACGACGGAAACGTGAGTGATGAAGAGGATTCAGCGCCGCCTGAGTTCGATCTGCGGACAGGTCGATATATATCGCATACCCGTCCCATGGCGCTCCTAAATGGTTCATCTCCTGCCCATCCCTCTGCTTCCTCTGACGCCAGCAAAGAAGCTTCTACTTCTCTTATCAAAAGAGCGAATGGTGATGTTGCGCAGATTGGAGGCGTTGTATCGCCCGGAGCCGAGTTCTTGAAAAGTAAGAGAACTTGGCAGGGTTTGGGTAGTGATTTTGAGATAGCTTACGAGAATGAAGGAGGTTTGATCGAGGAGGGGAGGAGTGGTGTTGCCAGGGGTTATAGTGATGGGACTGATGGGAGTCGGCGGTAGTTCTGCTTGAAATGAAACATCGTTTACACTCTTTCCTGTTTACCTCTTCCTCTAAGACTTGAGTTGTACATAATAGTCAGTCTTGAAAGGCTGAGGCGACCATAGTCCTTACGTTCTTGGAAGCCGGGGAGAGCTCATGATAATAGACCATCTAAATCCACCTAGGTATAATGAAAGTTAATTTGGTATATCCATCTACTTATGTTATACAGATTCTACTTAGAGGCGGGAGTCTTTAGTATATTGATTTTGTTCCAGTATAGCTAATATTATAATTGTAGGTCAGGACTTCGGCGATTGCTCATCCGGCCTTCAATAAGCATGAAGAGTAGAAGGTCAAGTTGCACAATACAGAATTGATCTGAACTGTTTTATAGTAATAGAACCAGGAGGAAGACGTGAGATGAAAATGCTAGGCTGTGATATCATGAACTTGATCATGAGGTTGAATACCTAACAAGGCAACTCCCCCAAAATTTATTAAAGAAGCACGCAATTTCAGCATCGGTATAGGTACCATTGCACGTCCAACTTTTTCAAAGAAAAAATCTCTCCAACTTCAATCTTACTCACCCATAAACTCGAAACCAAGTACATTATTATTATTCAACGGTCTGTGATTCAGGATCGGCCCCAGCCACAACCAAAGTCTTGGCAAACGATTTTCCAGCGGGCGAGACTGCCGGCCGGGATTCAGAGCCGCCAATCAGTGCCAACGACACACGACCTCCAGAGGGCGTAACACCAAACCTTCAACCTGCGATAACCACGTCAAACCCTCCTCTATCCACCCGCCCACTCACCCACACGCTCAATCATTCTTCCAAAGGGAAAACGACAAGTGCAACAATACCTGGGCCTTTTATTCATACGTGGGAAACGCTGTATGCAGTTTAGGAATCCATGCAGTCTACGTCGTGAAGACTGTCTTGGTGCTGTGGAATTGGCTGAGAGATTTAAAAATATTGAGGGACTTGTCACCGGCACCAGCGCTGTTATATGCACGAGAACATCGTCTTCGCTCGCGAACACTACAAACGAAGGACGAGCGATCATGCCGGGTTTATTGGCGGAGGAGGCGAGTCCTTTCTGGACGCCGGAGTTCTCTATTTCGTCGTCTTCGTCCTCCGGCACTATCTTCAAATCACCAATCCAAGCACAAGAAGAGGAATTACCACAGCAAAAGGAGAGGGAACTCTCACTCTTTGAGCGGGTGGTGACTACGCACCCACCCATTCTCGAATCGCTCCTCTCGCAAATACCGACGAGGTCTATCTTTAACCTCCACCAATCTTCGCGCTATCTACGACAATTTCTAGAATCATACCCACTCGCATGGAAAGCACTATCTTTTCGCCTACCGCAACCTGCTGTCTTCCCCGGATCACCTGGGATAGAAACACCGGATAGGGAAAGGCAATCAAAACAGTATTCTTTGGATGCTCTATTAATCAGTGTAGTCATACCGCTGGCGACACGGTTGAAGAGCTTGGATTTATGCAATACCGCCGTCTCGGGCGTCGCGCTCGTATCAAAAGTCTTACAACCAAGGATAGGAACGCTAGAACATCTGAGTGTGAGGGGTTGTAAGAACGTGTCTATAAAATATCACATAGTACCTTTCTTGCAGTTGCATTCGCCGCATCAACATCCTTGGGTGGAGAAACTAGGGCTGAAATCGTTGTACACATATCGGTGTCGACACCACAGACGGAGACCTTATTTACCTTCCTCACTGGCGAGACGGGATTCAGACTCGGAACCTACGCATGAACTCATTGAGATATGCCATCAACTCGGCATTTGGACCGATACGGCTTGGTGTCCGACACCCGGAGCAAGATGTTACCGACGAAAGGATTACCATGGCACGAGAGCTGCACCCGGAACACTGGAAGTCTGGGTACCATTCGATAGGCTATGGCGCAGTGGGAACAGACTTGGTTCCCGGGACGAGTCGCATACTGGTGGCAAGAGGAGACATGGTATATTGTGGGAAGATCTGGAAGGTGGACATGATGGTGAAGCATTGGGAACGGACACAGATGGTGAGGGCAAATATCTCCCTGCGCATCTGAGGAGGAGTCACAAGATCTTCGTGGAGGATATCAAGTGTGATGAATGTGGTGAGGCGATACTGGAACGTTGCGAAACTTGCAGTATCAAAATGCATTGTATGGGCTGTAGGAAGACGCTTTGCGGTTCTTGCTCATTCAATCGACCTATACCACGGAGGAGGGCAAAGGTACGGCATTTCCCCACCTTACTCGGCAATGCAGGACTACCGCAATCATCGCTGCAATTCTCGTACCTGAATAACTCGACACCATCCACTCCATCTGCTTCTCAGACTAGACAAGCGGAAGGAAAACGTGATAATATCAAATTCTGGTGGGCGCCCGGCGCGTCCCGCTCTCCAAACCTGATGAACGAACTCCCACCTGGAGATGACTCCGACGACGATGACGATCTTCAAACGAATATTAGTCATCATCAACTACCACCTGCGCCATCTGTACCACTCAAGCTGGACATGTACTGGTGTTGCATAGAACCTGTCTTTTCCGGTGGAGGTGGTGTCACATTCCTCGGTCCTTCCCTACACGGTCCCGCCCACGATCTCATCCGCGCTGTTCCCCTCCCCAAAACACGCCAATATGAGGATCCGGACTTTGTGCACACGTTTACGAATGTGGAAGCAGTGGCTGGTCTCAAGAATGGGAGACTGTACGAAGAAATCTGCGGTGGGGAGGTGGATGTGCAAGATTTACTCGTACGCGATCATCTCGATTTGCAGGAACGAACATGTCCGCGCAGTCTCTGCACAGCGTGTTGGCGTGGTTTCAGGTGGAAAGTGAACTGTCGTGGTTGTAAGCGCGCGCTGTGTCGTGAGCACGACTTTCGCAATCTTAAAGTTAGGAAATGTGGGTATAGGGATTTGGGTCTTGAGAGGGAATTTGCTAGGAATCCGCCTTTGGTGCCTAGGGTACAAAGTCGGAGACGTGGGTTTGAAGATTTGAGGATACCGGCTTGGAGGGGCAGGGCTAAGGAAGTTACCACAGCTGAGGAGGACGATGGGGGTGGTGAGGAAATGAGAAGGGATTTCAGCGATGCTAGTTCTTCGGCGGAATCTTCGCAATTGCTTCTCGCGCCTGCGTCTTCACCTACCGATCGCCCCTCATCGATCAATAATTTCGACATGGCGCCTTTAAGTATGAACTCTAGTGTTTCTGACTTACCACTCCAATCTATCTCACGCCCCCGCTCATCAACATCACGGCAACGTTCCGTAAGTCTATCGGATTTGGACCGCGCGGACGCGACTTCAGGATCTGGATCTTGTACACCTATGCCTTCGTCATCATCTTCCTCTTCTTCGGCTATGTCACAGCGGAGGAGGGCACCGATGCCTTGCGAACCGGGTCATCCTGTTCAGTGGGAGGGGTGCGGTAGTTATTTTTGTCAGCAGGTGAGGCCGGTGGGGGATTGTAGACTTAGGTGTTCGGCTGTGTTGAGGGAGTGTGGGGAGTGTGCTGTGCTAGTCTGTGAGGTATGTATTTCTCCTCCTCCATCCATTCTAACTTATCAAACCTCGGTCAATGCTAACGCATTTATCTCATCTAGTTCTGCATACGCACGCACACACCACTCTGCACTTGCTCCTACTGCAAATCAAACTACCACTGTCCCACCTGCGCGACAAAATCTACCGTTTCTGCTCGTTGTAGACGCGACGCGGAAGTTCGCGCTGTGGAAGAGGCGAGGGAGAGGGAAAGGAAGGTCAAGGAGAAGGAAATGGCAAGTAGGGAGGGGGCTGATGCCATTGCTTCTTCTGTGGGAGAGTTTTATGCAAGTCTTGCTATGGTTCAGTTGATGGATGAGCTTCAGGGGTTGGTTGCGGATGGTGGTGTTGATGAGGGGGTTGTGGATGAGCTTGAAGATACTGAAATCACGAGCATTGGTGCTAGTGTTGGGGGCATAACGGTTGTGGAAGCTATGGCGGCGGAGGTGGATGAGATGATGGAGCAGATATTGGAGTATCAGGAGCTGGCACAGGGGGATGTGTGATCACGACTTTCTCACGATACGGTATGATACGCCAAAGTTTGTAGCGGGATTTGCGAGTGGAATTTTCTGTCGGATTTAGCATGTGTGTCTGTTGTTTGTGTTGTTAGCATTTACGGCTATCGGGAATGTCAGAGTTAGAGTCGAGATCGAGGGTGGTATGTATTCCGTTTTTCTTATTTGTGTAGCACACCATGAAGTTGCAACGGTGATGAAATCATTATGTTGGCGTTGCAGCGGAGAAACACTGCTTTGGCATTCTACGCCCAGTACAGACGCACTCGTAGCGAATGCTGCAAAGCAACCATAAACTCTTAATTTTCAGGTATAACAGCTCTTGAATAATAATACGTAGCTATAGATCATCACTCGAGGTTTTGTAAACAAAGATCAGTTGATTTGCCAGCTCTGGGGTGCTCAGAAAATCTAGAGCCTGAGGATTCTAAATATATATCCGTATTATCTCCCTATGCCTAAGGAAATATAGGAGAACGAAAGATATTCTCTACTCTAGAATATTATGTAGAAGAAGTGCTTCCACAATGATCCGTTTTACATTCGCAAGTGTCTCGGCGATATCATTGAAGTGCGAGATTACTGAAGCTTTGGTACACTTCTCGTAGATGAGCTGGGGAATGCTTCAGTGCGTAATTGTCTGGGTAATACTGAACTCTTAAGATTTCTATCTAATGCTTGAATCCTATACAGTTGCCTTTATTAGCTTAGGAAATTCCTGAGTATATCTACTATAAACAACCCAGAGCCATACTGCGTAAAAATCAGTGTATTACGTTTCCTTGATGAACAACGAGTTGAAACTTAAATTGCCAGACATGAAAGCCACTATATTCCTCGGGAACCGTAAGTTACACGACACAGTATCTAGAGGAAAGTACCAGTACCCCGCGGAGTAGTTGGTCACGTTTTCCAGCTTATCCGTGGTGTCTATCTAATCATAAACTCCTCCAGAGGTGCTCTAGTAGGATCCTCTACCACCTCTCCGTCCATTATACCATGAACATAAACCTCACAAAGAAACCTCCAAAGACGTCTTTCGTTCTCATCTTTCCCAATCACCCTCAATACCAACGGCACTTCTCCCCCAGTTAGAACGACAACCACATCTCCCTCCTTCACGCCCTCATGCCCAAGCCCAAAGTACCACTTCTCAGTGACAAACATATCTTTATCTTCTATAATGGTACCTATATCCCTTGAAACTAAGCCCCAAGCAGATAAAGGTAGATTACTGCAATCGCCTGAAGAGTGATGCAGCCCCCAATCAGAGAACGCTGTAAAAAACTGAGACCAATACTGCTCATTGATGCGAGGGGAGAGAGCCGAACGATCTGCGGTCAGTGTGCGGAAATACGCTACCCAGGATGATTCGTTGCCAAAGGGATATGTCTCCGAAGGAATGATACTCGCTGCTAATTCCCGAAGAATGCTCTCGTTGACAGAGACCGAGCCGTCTTCTCCAGCACCCAGCAACGACTTGATTGGAAGAACCCGTGAAATGATATCAAACTGTGAACCTTCCAGCCCAATCACATCGGAACTTGCAGTGATAGTAACCTTCGGTGTCGATGTTCCAGCCGCTTTAAATAGATACCTAGGCTTGAACCGGTAGTACCGTTATATAAATCCGCCCCTATACTTTAGAAGCGACCAATCCGGGGTATAGGATAGGAGCGCTAGCCCCGAATCTGATTTATATCGAAGGACGATAGCAGAGAGAACTTAAAGGTTAGTGTAGATACTTAGTATTATTTTAGAAAAGTTAGTGTAGACCTTTTTAATAGAATTATTATAGTCGACTTTGATCTAGGTTCTAAGAGCTTTATTTGTAAGTCCTTAAAGAGTATAGATTTTATTACGGGGGTTAGTAGCGTTCCTGTCTCGGTAATCTAAGAAGAGTCTTAAATCTAAATCCTCTAGGTACTTATCTTAGGCGCTTGTATTATAGAAAGATACCACCTACTAATATAGGTTAGATTAGCTGTTGCGGCTAAGAAACGGAAGAATCCAGACCTAGTTATTCGTTGAAAGGCAAGGCGTATTTTGTTAAAGTCTAGAGATAAAGTCCCGTAAAGGACTGTGACCGTTCTAGCGACAACTATTTCTTGGACAATCCATATTCGAACGAAATAAGGCCGCTCAACTAACAGTTGCACGGCTGCTTGTCGTTCCGCGGCCTGAGATGATCCGGAGCGCCTATCCATGCCAGGACAGAGGTCGCGTTCGAATAGATATCTCTCATTAGCAAGACTTGGTGTGATTTTCCCGCGTTGTCCATTTGATTGATGCAGATTGCGTCGACCCAAAGCTTTCTTGGCTGATTAGTCTCTTTGTTGTCAGAACAAATCTGTTGCAAAGCTGCGAAGAGAGTTTGTGTGACTGGAAAGGATTCATTGTTAAGTACTATTTGCGCCGATAAGTTTGGCGTTCCCCAGGCGTAAGAAAGGGCATCGTAATCCGGTTTGTCGCGCAAATCGTACGTGGCTACGCTCCCGTGGATGGATTCAACGCCTTTTGAGTCGGAGTGTAGAGAGAGCTGAAGCAGCCGAATGATGGGCTGGTCTGCAAATAGAGGAAGCTGTTGATAAAATATCATTGTCAATAAATGGGAACGCAAGGATTCATTCCTGTCCTTCTGGGTCACGTCGCAATTCTTATACCTTTTACGAGAGGACAAGGCTGAGAAGCAAACTTACATGAGAATCATGCCCCTCAGTACGCTGCGATGATTGGGGGTAATCCATGGTTTCCGGGTGATAGTGGCTGCCTTGGATTCGATATTTGGACAGATGTGGAATCGGATGCGCCTTACACGAAGGCTGAATCAGACACAACGCCCTAATTAGAGTTGGTATTTCGTTGTTATTGACTAAAATAGTTAACAAACTCGTCAAACAACGTTGATTAACGTTGATTAATATTCTTAATAGTGTATTAGACCCTCTACCTTAGGCTATATTATATATCTGAAGTATCTTACCCCAAAAATATATACCCTTTAGAAACCTTATTTATGGGTATATTAGACCGAAAGAATCTTTTCACCTTGTTTTTTTCTAAGATTAACGTACTTCACTAGCTAGTGCGCCATACTAGCGAGTGCGCCAGCCCCACCAAACGCCTTGATTAAAATAGTATGTATCTCAACCACAACCTAATCTATTATAATTATATATACATCAATTAATACGCTGATATCCAGGGCACGTAGGAGCCTTATATTTAAGTGACCCATATAAGCTGTATTTTGGTGGTGCCCGTTGCTGTACTTCTACCGGCCTACCTGTTTCAGCCTCTCTCTAGCTATTATCTACCCTATTAATCAACTCCTAGGCTTCAGCCCCTGTAAGAATACCTCTTTTTACTAAATATATACGCTTCTGTACCCTCTTTTATCTTTAACGTTGGTTCTTAGCTAAAAGCCTCTTATTTTAGCTTACAAGTAGTACAGCGCTATGTATAGCTATCTAGCAACTATTAATAAGCTAGTTAAGAGCCTAGTCTAACGGGGAAGGAGGGCTCTAGGTACGTCGCCGTCGCTTAAAATACTACTTAATAAGCTCTACTTAATGCTCTAGCTTAGCTATGTTGTGGGGTATCGTGGTTGTATAGGCGTCTTGTAGTTGTAGCTGTAGTAGTAGTATCTAGACTAGCGTATAAAGGATTAAAAGTACACGTTCTAGGTTATATAGGATAAGGCCTATTACTATAAAGCCGCTTTGTATATTGCGCTTATATAGTGCTATAGCCCGTACTTGCTAGTATAGGAGTAAGAACTCCTACTTATTAATATAGTTAACGCTAAGGCCTATTTTTACCTTAATAAGGCTGCCGTACGATCGCTTAAGAGCTGTAAAGCAGCTGATATTAAGTAGCTAAAGGAGATAAGATAAATACGCTAGTATATAGAGTATAATAATCCTATACTCTAGGTAGTATTAGTCGAATTCAGGCGTAACGTGGCTGCTATAGCTATCAAGTATCAAGAGCCTATACGTGCCAACCGTACGGCTCTTAGTATACTTATTAAAGACGTGTTCAAGCTAGTGTAGCCTGATTATATTATTAGTCCAGCCGTTCTCGCTAATAGTACTTGACTAGTCGTGTGGTATAAGCCTATCCTAATACTAAGCTGCCTAATATATTACAGCTTCAAGTATAATAAGCGGCGGCGTTGCAAAGCCGTCTACCCTAATTACCTCAATAACTGTAACCCATTCACGGTTCCCTAGTTGTACTATTCTAGGCCTGCCTTACCTATCTATACCCGTAACCACCTTTACTATTATAACCACCCCTATCTAAAAGCCCGTCTCGTTAAAGTTATAGATATCCTTATCTAGGATACCGTACTCTATAATTATCGATTATACGCGTTGAAACCAGGCTCGAATTAGCTCTAGATCTTCGCATTTAGCTCGCTGATAATTGTACTTATAATTATATTTGGTTTTAATTCTCTTATCGCTATTGATAAACTAGGTTAGCCAGTTCTTGCCAACTGGGCCTAATTTACCGCGTTGACCGAGTAAAAGGGCTGCCATTTACCCTACGGCCTTAAGTCTTGGTGGTATACCGCGTCTATTTATTGATAGGATCTGTTATACAAGGTATTCTTCTTCGGTAAGGGTAAGGAGGCGATTTATAGCGGTAGAGCCGTATTATGATCGAACTCCAGCTAGACGGCGTTAGAGGGTATCTTGGGGGACGTTATAGGCTTTTACAGCGGCTTGGTAGCTTGAAAATTGGCCTTTTTAATAGGCTTGAATAGCTAATTCAAGCCTACCTTCTTGATAAGAAGCTGCTTGCTGTGGTGGTGGTATTATCTAGAGTAATAAGAGATGGACGCGTCGCGTTTGATGGGGCTGGCGCACTCGCTAGTATGGCGCACTAGCTAGTGAAATACGTTATATTTGTTAAGATTATATACTAAGCGTATTATATACCTAGATAGGCTAGTATAACGGCTGGAAGTATTCTTAACGTTAATTAACGACTACCAACCCTAGCCCTAATCTCTCATCTCAAGACGAGAGGCAAGCAATCTTCTTGGCTTCCTGTTTTGGATGCAGGATCCCGTCTATCGAAAAATTAAGAGGTAAGGTGTGGAAGAAGAGTGTGTACAGTTATCCTTTTTATGCAAAGTTCCAACCCACAGCTGCACAGGCTGGTATGATGAACTGTCGGCCCGCAAAAACCATTTCGTGGGGTCTGCACCCAAATCCTTTCGCAATATACATTATTTTCGCTACAAGAAGGTTTATGGCTGAAGAATTGAGATTCTGCCCCCCTATCCAGATACTTTCTAACGAGAAAGTCAAGCTGATCCGTTTGCTGTATGTGCAAACTGGGGCTACTAGAGCATAATATTTCCTAACACCCGACTATTTGAGTCAGTCTGCTTGCCATGCCTCAACGTATTTCGAACTTTCATCCTCGCATCCCGAAATTTACGCACACATGACTCCCGGTCCCTTCGCGACCGAAGAAGAATTCGTAGAATTCTTTATCGAGGGAATGTCCAATACATTTGATGAAATGCTAACTTACGCCATCATCGACAAGACACAGCCTCCTTCCGCAGAAGACGCTGATGGGGAACTCGCGGGCATGATATCCTACATGTTCACATCCTCAACGCACTCAAGCACCGAAATTGGCTTCGTCATCATACTCCCGCCATATCAGCGAACGCACGTCACGACCAATGCCGTTGGACTCATGTTGCAGCGTGCTTTGAACACACCCCAACAGGGCGGCTATGGTTTGCAAAGAGTGGTCTGGAATGCGAGTTCCGTGAACAGTGGCTCGTTCAAAGTCGCGGAGAGAATGGTTTCAACTATGAGGGTACTTTGAGGTGGAGTCGGTGTGCGCCTGGTGGGAGAGTGATCGGTAAAGTAGGCAATGGTCGTACTGCGCGTAAAAGAGACAATGACCAGGATGTATGGCGAGATAGTTTTATCTTGAGTCACTGCTGGTACGACTGGGACAGCGTTGGGAGTGCTAAAGTTCAAGCTGCGATGGATAGATAACCAGCCATCCGTGTTTAGATCGTCGTTCCCCTTTCGCGACTGTTGCAGTGTGATTGCCACCAATACCTTATCATGCGGTAATGTTTGCAAGGCTTTACTTAAAGCAATATTAGGAAATAGGGATTTTGGATTGTACCGGCTTCTATTCATATGTGCGTATTGTATATTTGTATTTTAGCGAATGATATGGTTTTATTGTTTGAGGCCTTAGGGCGTTGTTGTAGTGGGTGAGGACTGAGGTATGCGTTCCATCAAGTGCTTGAGATTGGACTCGCGAAGCCCAATTGAGCGGGTATACGAAGCGGTAAGTCGCTCTACCCGATTTTGAATCAGGTGGTATGGAAAGCGGATTGCGTGGGACGGGTACTGGTTGAAGTGGTGTTTGTTCTCCCTCTTGCTTTGCTTTCGTTTCCGTTTCTTTCTGTCTTCGTGTTTTGGTTGTTTGCTACCTCCAATTTGGCTTTTGTTATGCGGGTCGTGGCGGCCCATTGGTTTCAACGGCATTCCCGTATGCTGTACCCGCACCCGTTCGTTGACGGCTTTTCTTTCAGAAGTATTGTTTGCGACGGGTATGGCGAACTTCTCCCGTGTCATCTTACTGTGCTTTGGGCAAGGCTGGAGGTCTTGTTGTGCGTACTTATTCAATCATTCCCCCAGTCTCTATCTTTTCCTCCTTCATCTCATTTACGACTCTTATCATCTCATTTTTTGTTTCTTTTTCTCCCCTCCTTTCTCTTTTCCCTATATATGTACAACCTCTTCCTTTTTCCCATCTTATATATATTCGATTCAACACCACAAGCATTTATCTCTCTATATATACCCACACGAACGAGTATAGTGCTCTTCCTTGAACAGTTTTCCGTGCATTGGAAAGCTCTACATCCTGCCGTCGCTGAAGAGGCTGTTGTTAAAGACCTCAATTGGTTCGTGTTGCCGTGTGGGAACAATGTGGAACCTCCAAAAACGTCCTCCCCATTGGGCAACCAGAGCATACTTCATAAGAAATACGACAGCTCGATTGACATCACATGGTACGCACTGCAGCTGAGAATGATGACTAGCGTCTGTGTCGTCGAAGGGTCCCTTTAGCGAAGCTGATATCGTTGCCTGCACTGTCTCCTAACAAAGACAGAGCCGAGTTTCGTCACATTCCTGAGGTAGCTCTCTATCTTCACGATATACATGACTTTGCTAATCTCACATTTTCAGCTTTTGCCAATTCTATATATATATCCACATCAGAACGCCCCCAGCAGGTGCCACTGGCGGCAGGGAGGACTTGCAGAACCTGCTTGGTGAGCACATGGTGCGAATTTTTGTCGATTTCATACTGACATGCACAGTATTCTGGCCATTTCAAGCATTCTCTGATTACGGCACATTTCCGTTTCTTGAGAGAGGAACAAACAGTGCTCATCATGAAACCAGAGTTGTATTCTGGGCAACCTACCAAGAGCCTTCGAACTATGTCATCGATACTAGTTACTCCTTTATGGCCTACGCCAAAAGAACGGAATACAATGGCAAAAGCTATTAGGGAGATGTTGTTACACTTCCAAGACCCGGCTTATCAAATTCCCTCACCTGAAAGCGCCTTGAAGCTCCTTAGTTAGAAGATTTTGGACGGTGGTAAGTACGCACAGATTCAACAATATCCGAGCGTTACTAATAATTTCCCGGAACATAGGCTAGAGAGATGTTTGGAAGGCCTGAGGATCCAGATCCTAGCTTCAGTGCCGTGAGTTGTGGTTCGAGAGGGAGCATGAAGAACTCAAACCCCTTCAAGTATCCTCGCCACTTACGAAGATCTTGCCATGGGGTATCCTCGAGACACAGTAGCTTTCCTCAATGTTGCCAGTCTGACCGCTCCCATCAGTGGAGCTAACTCAGACGTGCAACGATATCTTGACTATTTTAGCCATGCTTGCAAGCTGGTATCGTTACCATGTGGGAGGCCATTTGTTATCGCATCGAGAATCCACAAAGCTCTAGGACAGTCAAAGGCAGAGTGCCACTGGTCATGCCGCCTTGTACGTATTTGGAATCTGCAAGGTCAAGACAGGTCGTCGAAGCTAATATGGATGCGGAAGCAGAAGGAGTACTATGCCAACCACGAGGACTTCAACTAAAAAGCATTTCCATGGTTTCCAAAGACGATCGCTCAAAGCTGCTGCTGGTATTGGCGCCTTGTACCTCCCAAAACCAACGTGTGACGAACAAGCTTGTACTGTGTGGCAGCCAGAAGGAACAACAATGATAAGGACAACGCATGGGCTGCTGCTCGCAGTGTACTGGAAAAGAGAGTTCGAGGCAAGTGAGAAAATCTCTTATGAGAAGCTAGTACTAATGCTGTGGCAGCACCTTTTCCTGACTCATCATCTTTGTGCTTATGAAAGCGGAGCGTTTCATTTCTGGAATGTTATGGCTCATCGGCATTTGAAGTTGAAAGAAAGCCATGCTCCTAGTCACGGCCAGCGAAAGGTAAACGTGAGTTTTTGACCACCTTGCTGAATGAGTACAAGCTCCAAAGGTATCTTGGCCTCGCCGTGCATTGGAAAAGCCCAGGAGTTGCGAAAGAGACAACACGTCAGATGGATCCGATCGAATGACAGAATTTCTGTACTAATTGCAAACAATGGAAGCCCATTGCCCACTTCGCTGGCCAAGGACGTGGATCCAAGAATAAGATCGTTAATCATTGCTTTCGCTGCCGCCGGAATTTTCAGAAGGCAACCGAACTTGAACTTGCAGAGGTTCAGGCAAGGCACTGCATGCATTATGCTGGGAAAGGCTTTGGTCGGTATTCTCATCGAAGCTTGAACTCATCTCAAGGTGGAGCTGGATTGCTTGAGCCTGCGAAAGTGAAATCCAAGCTTCGGAAGAGACAGGAACAGATATGTCACGAACTTTGCGAGTTGCAGATACGGACTCTAGCATAACTTCAACGTTATGCTTTCTGCGGCAGTGGAGGAACAGCAATTTTGTGGCTCAGAGAAGAAAGACTGTATCAATGAAATCTATTGTCCTGCCAAAGGCGTGCAATACTTCGCGGCTCAAGTAACCACAAACTTGACCAATCACCAAGTCTTATGCGAAAAACACCTTCCTAAGCTCTTCAAAGCATGGAATTCAATGGAAGACTCTGCAACGTTTTGGCAAACATTCAACGGCTTGTTTTGGTCACGCCAGAAGAGCTTGCTTGGATCACAAAAGCACCAGAAAGCTGCATTAACTGCAATGATGGGGGATGACGCAGCCATGGCTACGTGGAGCTGACCCTCTGGAGCGGAAGCAGGCCACACCGATGGCTCCGCGATCTCAGCGATATCGCGATGCTATTCGGCAGAGGGAGAATAGCCCAGAGTTTGTCGCCGACGATGCTGATAACAAGGAGTTCAAACCTTGCCTGGAGCCTGACGATGAGTCCGAGGACGATACCGAGGCAGATAATGAGCCTGCTCTAGAAGAGGAGGTTCATGAGATCACCTCACATGGGCGGATCCTCGATAGGATCTACGGCACAGAGGAGGAGAAGGTGCTTGGCTGTCAAAAAAACCCCGGTGGACTATTGCTGGGCTACGAGTACAGATCCGCCGGTGATAAGACCTGTAAGAGATTTGATTCTTCCCAGCTCTGATGTGGGCCTTCCTTCCTTGACTCTTTACGGCACTAATCACCGAATGCTACTTTCGCACATCCAGGCTATGATTGTGTGAGGTGCTCTCTGTCTGCTTTCGTTGCCGCAGGAATTACGTCCGTGGTTGCTCGCACTCATGAACTCTATTGCATGGCGGAGGCTGGGCTTGCTACAATGGTCGGACGAGGATATTGTTCCCTGGCTTGGATTTCGCAGTGATGGTCTTATGGCGCCGTGCTCGTACGTGGGAGGGAATCAGTACGAGATTCAGTCAGGCTAGATTTCAGCATCGCATGTACTTCGATCCTCCCATGAATGTAGTAGTCGCACAGGTAGTATCTGAAAAAGTCTCTCATCTCATGGGACGATTCTACGGGTATCAGATGGAGGCCAAACATTATGGCTACCCCATACGATCTTTTGCGCGCTTTGCCCAAAGAATCGTTTATGCATCATTGGAGAATATGAAGAGAGGATGGCAGATTGATTTTTCGGGTCGGTCGATATATCTATATACACAACCTTTGGGTGACGAAGGTGTTCGCGTGCTTGGGAGTAGATCGAGGCGCTTGCGAACAATGTACTTCCTGGCCAATTTTTCAAGTTCCCAGCAGATTTTTAGGCAACCACCCAGACTATTTCTAAAACCGCGCTTTAACTTCAATACCTTATATATCCATGCTCTCCATCCAAGATCAGCATTTCCAATATCGTAACACTCAGTACCGTTTCATGAACGAGTGTGCGGAGCAAAATCCTTTGAAGAAAAGTTCGCCTCGAGCAAGTACGGAGATGCCATAGCTTGAACTACAGAACGTCTAACTCATCAGCCATGGGCTTATGGAATGGAAATCTCCAGAACAGCGTGGGTGATGTAATCTTCGATAGATATGTGTACCACGGTGTAAGTTTTTCTTCCTTCTTAACATTTGTGCGTAGTACAATTTCCGTTGCGATAATCCTTTCGTACCTGCCACAAGTCGTGCGTGTCATCCGATTCGGCAGTACCAAGGGAATCTCGATCTGGTCCTTCGCATTCGGAGCCTTAAAATGCGAATATTCAACTTGCCTATGCTCTTGTACTTTGTGCTCGTGCATGGCCGGATGATGGACCTCGTGAGCCTGTCTTGGAACTTATTGGTAACCATAGCCTTCGAGGTATTGCCGCAGCGGGTGCCGTCCTTGGTTTGGTACAGGTGGCGCTGCAATGGGAATGCACTATTATCACGTATGATCTGTAGTCCGCCAACTAAAAGTCTGTTAACATTATGCATCAGCACATTTTTCTTGGCGATGTCATCAGGAAAGGCTGGCATCACTTTCGTGATGTTTACGCATGCGCTCCTGTTTTTACTTCCGGCTATTGTTCTTGCTCTTCCAACTCCTTCGCCACGGGATTGGGACAACGAGATCTTTGCAGGGTTTACTGCCGTTTTCAACACCTGGTTTGCGCTAATCTTCAACATCGCTCAATTCGTCGCTCAAGTGCGTGAACGCAGCAGGTAATATGGCAGTCCAGGCGCCATAAGTCTCTTAGGATTGGTCTTACAAGCTGTCACATTGACAGTAGTGGCGATGCGGTGGTTTACTCGCCTCGGCAAGCCCAGCTCAGACGGAATACCTATGTCTTTCAGTGAATGGTATTGCTGGGGATTCATACCAATCAACTATATCATCCAGGCTGTTGGATGCTTAGTTCTTTTGGTGCTGTACACATAATTTGGCTACACCGTACGGAGCTTAAGTGGTATTGCAGAATCGAGACTGGGTTTGAAGGAAAGGATACCCTTACTTTGGTAGTTGTGGGCAGGGTTTCGATGCAGAAGACAGCCCGAGGACATTTTGGGTAAAATTACGCCTCAGAAAAAGGAGTAGTTATAGATATGTTCATCGCCTTGAATGTGAATGGAACTGCCGCCAATGTGGTGTACAGCTTTTCGTTTCCCCGGTTTAGAGTATTCTTGATCTAGTATGTAACATCGTATCCGTTGAATGGCAGAGTTGCAGTTTCTTTCAGATTGTTCTGGAAATCCTTCATTGCTTGTATATCTGGTATAGGCAATCGGAATCAGCAATGTGAGAACACGTATATTACTGATAAGCAATGACTCACTTTTGAATAAAATGACTTCCAACAACCAGCTACGAGCAAGGCGTGCGTGCTGTGACAACGAAATGCCTATTTGTGAAGACAAAGATTGTTGAGAGATCGTAAAAGTTTCTCCATCAGCCTTCCCTTAACTCCTCTTCTTCTTTTTCCAATTCCACTCAAGCTCCGAAATTTTTAGCAAACTAGGTGGAATACGCATAACCAACTTGTTATTGAAACCCTAACACCTTCCAATACAACCGTCAACAACACACTCCCTACCAAATCCAACACCCATGAATTCCACAAACAAAGAATGTCAGGATCAGGTAGATACAGTGGAAGATACGGCGGCGGTGGTAGATTATATGGCAGCGGTGGTAAAGGATATGGCAGCCGGGGCGGCGGGGGCCGTGGTTACAGCGGATATGGTAATGGAGCTGGAGCTGGAGCTGGGCACGCGGCAGGAGAGCAGAGTTCTGACAGTGAGTACGACTACACTGATGAATATGATCCAGCATGTCCTTAACATGGTCATTTGGCTCTGGTAATGGTGGTGGACACCATGGTGGACGTACGAGAACTTCACGTGTGAACCCTAATGGTCGACCGGGTTGCAAGTGCCATTACCGAATGATGTGAGGTACACAGTGATGTGGTAAATCCCGAGTTTGATTAACCACCAGATTCTGTGTGTAGTGCATATTCAGTCCGAGTGACCTTGGTATATAGTCGAAGCATATGATTTTGCTTTGCTTTCTTTACATTTGAATGTGTCAGTTACTCAGATCGTAGAATTCGTGGCACATTAATCCATTCTCCTCTCAAACCCCTCCCATACGCTCACTCCACTCAGTCAAAAGTGATCTTCTTCCCCGTAAAAGCCACAATCCCATCCCTACTCTTAGCAATCTTCTTAGCCTCCCAACTCGGATGCAACGGCCCCTCATCATCCTTCGCCAACCCCCTCTTCCTCACCCCATCCCTCCCAACCACCTTAACAGGGACAGCATTACTACCTCCAAAACCCCCATCACCCTTCCAACGTTCTCCCCTTCCTTTCTTCCAGGCCGGGCCATCTCCTTGGGCTGTAGCACCACGTTTAGCGTCCCAGCCATCATCTCTAGAATTTGCCTTAGGTTTTGCTGCTGGAGTACCATTGACGACGTGCTTTGCCAGTTTGCCGTGTTTCTTTTCCCAGATGGCTTGGCGGGCGCGTTGGCCGCGTCGATTCTTGCGGGGGGCGATGTGGTCTTCTATATCGCTTGGGGCGGACTCTGAGCCGGACCAGTAGCCTCCGTCGGCGAGGGATGGCAGGAAGGTTGATTTGGCGGACTTTTTGGCTCGGGCTGCTGCGACTGATTCCTTGGCGAGTCGAGTGGTCTCTTCTTTGGTGGTCTCTGTTGCTGTTTTGGAGGGTTTGGACTTCTTGGGTGGAGGGTAGTTGTCTTCGGAGGAGGAAGCGGAGTCTTCTTGTGTTTGAACTTCTCGGGCTCGCTTCGGTGGAGATGAGAGCGGAGGTGGTAGCTTTGATTCATTTGAAGAGCCGTTTTCTGGAGATTCCGCCGCAATTTCATCGAAGTTTGTGCCTCTGATAACACTGGTTCCTGCGGGTGGAGAAATGGAGCCGGTATCTGAAGACGCAACGGGCACGTGGGATGGTTCCTCTAGGGCGGTGGTTTGTCCGCCAGAAGAAGTTGGACGTGAATCGCTTTTTCGAGGTTGCTTGATGCCCAGATGTGACAGTATCATCCTTCGCGCAACCACGGCAGATTTGATTGGTCGCTCCATGGGGCTCGCATCCTCTGCTCTAATTTTGGTGTTAATCGTTGATGTGTCCATCTCGCCCGTATTTTGTTCTTGTGTATCTTCCACTTTCGTAGTGGAGGTGGGGAAGGACCGACGGTCTAGTGAGATTCCTTTCTCGATATGCTTCCCTGTTTCAGTATGTGCGGGGATATGTTCATGTTCGTTCAGAGCAGAAAGCCCCTTAGCAATCAGCTTTTGTTTTCCATTGTTTGGTATCTCATTTTCATCTTCATTGGAAGATGACGAAGCGATCCTGGCGTCAAACGCGGCATAATCTTCGCTGTCAAACTCCTCGTCACCAACACCGATCTTGAAATTTTTAACATCACTTTCAGAGCCCGATTCGCTGGCCAAGGTCACTTCAGAGTGGTCACCATTGTCTTCACTCTCTTCGGACATGGAAGATATGCTCGGTTTTCGTTTTCGTGCCGTATTCGCCTTCACCTTCTCCACAATCTGTTGCTTTTGGGCAGGTTTCTCTGCGACTTTTGGTTGTTTTCCCTTATTACCAGTAGCTTTCTCTTTGGGTATGCCTATTATGGACTTGATCGCATGTAAGATCTCTGTCATAGCTGCTTTCACTAGATTCGCATTATACATTCGCGCGGTAACATTACTGGTTGCGACATTGACAGGAATTCTAGGCGGTAAACGTGTCGTCGGAGACAGCAGATCAGACTCTTTTATACGTTTAGTTTTGAGAAGTGTTTTATGAAGGTGATGCTCTGCAGAGGTGGGTATATCGATTTGCTATTCCTCTTGAATCAACTTTCTATTCCTGATTTGGGATGGAATTGCCTACCTTCAATGCCAGAATCTCAGCCTCTATCCTGGCCATTTCGCCCTCGTCATTTTTTGCTTTCGCATCTTTCTCTCTTCTCCCCAATTTCTGTCGTTCGAAGCCTTTGGCAAGTCTTAGGTTTCGTGTAAGTTGCCGTTTTCCCAATTGAATCTGCCTTTCGAGCTCCTCCCGCTTCAGATCATCTTCTGAAGACTCAACTTTATTCACCACTACTCCACCTCGTTTCCGTTTCGACATTTTAATTTCTTAGATGTAGTCTGATTGATATGGCTTTGCGGAGGTTGGCTTTTTTTCTCCGCACTTTCATAGATTTTCAGGGTTCACGCACAGCCACGATGAATCTGTGGCGTAAGTATACTCGAACTTCATCTTGTAACCTAAAGACCGGCTTTAACCGTCATCAATTCACCAGATATTGTATTAGTGGTCAGATGATGCACCGTCAGAATGTGCGGAGCGGCAGGTCTTGTTGCTGGCTATTTTTGTAATCTTACCACCCACCTAGCTCCTGCACATTACCATTCCACTTCAACGTCGTTGCCCATGATATGAGCTTGAATAGAAATGGAGGAACGTCCTCCCCTCAGCCAGGTCCAAATGGAGCGCTTCCGAGCCACTCCAATGGAAGTGCTAAAGAGGAAAAGACATCAGATACAAAGAGGAATATGGGTAATTCGGAGTCAACATTAAAGGGCCAGGAGGAGCGTTATAAAGAGTTTGAAAGGTTAACACGACAGTAAGCACTCTGTATACCCTTAGCGTAACATTTATTATCCATTCTAACCTCTATTCACTATAAGCTATATAATACAGATACATTATGGCTGTACCAATCCACATTGCACCACGCCTACATGCTTCAGTTGCCATCAGCGCCTTACGAATGCCCCGGTCCGACGACCTACATTACTTACAGCCCGTACCTTGGCATCATTACTGGCAAGCGAAGAAGACCCGCACGCTGGATTATGTCCGCACGGATTCTATCCCCATGACCTTGAAGGCTTTGCGCAAGTCCCAGAGGAGGAGCTTGTTTCAGTGGTCCTAAAGCCTCAAAAGGCACCGGAGATTCGCATGGAGCAGAATGGGAAAGTAGTTGCAGGAATAACTGCGAAGAGTTCGCAAACAACACAGGCTGCAATTGTCAGAAAGGACAGACGGTCGCTGACTCAGAATTTGTTCGACACAAGGGCGGCTAAATCAGTAGGGTGGAAATCACCAGTCGAAGCATTGCAAGGTCTTTCGCAGAACGCGAGTTCCCTGGGTATGCCAGTTGATACACCGGAGTCGGGTTTTCGCGCATCTAAGGAGCAGACCAGATCGACAGCCACTATTGGCAGCATGGCGCGCGAGCAAGGCGCCTTGACAGCACACCGACTTGCCAATGGGAACATTAAGATCAGTGTCACATCCTCTTCTCAGAGACCTTCTGCCACTGAACATGTTGATACTCTCAACTCAATACCCGCAACAGCTGTACCTCAACGCTTTCTATGGGGAACACGACCTTTTTGGGATAAGCCCCTATCCAAAGTCGATATGGTTGCACTTCGACAGATCATGTCAGACAACGCTCACCCTCACAACAACAAGAATCTGACCATTGATGCACACTATGATATACTCCTTCTGCATGGCTTGGAGGGCCAGCGACACTCGTCTGAAGTGCAATCGAGAGTGCAAGAGATCACGGATGTAGTGGAAAACATACATGACGGACAATTTGTTCGAAAAACAATAGAGTATCACTTCCGAAATCCATCGAATCTATTACGTTGCTTTCGCACCGAGCCAAGTGATCTAGACGTCAAGGCGGTGGAAGCTGCAATTTCACCACTACAACTATTCATAAACGGAATTAACGGTACGCCATTGTCGCAAACCGTGCCCCACATCGCTACAAAATCGGACTCTTTCTGCTTTTGGAAACCATTCGTTGGACCTCTCATACTGGATAGCATATGGCATGCACTTGGTGCTCTGTTCACACCACCACCATCCATCGTTATGGCCAAGTCCCCTCGAATGAAACCGCAAGTTTCTTCGCCACAAGCAATATTGCATCCCTATGTCTCCGACCTCGATGCCGCACATATCATCGTTATAACCATCTATGCCCTTATCGGGTCAGTGAGCGCTCTTCCTGTCCCTAAAACGCAGAAAGCCGCCCGCGATCTCCGTGCCTGGGGACGGACTTTAGCAAATTCGAGGCAATCTGGCGCGCCAGATGAGCTATCGGACCCTTGGCTACAGATCAGTGATGGGCTGGAATACGAACCTGCTGTGCGGCTAGCGAGTCGCCTTGTGCGTGCCATTGCAGCAAGGCGGTCATTCTGGCTCATCGAGCGAGCCATGAAAGGAGGTTCCAGCGGTGGTGCTGGCGAAAATTTCCCCGTCATAGAAGTCGTCCTTGCTGTCCTGAAGAAAGAGGTGAATATTCAGCGCGCGATGGTCGGAGAGGAAAATATTCCGAAAGACATACCAATAAAAGAAGGCCCACTCTTCTTGTTTATTGAATTCATACGAACAGTCATGATCAAGACTTGGGACGGCAAAACACAAGTGAAGCGCTGGGAAGGCTTCGGTGCTGCACTGGAAATAATGAACGATCTGTACGTCCGTCGGGAAGAGCTTCATATCGGCGACGACGCATTCTATCTTCCCTTTTTATCCGAACACATCAAAGAAGATGATGTAACATCAGCGTTCACATCACCTGTCCCACCAAACAATAACACCCTCTCGCTCTTTTCCTTCCCCTTTCTATTCTTACCTTCAGTTCTTGTCCGCTACTTTCGCATTCTCAACTTCTCCAAGATGAGTGAAGCATACTCATCTGCATCTTATCATCGCCACCTAATTAATAAACTGATATTCGCGACCGATCCAGGTCGATTCGAAGATGAGGCCCCTCTTGGTAATCGCCGGTGGAATCGTCATGCCTTCCTCGAAGAAAGACTCAAACCTGCGTTGAAGAGATATCTCGTTCTCGACGTGAGAAGAGATCATCTACTACAAGATACATTCGATCAACTTTGGGGACGTGAAAAACGAGAATTATTACGACCGCTGAAAGTACGAATGGGAATGGATGAAGGTGGCGAAGAGGGTGTCGATCATGGTGGTGTATCTCAAGAATTCTTCCGTGTCGTCTTTGAGAAGGCTTTCCATCCTGATGCTGGTTTGTTTGTCACGGACGAAAAGACGAGAATGAGTTGGTTTCAGCCGCTGAGTTTGGAGCCACTTGTGACTTATGAACTCCTTGGATTGTTGGTCGGCTTGGCCATCTATAATGGTGTCACTCTGCCGGTTACTTTCCCGCTGGTCCTCTATCAGAAATTACTTGCCAAACCACATGAAGAAGTACGCGTTTGGATTGAAGATGGATGGCCAGATCTTGCAAAGGGGTTTGGAGACCTGTTGAATTGGACTGAGGGAGATGTCGCCGATGTTTTTGTGAGGGAATACGCTTTTGATTTTGTGGCTAATGGGCAGAGGTATGCTGTGGATATGCTGGCCAACGGACAAAGCGGTGACTGGCCTCCCACCATTCCGACTTCATCTGCGACGACGGTAGAAATCCCGCTCGTCACCAATGCCAACCGCGAAGAATACGTCAAAGACTACATTTACTACCTCACCCACAAGTCTGTCGCTCCCCAATTCGCCGCCTTCGCCCGCGGTTTCCACACCTGCCTCTCCCCCACAGCACTCTCCCTTCTCTCGCCCCCATTTCTGCGCAGCCTATCCGAAGGACTAACATCCCACATCACTCTCTCGGGTCTGAAATCTTGCGCCAAATACGAAGACGGGTACACTCCGCACCACCCCTACATCAGAGATTTCTGGTCCATCGTCCAGGACTACGATGACCATAAAAAGAGAAGGTTATTGGAGTTTGTGACTGCTAGTGATAGGGTTCCTGTTCTTGGGTGGAGGGCTGTGGCGTTCTGTGTTGTTAGGAATGGGGGGGATACGGATAGGTTACCGAGTAGTATGACTTGCTTTGGGAAGTTGTTGCTTCCGGAGTATGCAGATAAGGAGAAATTTAGGGCGAAGTTGGATGTGGCGCTTGAGAATAGTAAGGGTTTTGGGTCGATGTGATTTTGAGGATTGTGGAAAAGGGTTTTACGGACCATAGCCTGCGGGATTTGGATGAGCGCACTGGTAGAGATTTGTTGGATAAACCGTTCTTGCTCATGTTGGATTGTAAGCACAATTTTTATTATCAAAATAATACAGAGGGAGATCACAACATATGCGCTCACTATAGTCTTTTTCTTTCAATTCGCTCACGCATTCCTCACGTGACGAAGGCTATACGAGATCCATCCTGTCAGGTTCTACCATCAAACCTTCCTTCCTCCCCATGGCCCCCTTCCCTATCACCAGGATCCAACCCACGATCTCCAAGCCCACGACCTCCAAGTCTACGACCTCCACCGCCAGCAAACCTTCTCCCGCTTGGTCCGACTATCCTACCAGGTCCAACCCAATCCACGCCCAATCGCCGGGCGAGTTCTGGATCAGCTCTCATCATGTTCAATTGCACATCTCTGGGCATGCCAGCATTCTATAGTCATACCAACTCACATCTTTCAAAGCTCCGGCTAGCACTACCTTCCCCGTTTTATATGGCTGCGCCTCCTTCTTCCTCATTCCCTGTTCTCCTACGCTTTCTCGCCTGCAATTTTAGCTGCCGTCGTTCTTGCATTTCTCGCGGCCCTCTACCTTCAGGATAGTAGTAGATGCCAGCTTTTCGTTGTTGCTGAACAGATAGACCAATACCTCCAGGATGATGGTGTAGAAAATGTGTGGAGTTGTCGCTTTCGTGACGGCGTTTACGTTTACCATTGGCCGGTCTAGGGGAGCTGAAGCAGGAACCCATAGTGGAACGATGTGAGAGGTGTTTTCTGGAAGGGGAATGTGCGAGGAGTGAGAATATGATGGGGGTGATAATATTCTATGATTAATGCAGTGACGATATGCTACTCAGAAGTAACCCACACAGTTTTCACCCTAGTCATATTCCCCCATTCTAGTCTTCAACGTCGTCCATTCCGAATTCAAAATTTCGATGACCCAAACTATACAACTACTCACCTGCTCCAGTTTGTCTCATTTTGCTGTGTCTCCCTGTATCGCCCTTGTCTCTTTTTCTCAATCATTTTTCTCAAAACATCCGGGGGACGCCATTAGCTTCCATACGGCCTGTGGCAAACTCTCGTCGTTGTTCCTGGACAGATCGACCTCCAGGAGGGTGATAATGCAAAGTGTGCGTAGAGTTATCGCTCTCGTGATAGCGTCTACGCTTATGATGACCAGGTTTCGGTTTGCTAAAGCAGGAATCCATGATAAGAGATTATGGAAGGGTTTTCGTTTTCCTGGGGCGAGATGTGCAATGAAGTCAAGGCACAGAGAAACTCATGTGGATCATTAATCTGATAGCTGAAACGGTGACACTGTGTCGACGAGCTGTCACTTCACCACTCTTGTCGTGGTCATCTTTGATCAGAAATGACCTTAGTATCTCCTGAATGCTCCACCACCCATGCCACGTCCACCTCTCCTGCCACCCATACCCCTACCATACCCGTCTCCCATCGCACCTCCTCCTCCTCCTCCCCTTCTCCTCTTCTCTTGAATCATCCTATCCAACACATCCCTACTAACACCATTCGCTTCCATTTGTCTCTCCTGCGCAGCCTCCACACCAGGTGCATCTCTCACTTCTGCTTCATATAAAATCCTTTGTGCTTCTTCCGTTACACCGCTTCTTCTGAATGCTTGATTCACCCATTCTGGCGCACCTTGTTTACGCCCACGGCGAGGTAAGCTACCTTGGGGACCGAATCCACCTCTGTAGGGATGTCCGGCTCCGTGAGCGAATCCACCACCGTGATCTCCACCTGGAATGAATGGTGGAGCGTACATGGGTGGGATTCGTGTATTGCTACTTCGACGCCCATGACGGCGGCGGGAGGGTTTGCTGGAGCTGCTGCCCATGATTTTCAGGGTGGAAAAGCGGTTATGCTGCAAATTAGGAAGCTTGTATGTGTGAAAATGAAAATTTGATGTTGAAATAAAAATCACACAATGTAATGCATGACATACTTAAAAAAGTGGTAGAAATAGTCAGGAGTGAAAGAGTAACATATTGTGAAAACCAACAGATACATCCAGTATGATTACTTTCCAGTGAATATCCACCTCAATTTCCAAGCCGTCAGCTGTACACGCAGAACATACTTGTACCTCTCATAACTAGCCCCTGAACCACGCCGGCGGCCTCCTACCCCTAATCTCAGCCCTGATCGCATCCGCCTCATGAGGATCCCATATCTCCGTAACTTCCAACAACCCCTGATCATTTCTCGTCCTTACATACGAATAAGGCCTCTCTTCCGCGGTCGCCCTCGCGTACCTCAGGTAATTCTGCATCTTTTGCGGGTCTTTTATGATGGCGTCTTGCATTTTCCGATCCCAACCGGGAAATCCAAGGCCCGCTTGTTCTTTATCCCAGTTTTCGTAAGCGGTACGTCGTTCTTGGCTTGTTAAGTTGGTGGAGTCTATGCCCATTTGCGCAGCTGCGTATTCTGCGAAATTTCTTGGAGGGCGAGGGCGAGGATAATTTTGACGGTGGGGCATGGTTTTCTGGTGCTGATGAGTGAAATTTGAGTGGTACTAAAGGTGGATATGAAAAGAAGTCTGGAGGATGCTTGAAAAAGCAATAGAAAGTATGAAATTACTGCAGCCTCTTAGTGAGGAGAAAGAAAGAAAATTTGTATAGGCAAAGGGACGTTGTACTTATAGATATTGATATGAGGAAGAAAACGCATGACGATTGTTGGTGACACTATCAAGAGCAGGAACAACGTGTATGCCAGTGAGGTCTGGGGAATCTCGTACGAAGCTGCAACAGCATATTTACAGCTCGTCATCCCTATAACCGCAGACAAAGTACACATGAAGCCAATACTCTACCCTGTCAATATCCCATCAGTAAGCCATGACTCCAGTAACGTAAACTCCGTGCTAAACCGTATTGTAGATTGAATCCAACGCCACCATAGTGATACCCCATGTGCAGAGAAAAATCAGAAAGGGAAAAAGACACCGAAGGAGAGTCGTAAAGCAGTTTCCGATGCTCCGTAAACCCGTTATACCGTTTCTACATAGTTGCTATAGGTTTCTATTAGTTTACTTGAAGACGTGTTAGAAGAAGGGCAAAATACCTAGGAAAAATGCCTTCCCTTGTCCCAACACGACCAGTCCACCAATCACTAGCATTTTCCGTCCTCTTAAGAATAGTAATAATCTCCCCCTTCTTGAAACTCAAATCACCACTCTGTTCTCCTTCGAAAGTGAATTTAGCGATGGCTTGATCTGGTCGCATACCCTCTTTCTTCTGTTGTATTCCAGTTAACTGCGGTATCTGCGGTTTCGGTGCTGTTGGTCTCCCTGGTGCGGTCTTCCCTCCAAATCCGTCGTTGCTAAACGTGGAATTTCGACTGAAATTGCCTCCTGATGGCGAGGATGGTGATCGCTGGTGATTATCGCTCCATGTATTGGTCTGCTTAGGCGCACCGTAGAATGATGTTCGATCTTGTGGTAAATTTGCCGATGGCTCGTTTGCGCCGAAACCAGATTCTGCTCGATTGCGGCCTTTCCATACCACATCATCATGCGCATCGTCATACACGGGATTGTCGTTGTAGAGATTTTCACCGGCCATAGACCCATTCACCCCAGAGAATGACCTCGCATTCAAAATCTGCATCAAAGGCTGCGCAGCCAGCGGTATAGGGACTTGACCCTCCAATAGAGCCCTAGCCGAAACCTTCCGGTTATACAGCTTCTCATTCGCGTCTTTCCTCTCAATTATAGCGCTTCCCTCTAGACTCACTCCCGCGAATAAACCCTTCGTCTTACTATACGCAAATATACCAGCGACACCCTTCAAGCTGGCCGCGCCCGCCGCTTCCGCATTGCGGCCTACAGGTCCCGCCGCCAGTGATACATTTCCGCCGAGCGTCAACGAACCTGCTTGTGCGAAGGAGCGAACCGCGGAAGCGTCATTGAGGATAAAGACAAAGTCTGTGAGTTCGAAACCGATCTGACCGCCGAAACCGCCGCCAACCGTCGCTATCGCTGAGGGAGCGGACCAGGAGCCGTCGGGTAGGCGTGCTACTACTATGCCTGAGCCGAATCGCCCTGATCCGAGAAAACCGGCTTTGAATACTGTTATTACCGCTAAACCCTAAGTCGATGAGAGGACCGTTAGCCTGTGCGCTTGTCGAGTATATGATAGGCTTTGCTTCGGCGCATCGGAGATGGAGTGGTATTATCATACCTTTGCTTGGGAGAGCACATTGGGAGGGATGACTCTGTCTGGACCAAAGGATTGGTTTGGGTCTACAAATGATGCTAGAATCTTTGCTGCTTTCTTTACTTCGCCTGTTGAGAATTGTTAGCTATGATATGGATATGACATGTGCTTCGAAGAGCCTTACTAGCCGCGGAAGAAGGTATTGGGTTATTAATACCAAATGGCATTTTTCGAGGATATATGAGAGGATTTGGGGTAGGCGGAATAAAAAGATTAGCAAGGCGCAAAGAGGTGTCTTGTAGAATTAATTATCGTGGTATTGCGTTGTGGTGTGATGGGTGCTCTCCGCCAGAATCCGAAAATGTGGCTGAGTCGGTCCCACCAACGATGACGACGACGCCCAACTTTGCAGCTGATGGCAAGACGGCGCAGCATACTACAACTCATTGCCAGTTTCTTAAGTAACACCGTGAGTAGTAGTTATTGCACACGCGTTGACGCGGCTGTGAATAGATCGGACAAAAAAGAGTGGCAGAGATCTCAGTGATTTCAAAACATCTCTCAGTAGAGGCATCTACCTAATTCATCATTGCTCTTTCGGGTTATCACCTGATTCAAATATCCACAATCACACTACTATCTACAAAATATATCTTTCCATATTATCCTACCCTCGCCCTCACATAGGGCACCACCCTCACAATCCCCCTCAACCCATACACCTGAGCCCTCGTCTTCCCGAAAGCCCTCTCATTACTAACCCTCAACCTATTAAGTAACGTACTAGCAACCTCAATATTAATTTCATTCTCTCCCTCTCCCAAGGAAACGCCAATATCGAAATCTTCTTCCAATTGATCCGCGGGAATTTGTTTCCCATTCACAAATAGGCGGAAGGATCCCGATTCTCCAATGGAAGGGATATGCAGTATTGCTCCTGGAGTTTGTCCCGAAGGAAGGGATTGCGGTTGTAAAGAAAACCTGGAAGTGTAGATTCCTATGCCGGAGATGGCGGCGAGGTTGGGGAGGAGTGACCATGGTATCAAGGGTGATGTCAGATTTCGCGTGTAGGTTTTGAAGATTGTTTCCATGGGGGAAGGCCCAGGTTCGTAGGAAGTGAGATTCATTTGCCAATTTGCTAGCTCAATCGGTTTGGGTATCTCTTCAATTATCGTTGAGATAGCTGTACCATTGTTCAATGTTGTGGTAAACTCTCCGTCTTTATTCGACTGGATGTGGAGACCATGCTCAACGCGACCACTTCCGTGCGCTGTCGTCGATATAATAAAGACTGACGAGCCTTTCTCAGGAGCCAATATAAGCAATCTTGTCTGCAGAGGCTTCAATCGGACTCGATATCGTAACCTCCCATCATCCTGAACATTATACGAGGTCACTTGCCGCACACCTCCACTCCATGGATCGAATTCGAAAAGCGCAGTCCGCGGCCTTTTCGCTGGAAAAATTACATCGTGATCCACACCCTCCTTTTCCGAACTCGCCACAAGAGTGAAGTAATCCATATTCTTGTCAACACGGTGGTGATACATCAAAGCTGACGGCTTCAAATATTCCACCGTCGGCCGCAATCCCAATTCCTTCAACACCATCTCAATATCATCTTTACTCGCCGCGTTCCTCACAGAGCCCAACCCCAAAAGTCCTGTCATCCCACTAGCAACCTCAGCACTTCCCCCACCACTCCTCTCACCATAACCATAAGCACTGACATTACTCCAACCCCCCACAACCACAACTCTCAACCCTTCTCCCGCCAACTCACCAATCCTTCCCACCATCTCCTGACTCAACACCTTCGCCCCATCAGCAAAGGGATCCCCATCCACAATCAGCGCACCATATCCCGGCCCCTCAGGCGCAAGTCTCCCCTCCTTCACAACCGCCCCCTTCAAGCCCAACATGCTTGGACTCACAAATCCATAATTCCATCCGCGTCTCACACCATCCTTACTCAACCACGTAGCTCCAATACCAGATCCTATATACCCCTTCTGCGTAAAGAAAGCAACATCATACTTCGGTGTCCCCAACCGCGTAAAATACTGCATTCTAGCGAAGTAAACAGCTAAATCAGATATATGCCTCCACATCGGCATCCCCGGTCCCCAATTCTCGCCATACCCCGGACTCCTTCCTCCATTGAGCGGACTGAAAGCAGCGAAACCAGGCCATGCCGTCGTTCCAGGCACAGTCCCGGTATAGCTAAACCCATGAAAAACATGTTGATTCACCCCAACCGCGAACGCCGGATTCAACGCCCTCAGCATTTTAGCAAAAGTAGTACTGTAAGCACCATTGGCGAAAGCGCCACTTTCACTACTGATGATATTGCGGTTTGTGAAATGGCCTGCGGAGGATAGGGAACGGTAATTATCTATGTTACCCTTAAAGCTGAGGGATTCACCCTCGGGGATATCCAGCACGGAGGCTGCGGCCATGGATTCGGTTTGTAGACCGTAGGGCTGGGCTCTCAGAGTCATGTTTAATGTCGTTTTGGCCCAGGATTGGAGGGGGAGGATGTGGTGTTCTATGGTCAGGGCACTGATGACAGACCAGTAGTCGTTTGTGGCGCCGCTGGATCTGTCTGTGTTTGTAAATGTGAAGATAGGTCTTCGTCGTTCGCGTAGGAGAAGTGGTAGGATGGTGAGGATATCATAGCCCTTTCTTTTGCGGAATTCGGTTGCTAGATCTGGTGTCCAGAATGTAGACGCTTCCAGCTCGAGGGAATCTTCAAATAGACTCCCACTGTTTGACCTGAGTAATGCTTTTAGTCTATCATTCAATATATGCTCATCCCAGTACTTCGATACGGCGTGGGTGCCGGCTTTGGAGAAGTGATCGATCACGTAGCTTGTTGGGATTGTGTGGGGACCTGCTTCAGGTTGTTGTCCCGTTCCTCGCGTCCAATAAGAGATGATATTCCACGTTCCATTTGCAATTGCAGGAGCCTTCCACCTTAATTTTCCTTTTCCATCCACCAAGTTGGTAATATCAATCATGCTCTCCCCATCCAACTTCACAGTCTGTCGTCTAGCATTACCCCTTCCCTTATCCTTATCTCCACCAGTACCATTACCATTACCCTTCCCATTCCCATCCACTTTCGGCACTGCACCAAGCAGTGGCAGTGAGGAAGAATCAACCCTCCAAGCCTGCAGAGCAAGCAAACTCTCCACCTCAACGCCATCTCCCTTTCTGCTGAACGGCTTAGGCACCACCCCCTCAAATACCCCTCCCACCCCTACAACCACAGTCCCCTGCACAACCTCCTTAGCACTACCCACCCCATCAGGACTCAACCCAGGCACAGCAGCCGGCCACGCCGGTCCAATTGCCAGATCGATCCTAAAACGCTCCCCATCCACATTAGTGGAAGTAGCCTGCTCAAGCACAGCAATCACAGCATCAACCCACGGTTTTGAACCCCACCCATGATCTTCGGGATCGAGTAATGCTCCTGGTGTAGAGTGGTGTACATCATTTATTTCTGCGCCGCCGAAACCTGCTGAGGTTATGGTGTCGATTTCGGAGAGGAGAGTGGTGGTGTTTACCAGGCCGTGGGGCCACCACCAGCGGAATAGGGGGCGGGTGTGCATTGGTGGGGTGGTGAATGAGGTGGAGAGGTTTTGGATTTGTGGTGGTAGCAGGGATTGTGCGGATGTGATGCTGGAAAGAAGGAACAGCCATGGAAGATGCGATAGCCATGGTTGATGCATTTTTGAGGTGAATGGTCCGTAAGGATAGTATTCATGTCAAGAAAGTATCTGGTGGGCAGTGTCCTCGTCGTTGATTCCGGGGCTGTAATTTTGACGCTCAATGCTGCCGTAGATGCAAGAGGTCATCTTCTTCGCTCCTCAGCACATAAACGGAAATAGAGCTCAGCCAAGAAACCCAGAGAATCAGGCAGCATGAGTGTCTTAGAAGTGCTTCCTCACAAGCAACAGCCTCTACAAGAAATGAATGTGATTGACAAGAACAACAAAGCAGTATGCAGAAGGTTTGATACCAGGAAATCAAGGGGGAAAAACAATGAAAGCGCAAAGCAAGAAACGCGAAGGATGTCAATGTCAGAATGAAAATCGCCACGACCATGCGGAGAACGGAGAGAAGACTGAAAATAGAGAAGCGGAAATGAAATGGGAATGACGAGAGGAACGGACCATAAAGCAACGAGTTTACCAGGTAAAGCAATATACATGGATCACCAGTTCACCCAGTCATCGCCGCCGACAACCAGGTTAGCAAGTTAGAATCCCTTCCCCACGCTGTACTCATCAATATCCCTGGCACACCAAGCCTATACCTACATTCAGATATATGCCATAATCGAACATTACCTACAAGCACAATTGTCCCTACTCCTTCTTCTCCAATTTCCTACCCAATCGTGTCTCTATTTTTTGTACAAACCCTCGCAATTTTCCCTTCAACCCCAAAATCGTAGCGGCGATCGCAGCAGGCGCAACTTCATCAGCGGCAACCAATCGCCTTACGAGTAAATTGAATATACTTCCGAAGCCTACTTGGTGCGGGTCAGTCAATCCAGATATCTCCAACATATAGAGAAACCGACCAGGGGTTACAAAGAAAAAAAGAGAGTCAATGAGAAAGAGTGAATGAAAAAAAAGGGGTCAATAGAAAAAGAAAGAGTAAATAAAAAAGAGTAAGTGGAAAACGAGTGAATGAAACGCAATCAATGAATAAGAGTTTATGTAGAAGAGAAACGGCAAAAGTAGAGGGACGGCTTCACATACCTAAAGCCATAACAGTACTCGTAAGTATAATGACATTATACGGCATACTGAAATCCGGCGTCGGCAGCGGCAGCAACAAACTGGTCGTGCGTAGATACATCCCTGGTGCACCACCTTCTGTTTCTCTTGAAGATAGTAATCGTATCACCGCTGGCGCAACATCAAACCCCCTATTAGCATCAGGTGGATACTCCGTATACCTCAAAACCGCCTTCTCGAAATCATACGTCAATATCAGTGTTGAAGATGCCGGTATTTCAAGTCGTAATTCCAGATGTGTACCCCTGTGTCTATCTAATGCGGGACGGTAGTATGTTTCTTTCACTGGATTGAGATTGTCCTCCGTAGATCTAGATTTGGACTTATTTTGATGACCATTGTTTGCGTTTGTTGGGGAGATGACGGCGCGAAGGGTGTGCAGGTAGGGTTTCATGTACCAGGGGAGGGATTCGAGATAGACTATCGAAACTGCTGATGTGGGTGAGGGATTCGATACTACGGCTTGGATTCCTCCGCGTTCTTGGCCGTAGCCTGTTATTGAGCGGGCGGCATAGAGATTTGGTTTTTGTAGCGTGGTGGGTGCTTGGAGTGTTTGTTCTGGGAAGGAGAGGTCGAAATCGGAGCCGTCTGTGGGGAGGGTGAAGCATCGTAGATTGTCGTTGTTGTGAGATGATTGAGAGATGTTGAATGCGCCTTTAACGTCGATGGTCCTGTCGGAGGGGACATTGACGCATATAGATTCGGTGGTAGTTTCGGTGTCGCTGAGGGTGCAAGAACCTTTGAGGGGGTGGCCGAATACTTCTGATACGCTCCACGCAGGCTCCGAGGATTTGTGAAGGGGGAAACAAGTATCATCTCCATGATACGATTTTGATGTGTCGCATTCCATCTGTTCTATTGGCAGAGGTCGTGGAATTGGATTATCTAGGTGTGGTAAGTACAAAAATCTAAGATCATGGGAATGGAAGCCTACCCCTCGGTCTCTTCGACCTAGCTATATCAAGTACCATGTCAACAGTGTGCTCGATCTCCAGAGTACACTCCCCATCAGCCGCACAAACAGGACGAATATCAATAGCCATAGTCTGCCACGCCGCATCAAATAGCTTGTGACCATCCAAAAGACTTGATATTCCCGCTTTACCTTTACATGGTAGTAATTTAAGAAAAGGTGTCAAATTCTCCGTGCAGACAACTTCGTGAGGCAAAGTTCCATGAAGCAGTTGAAGCTTATCCATTGCACCTTTTGGATGTATACCTTCTGGCTCGAACGTCATGACTGGTCGTATCGTCTTCGTCGCGTCTATAAAATTGAGGGATGCACAGAATAATCCGGATAGTGCATTCGTGAGGGTGAGCCATCGCGCATTTGCCCTGTTATTCTATTAGCGTTCCACTTTCTACCAACCCGAATACCCTGTCCCATCTACAAGAAGAAAGGCACATACTCCTCATCATTCTCACTTTCAACCCAAGCCCAAAGCTCCACCCCCGTCCCACCTTCCCTAGCTCCGTCCCACGGCCTCGCACCCCAACTCTCAGCGTCCCATCTCCCGAGACTGAATCGCAGATGTAATTCCTTGGTGTGGGCATGTTGTAATATCTGTCCCAGTGATCGGGGGAAGTATCGGAAGTTCTGCTGTTCGAATGACGTGGATGAGGAATTGCTCTTGAAGTTGAAGGATGCGAGGAGGGCGTTTTGGGGGAGTGGTCGTAGGAGAAGTTGTTCTTTATAAGAGGATGTTGAAGCGGATGCCAGGCGGGAGAAGAGGATGAGGGCGGAGTTAAGGAGGAGGGAGAAGTGCATTGGGATTGCAGTGCCTCGACACAAGCACGCGGTATATTTAACGAGCCATTAGGCGGGTGTTGTGGTTTGTTGAAGGGATACGGGGGGTTAGACTGGGGACACGGAGGCCTTGAGCTTCGCCGCCGCCTCTCCACTTTTCTTTGGCTTCTTCCTCCAACAAACATCATCAACTTCTTCATTTCTTTGCGCCAACGACCACAACAACCTCAAATCTCAGAGATCATGGCCGCCGAACAGAGGAAGCTGCTTGGTATGATAACAAATACGCTCCCCCTTAGTAAAAAGGATATCACAACTAACAAAACCCCATACAGAGCAGCTAATGGGCGAACAATTAATGTCCGGCCCCGGTCCCCGCGCTCCTCAAGTCCCAATAACCGACCCCAAAGTCTGCAAATCCTACCTCGTAGGCACATGCCCACACGACCTCTTCACAAACACAAAACAAGATTTCGGGCCCTGTCCGCAGATCCACTCCGAACCTTTGAAGAGTGAATACGAAGGTGCAGACCCAGAGCAGAAGAGACGGTGGGCGTTTGAGTACGATTACTTGAGGCATATGCAGAAGTATGTGGATGAGTGCAATAGGAGGATTGATACTGCGCAGAGGAGATTGGAGAAGACGCCTGATGAGATTAGGCAGACTAATGAGTTGGTGCGTGTACTGTCAAACCTCATTTGCATGAGGAACATGAACTGCTAGTTAATACTGATGTTACCAGCTCAAACAAATAACAGACCTAACAACAACCATTACCATCGCCCTCCAAGAAGTCCAAACCCTCTCCGAAATCGGTTCCGTCCAACTCGCCGTCACCGAATTCTTCAAACTCCGCGGCCTCAAAATCCAAAAAGAAGAAAAAGAACGAGAACTGAAATCCCTATCCGATACTTCCGGTCCGTCGGGACACCAAAAGTTACAAGTATGCGATGTGTGTGGGGCATATCTATCGCGGCTAGATAATGATAGAAGATTGGCGGATCACTTTTATGGGAAGATGCATTTGGGGTATGCGCAGATGAGGAAGACGTATGAGGCGTTGCAGAAGGAGTTGAAGGGGAAGCCTATGCCGCATAGAGAGGAGGTGCCTAGTGGGCCGGGCGAGTATGGGGATAGGCCGTATGGGAATAGGCCTGGTGGTGGTGGCTTTGGTGGAAGGGGTAGAGGAGGTGGAGGGTTTGGTGGGAGAGGCGGTGGTGGAAGGTATGGCGGGAGGTGGTAACTTCTTTCCTTTTCTTGCGAATACTGCATATACATGGCGTTTGTGGGGTGGGATGGATGGATGCCGGAATCCTGCTTATGGGCTTGAACCTAGCTGTACTAAAATTATTGAGTATACCCACAAACATTTGGCACTATCGAGCTTATTTGTGCTTAGGATTACTTGGTACAATCACCTAACATGAGTGCCTGTGTTTTCACTCAGGTCGCTTAGCCTAGGAGAATAAGCTCGTAATCGAAATGGCAGGTATCTGATATAATCCAGCGGGTGGTTCGAAACCTAACCGAGTAGTTTTTTTCTTCACTTTTGTCTTTTTTCCTCCTTCTTCTCGTCGTCTCTCTTCCATGTTTTCTTGTTTTGCTCGGACCCTAGATTTTGGCTTGCTATGACAAAACCTAAATGGTATTTCATTGGGAGTATTGCAAATGCAAGGCGTGTGTAGGATTCAAACGTTTGTCGAATTCGCACAGGTGGCTCAAAAAGAAAATGGGACCTAGCAAAGTACTGTTTGATATACATACTCTCCATGGGTTAACCAAACGCCACTCAATCCTGCAAATCGAATTCCCTCGTCAGTCACACCCACAATCACACTCACTCAATCTCTCAATCCCCAAATCACAACTATATCAACACCCCCCCCCGTCCCATCAACCCAAACCCTCTCATCGTCGGTCTATGTATTACCACCTCCACCTTTCCCAACACCAGGTATATAAACCACCTACTTACAACAAAGCTACCCCTCATCAAAGAATCTATAAATCGATATGGGTGTTCAAAGACTGCCGTGGATATCTCATACTCGCGAAAGAAAAATCCCTATGGAATGAAACTTCCGTGATAACAAACCGGTTGATGAGGATGTTTCTCAATGGGGCGGGGCTGGACGTGTATGATGGTGTTGAGGTTTTATTTGCCACATGGCACAATCATGTAAGAGTGCGAAGAGGTAACTATTAGGCCCGAGTCATGCTTCATTGGCATTTAGCTTACTCTTGAATCTACCATACAAGTCACGCATATAGTTCAATCATATACATGGTGAACCTATCGCCCGCATACCCGATTCATCTCGATTCCGAAAATCATCTTGTCTAGCTTGCGCTGCCAAGATACATCTTCGCAAGCGAATCGAACAGGTCCTCTATCTCCCTTATGCCAGATACATCCTTCGTAGAAGCGCCTGGACCTCGTGAAAATATCGACATTCAGGACCAATATTCCCTATTCATGAGATAATTTTTAGGTGCCGACAGAATTCACGACATGCACCAGTAGACGCTGTAATGGTGATCGATAGGATGTTGATGTTGACGTCGATCTTGAAGACATGTAAGGTCCTGGCGTTTTGAGTCATTCCTGCAAAATAATGCATCACTTCGTCGTAAAACACTTCGAATAACGTCGTCAGTCCACGGGTACATGCACGATGTGCTCGGATTCGACACCGCAATTACAAACTGTGATACTCGCAATCGTGGAAAACCGCCGTATGCAAACAATGACAACCCCGGTTGTATCCTCAACGCACACGATTCAGCCTACACCGCTCACAAACAGCAATCTGACACATCCGACACTCCAGTATAAATTTCGAACACGCACAACTGCACATCTCGCAAACGAACGGCTGGCCAGCGGGGGCATCAAGTCGTCGAAAACGGCGCGAATGCTGACATCGATGATTTTCGCGCAGCTGTTCCTGTATCTCTGGCGCACGACGTTGAGGAGCTTGTAAGTTTTCTGCGGCAGCAGGCGTTGGTTGTCTGGCAGCAACTTCCTCCGCCCGCGCGACTAATCTGTCTTCTTCCCACTGGGGACATGTACATCCCTTCCAAGCAACGCCACAAAGGTAGCAGAATTCCCCTCCGCATTTACAGGTCATGTGGTAACATCCTACGTTCAATTCCACCATAGCGCGACATTGATTACATCTCCTCCAACCCTGTCTTGCCGCCAATGCGAGTGTAGATTGTAGCGCTTCATCCTGAAGACACTCACCCTCATGACTGGGACTCCTACAATGAACACAAGTGACGAAACCACAACGACCGCATTTGGCATCGTCGGCGTCAATTTCCATGGGGGGTATAAATTTCCCGCATTGCGCGTTACTGCAGTATGTTCTCTTCTCCGTGGTGGATTCAATTACTGCATCTGTGAAATCTTCCATTTGTTGTGGGGTCATGGCATCGCCAATTAAGGAGAGTGGGATTTCCACTCGACAGCAGCGTGGTGGGAATAAGGTCATGTCGGACGATGCGTGTATGAATAGGTCTTTTAGGCATTTGGGACAGTAGAAGTGTTTGCAGTTGAGGCGGATAATGGCGTCGAAGCGGAAGGAGTCGGTGCAGACGGTGCACTGGTAGTCGTCGCGCGTGAGTTTGTCGATGGCGTTTCTTTGGTTATCTGTATGTGTTCGTTTGGAAGATGAAGGTTGAGATTCATCATTCGCTTCATCATCATGGTCGAATACAATATCTCTTTTCCTCTTAAGTGCTTTGGTTTGACCTTCCTTAAGTTTCCCCAACGATGCCCCCTCTGCAGAAGTACCCGTAACACCAATACCCGGATACAGATCCAACACATCCTCCTCCTCAGCTTCCTCCTTACTCATCTCCAGTGCCATTCTTCTATCCTCCTCCGCCGTAGCTTCCTCCCTCGCCAATTCAGCAATTACCCCGGCATCCCTATCAACTGCAAATGCAATACTATTCGCGAGGTTGGAATCACTAAGCAACTGTATATGCTGGCTAATCTCTGTTTGGAATGCGGTAAAAGCTAATTGGAGGTCAGGTATTCGATCTACGCGAAATTTGCCCTTGACGTCAGATTGGCTTTTGATTTCCTCGAGTTGTAGTTGCATAGCTAGGATTTGGTCTTCGGCGATCATGGTATCTTTGGTGCGGGCAATTGCATCAGCTGCTCGTGTGGCTATGGAAGTAGCGGCCATGCTGCTGATTATTGTCAAAGTTTTAGTTTTGCAAAAATACGGGTATGTAGTAGCAGACGAAAGTTGAGATGGACTGGACTGGAAGTCTAAAATCATGGAGTTCATTCTACGCGCTTAACTTCAGCCTGAGTTTGCTTTAGGTTACCAAGATCTCCCCGCAATGAGTTAACTACCTTACGTAAATCCGCATGAGTCGTCGCCTGTCCTTCTCTTTGCGGGGAGGACTCATCAGAGTGTTCTAGTAGAGAATGGCTGTCCAAGTGCAGTAGAGCCTGATGCCTAAAGCCTAAAGCCTAAAGTGGAGGGTTTACTTTGCATTCTCGCCAAGGACGGGGCATAAAGGCAGTAAACAAAGTCAAAAAAGGGGGGCTGACCCAAGGCTTGTTTCCAATGCGCTAATAAATGGTCAGTAGGTTTCGACTTGACTGCATTTCCGACCTCGGGACTCAACGCACGTACATCACCTCTATAGATGAATAGAAGGGTCTTCTAGTACTTGTTCTGACCAAATTGCTCTTATAGCGATACACAGAATATTTATGCACAAATGCACAAATGCATAAAGCTTCGAAGCCGTTTCTTCGCTCTGCCGACGACCGACCATTATTACCACATCACCAGCACTGCCACATCTCGGAAACTAGGATCGACCTAGAGGAGCGCCCCCTGAATGTTTCACAGTTTTAAAAAGGGAAGAATTCGTACCTACGTGGCAATGCTGGTGCGCTTGAAATCTTGATCTTTCACCCGGATTCATACTCAGCGTGTTCGGCTTGAGTGGCAGTAACCTAAGTTAAGGGCGTAGGTATTTATTAGCGTGATGCACTTGTGTTACATCGACCGAGGACCAATCATACTGCGTTTCCTTAACACTTTGATGGAGTTGTTCAAGTCCGAGCTCGCGTGCGAATAGTTGTGTGCGGTAAGGTGGTCGCGTGGTGTATTTCTACTATGGGGAGAATGTGTATTGTCAAGAAAGATACATAAAAGGTTACAAGTATTAACCGACCATGTTTTCCGTTTCTCCTGTTCATCGCTTTGTTTGACGTATTTCCAATCTTTTGTACCTCCTTTTTTCGTCTTATTCAGTCAATATGGTCGTCAAGTCCACACGCCCTAGCACCAAGGACGAAAATCCTGTCCTCTTTGAAGCTTTCGAGTGGAATCTCCCAGTAGACCATAAACACTGGTCACGCCTTCGACAAGCCCTCCCAGCACTACATGACATAGGTATTACCGATTTGTGGTTACCGCCTGGAAGCAAAGGCAAAGACGCCAAAAGCAATGGTTACGATATATATGATACGTACGACCTAGGTGAATTTGATCAAAAAGGAACGGTTCCTACTAAATGGGGTACGAAAGATGATTTGGTAGCTTTGGCCAGAAGCGCAAAGACATTAGGTATGGGATTGGTCTGGGATGCGATACATAACCACAGAGCTTTTGCGGACGAGACTGAAACGGTGGCAGTCGTGGAAGTCGATCCTAGAGGTGAGTTGACCATATTATGACCTTTTTGTTTGATAAGTAAATTGACCAATGCGTTGAGACCGACGGGTCGAGATTAGCGAAACGTACAACATCACAGCCTGGTCTAAATTCAACTACACTAAGCGTAGGGGGAAATACAGTACGTTCCAGTACAATCAGTCTCACTTCAATGGTACAGACTGGAACCAGGACAACAAGAAGAGATCAATCTACAGGTTCGCTGGAAAGACATGGGCACCAGATGTCGGAAAACTGCAAGGTAATGCCGACTATCTCATGCTAGAGAATCTCGACTATTCAAATCCAGAGCTAGTTGAAGAAGTGAATCAATGGGGTGAATGGATTACAAATGAGTTGGATCTCAAGGGGTTTAGACTGGACGCCGTTCAGCATTACTCCTGGAACTTTGCTAATGATTGGTCTTCATACCTAAGGAAGAAGTGTGGAAGTGACCTGCTCATTATGGGTGAGTTTTGGCATGGAGATGTGCGCGTACTGAATGACTGGCTGCGAAACATGAATCCGTACTTTAAGCTGTATGATGTTCCGCTACTTTACAACATCGCTCGCTTGTCGTGGTTTCAGTCTCCCGATTTGAGAAAGGTTTTCGAGAAGACACTCGTTAGCGAGAGACCGAATCAAGCTGTAGTAAGTACAATGTCTGTCTTTTTTTTTTTTTAATCATCAACGCAGCAGAGCGCTGACAGACTTTCGAGACATTCATTCGCTGTCACGACACGCAAAGAGGCCAGGATATGGACACACCTATTCATCGTGCCTTCACTCCACACGCCTACTCACTGCTTTTACTTCGTGACACCGGTCATCCATGCGTCTTTTTTGGCGATCTTTATGGCCTTGAAGCTCCGTATCCAGAACCACCAACTTGCTTTGGTAGACTCCCTGGTCTTGTTCTCGCCCGCAAGATGTACGCCCATGGGACACAAACCGATTACTTCCACGCAAGCGACTGTATCGGGTGGGTGCGGCATGGAAATGGGCAAATGCCAAACGGTATGGCAGTAGTACTTAGCTGGACGCAGGAAGTGCAAAATGCCAAAGCAAATCCGTGCCTGGAAATGCATGTGGGTAAAGAGCATGCCGGAGAGATATGGACTGACTTGCTGGGGTTCGAGCTGGGCGCTGTACTTATTGAAATGGGTGGTGTTGGAAGGTTTGTATGCCAATTGAACGGGATAGCTTGCTTTGTCAACGAAGCAGCGCCGGGACGAGAAAGATTCCCGGTTAATTTTGATGCTGTGTTCATGTCATCACTTGCGGCGGATGGTGTAGAAGAGCTAGGAAATGGATTACATGGGCTTGACGTTTTCAACAGCCATGTTAATGGAGATAGTGATCATCCTAAGAATGAAGAATATGCTGATAGATATAAAAATGGGTCGGATGGCAATACATCTTCGTATTATGGGAAGGGGCTGTGAAAGAAAATCATCGTCATTTCAGATGGATCATCAAAATGATGCGGTGCCAGATAAAGTTGACTTCGCATCATGCTACCCTCCTCGAATGCTGTAAGTAAGCCTTAGCAACGGACGACTCGTTTGAATATTACTCGCTACCCTTCAAGCTATCAGAAGGTGGATAGAGCCTCGCCTTTGTCGAGTATGAACTCTATTTAACAACCTGAAACTAGCTTAGGGCACCCACGGTCTCCGAACAACCACTCACAAGATTGAAGCTGCATCCATGAATACGCTTCTTGCATCTCAATAAAAATAGTATGGTGACCGCAAACAAAGTTCATACAAATTGCCTATTCCGCGTTCGATTGTATTAGGGGGATGTTCTGTCGACGAAAGAAAATGGCATAGATGCTGCAGTATTTTGCTGAGGGTCTGACTGTACACAGGAAACCCAACAGGTCTTGCCATCATTATTGATTGTATTGAACGATTCTCCCATAATTTAATTTTTTCTGCTGGGGCGCGTCATCGAAAACTACGCCGCGGCTTTTGCAGGTTTCGCCAAATGACACAACTCGTTCTATCGAGTACTTGTTATTGCACCGGTCCCTTTTCGTAAAGAGTATCTCATTATTTTTCCTTCTATATTCCCTACATTCCCACCAATTGTGCACGCGGGCTTGCAATATGGCTACATTTGTCCTGATCGGAGCCACCGGCTTAGTCGTGAGTTTCAACTACAGGAACAAACTCCAATCATTCTCACGGCTAAGAAAGAACTCATCATAAATGTATAGTAATGGCGGTTCTAACAGCCTTTGATACCATCTCCAGCATCACAACAACTTCGCGTCGTGAACCAGCTCAATAGTCATCTTCACCCAAAGTCCACGCCATTGTTTTGCCCGCTACAACACCATGGCCCAACTCAGTTACCCCATTCAGCAACATGTCTCCCGCCCCTGAAATTCTTCCGATCTATCCAAATATTTAAGATCCTGCACACACTTTCAGATATCTGTGATTGGGATGATTTTTGGTTGACCTTGATTATAATACCGCTCTGGCCTACATAGCGTATTTCCGGATTGGGCGAAGTTATCAGCTATTACTGAACCTTTCGATCTCACTTTCAAGGCCAAAGCCAGCCTGGGCATATTGCGACAACAAATTTCCATTCCCGCTGCCCTCCTTCAGCCAAAAAATCAGTTTCATATTCTTCAATTCCCACGAGAAATTTTCTTCGCCCCCTGAAACGCTACCTCTGCTCGCTTCATCCAGCGCCTCACTTGCCCGTGTCGTGCATACATATTGCAAGAAGCTGTTCCCCGCTGATGCTCCGTTCTAATACAAACTCCAAATCCCGACGCCGTATATTAAGAAGGTTACTAGCAGAGATGCGCCATATGGAGCATAAAACTGCCATGGTTCGCTGAACGTGTAAACGATCGCGCCGGACGAGACTTTGATCGGTCGACTCCTCCAGATGGGTTTGTTCGCAGGGTTCAAGGCAATGGTCGAAATCACCACGTTCTGAAGGTAGTTTTGCAAGCCTTCTGCAGATATGTTGAAACGCGGAGCCGTGACTGTGTTTCTCGTCACAAAATCGCTGCCCATGATTAGGGTCAGATTGGTTCGAGTCGACTGGACCTCGCAGTCGGCAACTGCGAGCCTAGTGAGCTGAGTTATTCATTAGGTGATACAGTACATACAATTATAAACCCATCCAAGAAGCGGACCGATTGCCGCATCGCGGATAGCAAAGGCTTGGGTCCTTGTAAATTCCATTGTGAGTTGCTGTCGCATTGTATCATTGACTACAACTGGTCCATCGTATGAAAGATCGCGGATGAAGGTGAAGTAGTCGTAATATTGTTGAACAATAGGCTGCGCATTTGTCCACGGCGAGCTTTGCTCTTTAACAGTAGTGTTTACAGATTGCAAGCCGCCACGATACGAGATATCAAGAGTATAAGTAGCTAGTAAGGTCGAGCAGGCGAGACCACGTATCTCGGCAGCTTTGTTGAATTGGATGCTCGGGGTGAGAACCCAGTTTATGACAAATGTCATGTTTTGCCAATTCCAATTGCCTTCTCTACGTGTTTTGCCAGTCCGGTCCTCGGCCTTGTATATAAGTCCGTGATCCGATAAAATGTTGTTTTCAGATGTAGGCACATCCTGACAAGTAAAGAGAAGCCCATCAATGGAAATAGAGTAGCTACAAGAGTCACTGCAAGGGCCTGGGATTCTCTGAGGCTCTCCTGTTGACAGCGCGACCCCTGCAAAAGCCCTGAGTGCCGGATTCGTCTCGCTAGGTACTGACATTAGGCCTTCGAGCAGATCCCACAGTCTTTTGACATTGGTTCACTTACAGATATCCTAAGTCGCCATCCAAAGAGAATATAGCATGTTCTGAGAAGTCTACGATAGTTCCATTGCCTATATTGGACAAATCTACAATCGGCACTTGCACCATTTTGTGAAGAACATCGTCCCGAAAGTCGACAGTAAGAGCACTAGGAGGAAAAACGGCGGCAATAGGTAGGAGAATGCAGCAGAGCCCTAGAAGCTATTGTAGCGGGGCATTTACAGATACTTTCCATCGTACTAGATTCCATGGGCTGGCCGTCAATATGATTAGTTTGTCGATTATTCGAGCTTTAAGTAGTTTCCGTCGGAACAACCTCCAAAGGCTTTAATTAGAAGCGACGCTTATGCTACTAACGAGGGCTATCTCGACCAGGATAGCGAGGATATTGGCGATTGCCGTCGATAGGGCCTGCGATATACCTGTCTGATCTACGGGTTTGTTGTCAAGTAGCTTGAAGAAAGCAAGATAGACGGCTATAAAAGTTAACACTAAATAAAGGTTTTAGTCATCAAGTTACTACTATATAGGAAAACTAGGACTAGTTATACCGTATAGAAGAGTTTCCTGCAGTGTACACGGATCTATAGCCTACACGCAAAACCGATTTCTATATACTAACTTTAAAAATTAATTACTCCACAACCACTTTATAAAATAAGCTTAAATTTTTATAGTAATATATTCTATATATATTCAATCAGTCTATAAAAGGTTATTACCTTTTAGGTACTATAGTAGCCGGCGCGTTCGCTTGACTTGCAGCGACTAAATTCGCTCTTAGACCTATTCCTTATATATATTATTATCTTCTACTACAACTACGACTAGTTTAGGCGACTTAGATAGCTTAGATCGACTCTTTAACTTTAGTATTGCTAATATTAGGTCAATTTTCAATTATTTATCAACCTCCTTTTATATTTTTGCCTCCTCTATAGCCTACTTCTTTACTTATCGATCTCGCTTTTTATTAGACTTCCTTTATACTATTATTATAGCTAAATTTTCCTTCTTTCGCTATTTATTACGCTTTTCCTCCGCTTTCCTAAGCTTCTTCTTCTCCTAAGTCGTTTTCTTAGTATTAGTAAATCGTTCTTCGTCTTTTAGCTTTATAGGTAACTAGAACTATACCTCGCCCTTATTCGGCTATAGTAGTACTATAGGAAGTACTAGTTTACCCTTAATTTAACGTCTTTTTACTATATTAATAGCCTTAGTTAAACCTTTAATCTTAGTAGCTAAATATACGTTATTTATACTTAGTATAATAAAGGCGTTAGCGAGCGCTTTAATATTACGTAATAGCTTGTTCTTATTAACCTTCTTAATTAATTGCTGTAGTTTTTGCGTATTCTAAGGGTTAAAGATTAATAAGGCCGACGACTTTAAAGTACTAGTAGAAGGCCGAGTAACTATTATTCTTATTCGTAATAAAATAACCTGTAGATTAAATAGCTATAAGCCGGCCTAGTACTATACGCTCAAGATATTCTTTTTAGTAAAGATAGACTTAAATACACGCTTAAATAGGCTATAGAACTCTCTCTTTAATATCTTAATAAGGCCTCCTATTACTATTTACTATAGATTTAGCTAGGTTGAGTAAAAACTAGCTAGTAGAGTAAATAATACTAAATCGAGTAGCTATAGAGAGTAAGTCGAATAAGGTAGATATACTATAATTAGGATACGATTATTAATAGTATACTTAAGGAAGCGTATATTTATATAGCTCCTATATCCGTTAATATATAGGAGCTACTATTCCTTTACGCCGGCCTAGGGTTCCTTACGGGGCGGAACGGGGCGGGTTTATACCCTAGAGCCCCGTACCGTGCCGGTACGGGTCTAAACGGTAGAG